>CM021109.1:83332916-83527721 GCA_007115665.2 Sequoiadendron giganteum
TTGGAAAAAGGCATTAGAATTATAGTTCAGAGGTAAAGGCTTAGTAGGATCAAGGGCTCTAATAGGAGGTAAGGTAATTAAGCTCTTACCCAAGAGTTGAAACATGATGGAATGGAGGATATCGGGTAAGGAGGTAAATTTCCTATTACACTCTCTGAATTGATATGAAGTTTTTGTTTTTATGCTAGCCACTTGAGACTCAACATGTTGACTTGTTTGAGGTGGGTTGATTTGTATAAATCTCTTATTTTGTTTCTTGAATGGTTTAAAGTTTTTGATTAATGATAAATAAGTTTTGAAGGGTACCTGAAACCCTGAACAAAAAGAGATAGTGGAAGCAAAGATAGAACAATGGGCTGCCGACCCTAGAAAACAAAAAAAATAAGCTAATTACCCAGACATCAATGATCCATCAACAAAAACCAAAGAAATAAAATGACCATTAGATAAGTTCCTTGAGAATCCTTGTTGCTTCTAGATCCTTCGATGCTAGCTTATCATGCATTTTGATGATATCTTCCACATCATGCATATGACCAGTAATGCATTTATTGGTTTGACTCAGAGTACGAACGCTTAGCCCGAAACCCATATCCACATTTTGCATGTCCTTGTCATCATTGTGCTTCCTCTCCTTAGTCATCTGGTCACCAAAAAGACCTTTTTCCATCCATTCTTTGGCCTTATCGTTGAGAAAAACTAGACCTTCAGCTGAGGCCTCCAACTTTTCCTTACTTAGATTAATGAGTGTATCCACATCCCTACACATTTTCTTGTAATTCTTCTCCAACAATTCCACCCTTGGCCCATAGTCATTTTTTAGCTTAGCCAACTCCTCCACCACACAGTCGATATTTGAATTCATCAAATTTTCCAAAGCAAAGATTGAATCCTTCTCCTTGAGACTACAAAGCGTGGATATATTGCACCTTGCTATAGTTTTGTGCTTGTTGTGGAAGTCCTACAACTCATTAACTAGCCACATCATTAAATCAAAGGAAATATCTACTCCCTCTTTCACCATGCTCGATGCCTGGGAAAAGTCCATGGACCCCAAAAAAAAACCCCTACCCCGATGAGAACCAGTAGGCTGCTATAAATTTTGATGGGATAAACTTTTCCTTACCCCTATCCAAGGAAGCAAAAACATGATCAGACTCATCCACATTAACAACACTATTTCATTTACTAGAACGAGGGGTCCCACCAACATCATCAGGGGCTGGATTCAAATTATCCAAATCTGCCACCACATCCTCCTCCTTAGCCATTTCTAGAAGCTTATCCCTCGAATCCTTAGAACCTAAACCCTAGCCCTTAACCTTCTTACCACTGCGAAGCCCTTCCTCAACAACCTCCTCACATACCTCTTTCAATTTGTGCTTCACATGTGGGAGGGAAGGTTTAGCCTTAGAAGAAGAGGGTTTCTTCCCACCAGAGGAGGGTGTATAATCAAGATCAGTATTGTACCCATCAAACCACCCCTCCAAATTTTATTCAATTTCCATCCCTTCACTTTCAAAAACCTCTTGAATCTAACAATTCCCACTCCCTTTCCTCTTTTTGCTCGAAATAGGCGAATGGGGAGAGTTAAAAATATAGTTAGCTTTAATAAAATTGACAATGAGAAACATAAAACCCTCATGTAGAAAAGGGTTTCTAGGGTTCTTCCTAAAATTTGAAATTCCTTCCTCCAAAGACAACAATAGGTAAAAAGGGAAGGAGTTAAGCATATCATGTCAAAAATGATTCAGCATAAAAAAATGGTGACTATACAACACAATGTATCTACCATCCAGGGTGAAGTATCACATCAATGCCATTGCCACTTCCTGCTAGATAGGTTTGACTTTGGTCCTATCATACCCACCATAGTCCAGTCTAACCATTTTAGTGCACTCTCTATCCTAGAGAAAATTTTGCCCGACTGTCTACCAGAGATTCTTATCTCTATAAAAATTCCTTCCTTTCGAAGACATCTTGATCACCTCCGCAATGAATTCTTCATTAATTTTGATATCTCTCCCAAAAAAAATGAGAACACACCCATGCCAGGATCCATGAAGTCTTTAGAAAAAATGAATTTAAAACCATGTAACCATTCCATAAACGCAGTCACCCCAACCTTCTATAGGATAGCCCAAACTTGAACATTATACTTTAGGTCACCACAGGAAAGCGGCTTCATTTTGCACCTATCCCCACCCATCATCGAAAGCTTTTCCAAAGTAGAGATAAAATCACAACAGCAGAAAACCAAAGCAACCAGAGACAAATGAACACCTAGAAAGCATGGGAGACTGTCAAGAGTGGTACCACACACAATAATATCAAGGATACTTAAGCAACCCATATTTGAATTCCCACAACTTCCAATAAACATCATCTGCGTGAAGTGTCTAATCAGCCAACTAGGATCATCAAACCCACACAAACCAAGAGCCAAAAATATGGTGAACACCAATGTGTTAAGATATGTCATGATGAATCAGATTAATTAACTCAAATGGTAGGATGCCATTTTCCTCCCATGACCTAGCCGATGTCACCCCAAAGTTAGCAACCCAATCAACAACATGATTCACCTCTCTAAAAGCATGTGAGATATAAATCTCATCAAACTCTTGAACCAAGGAAAGGGCATCAAAAATTAATTTTTCAATAGTCCAAGATGGGGGGAAAGTCTTCCTAAGACAACTCACAATATTAAGGGAATCCCCTTTGATCCATAGCTTTGATATTCCCTTATCTCTAGCTAGTTTAATACTATGATAGAAATGGTTGGAAGTTGTTATGGGGCACAAACTCAGATTTCTCAGTGCAACTAGAGGGATTTGTTACTTTGAACGTTGACTAACTGAATTTTAATAGTCATAGATAGTCGTGCAAAAATGTGTAAAGGAGGGAAATTTCATCATCCCAAGCTTGTCCTGGATTTGTTTTTTGTAAATTTTCAATGAACATTAATTTAATATCGACATCGGGAATCTTAATATTGATTTGTGAGTAAAGCAATTGGTATCATGCTATAAAATAAATGATCTTTTCATCATCCTTTTATTTACACTTTATTAAATCAGCTAAGGTCATCTTGGGACCAATATACACTTGGAAATGGTTAAGGAAGGAATCAACAAGCTCAATGAATGAGAGGATTGAATTATTTGGTAAAGATTAAAACCACTCCAAGGCTATATATTTAAAACACCTATGGAAAAGTTTAGCCAAGAGCTTATCTTCAAAGATGAAGTCACTACATAAGGATGTGTATCTGAGACATGGTTGCTAGGATCTCCTTTTCCACAATATTTCTCAAATCTAAGAATCTCTATACCTTGTGGCATTTGTTCTCTCAATATCTCCAAGGATAATGGGTTTCTTTTGAAGCATTGTGAAGGTTGGCCATTTTGATTTTAGTTTAATGGGGAAATTTATTGTTGGAGGGATGAAACATTTTGCAAGATTTGGTTAAGGACAAAATCATTTGTTGTGTTTTGAGATGGAGGTGAATAAGGTGGAGGTTTATATGTATTTGGAAGACAAGTGAATTACAAGATTGTGAGAGGTGATGGGTTAGGAGATATGAGGTCAAAATTTACAAAGATAAATGGATTCCCAGTGGAAATACCTAATGTTGGATTTACATTGCTAGTTTGTTGCCTTGTAGTAACAATTGGATGAGTGTATGTAGGAATAGAGGCCAGAATTATAGAGGGAGGAATTTGTTTTCCACCTTGAATTTGAGTGTACCCCAAATTTTGAGCACAACTAGTCATTGTAGGAACATGATTATCAATGATATGGGCTAGGATACACATAATTTCTATTCCTTTTTCATTATCGAGCTTCTCCTCATGTTATCTATGACATGTATTGTAGTACCAACAAATCATTCAACACTCACAAAGTTTTGAAGTTTTTCTAAGGCTTCATCCATTTGTTTTACCCTCTCTTGAGGGAAATTAGCAACCATTATTTCAACATCAGTTACATTGATTTTTGGTAAAAGAGTCATGGGAAATGTGGTATCAAAGCTATGGCCCATAATGGGTTGACTAGTGCCAACATTATGAGTGAAAGAGTTAGAAATATCAAGATCCATGACAAATGTACTAGTGCAGGATGGCATGAGTCTCAAACTACATCTCATCAAAGTATTTGCAATAGGACACCAAGTTGTGAAACTCATACAAGCTTCACCAAACCAAAAGTGCACCTAAGATGGAGAAAAGACACTATGCAAATATAATGAACACCCAAAAGTAGGAATCAAAATGCAAGTGTGTAAAAAGGATTTTCCAATTTTCAGATTTGAAACATGACAATTTACTGATTATGCTATGTAAAAACCTAAAAATGATGTCTTTTTAATGCTAATTTTGATTTCAAGCAATACACTTAATTTGACCAATTGAACATAATGCAAGAACTTGTACATTTTTTTTTCTTTTCTAAAATTGAAACAAAGATATGACAACAGAATTAAATGAACCAAATAGAGAAAAAATGATGCTCAAAAATGTGAAAAGGCACTTGTACAAGGATAGGTTCACCCAAGGGCGAATGAGTCTTTGTACATGGGTTGGAAAAATTAAAGTTTATGTTTCTAGTTTGATGTTTGAGTTCTCTATTTCAAGTTGAAGATTGTGAATTCTATGACAGATATTTCCAGTTTTAGGTGTCCTAATGCAAGTGCAACTAGTGAAAAATAGTGAACCAAGTGACAAATTTTGGAATGCAAATTTGAACTAAAATGTTGAATCTAAATGACTGAAAGATACTCTTGATGTAAGTACAATGCAAGATGTATGTAAAATTAATGCATATTTTTTAATTTTTTATAAATTTAAATGATGAAAATATGAAAAAATAAACCTTAAATTTAATGAAAAGTACACTAATGCAAACCTATATCTAGGGTTTTGAAGGTCTCTAAATCAGAATGTAGGATGTACAATATCTGGTTCACTAAAATGAAACATGGGAAAAGGGGATCTTCCCTAAAATGGGATGTGTGATAAGGGGAGTATGTCAAAGAAAAAGGAGGTTTCCACCTAATCAAAAATCCACCTTTCCAACATTCATTAGGAAGATGGATATTTTCACAAATTCTTAGAATTCACTTGCAACCCTTAAGGTGTCACGTCTCAAACTATGATGTAGTTTTTTTTCGCTTTATGTGGATTTAATATATGACTATATGTGAGTGGTAGAATAAATAATAAATATTATGATGTTTTATGAAATGAAATAAGAGAATGTGTGCTTTAATTTTGAAAAGTTGAAATGTATTGAATATAGTTTTATTTTGAAAGCAATGCAAAATAGAATAGTGATTTTTGGATTAATGCATTATATTGTTTCGATTTGTATTTGATCTAGATACTAATCTATTAATGGGTGCCTGAGTGTACTTGAGCTACAAGATTGTTGAAGACCAAGGGTGTGGCTAAGGAAGAGGAGATTAGCTTCTTGGTAGGGTAAAGGAGGAACAATTCTCTCAATCACACATGAGAACCTAGAATCATGCAGATGCATTTATAATTAAATTAAGTTGACTCTTTAATTGATCATTATTTTATAATATCTAATTAAATTAATTAAATAATGAAATAAAAGTGTAAAGGAATACTAGAATTAATTATAGTTCAATTAAATATTTCATCATGCAATTAAATGATAAGTTTGGTTATTTAGAATAGTCATTTTATTTGTAATTGAATGTTAATTACATACTATTTGTTTCAAATAAATATTTAAATTGTAAGTTAAAATGGCTTATTTATTATTTTTGAGGATAAATACTTCGTTTGTAATTAAAATAGGCATTCTTTATTAATATTTATTGGGATAAAAGTTGTGCATGAAATAAACAAATTTATTTATTATTTTCAAGATTAGGTTTTGGGGGAAAAACTAAAAGAAAAACTTTAAAAGAAGGAAAATTGGGAACAAAGGCATACAATTGTTTTTCAAAATTTTCTTGAATTGCTTTGTAAAAGAAATAACTGAAAATGGTTGCCGGAAAGGAGTTTTTTTGAAGCTCAGTAAACTAAAAACGGTAAGAGAGAAGATTAGAAAAGAATTTAGGGGAAAAGAAGAAAGTCTTTAGCAAGAGTTTCTAGGAATCCAACACAGGGAAAGAAAGGAGACAAGAAGAAATTCAATCGGAAAGCGATTTATAGGTTTTTAAAATTCTTTTCCATTGTAATTTGATTTCCAAGGTGTGAATAATTTACTATATTATGGAAAATAGAATTATCTCTGTTAAAATCCCAATTGTTTGAAATTTTATGCTAGTGCTTAAATGTTGTAATCCCTATTTGATGAAAGCCAAATCATGCATGTATAAGATTGAAAATTCTTTTATCTTATAGATTAATTATAATTTATGTACTTGAATAATATATATATATATATACTACACCGTATATTTATACATATATATTATTATTACTCTATATTTTTTTGGAAGTGGATATTTTACCAAAAATTACATTTTTATTCGAATGGGCCTTTGTATATATATATATATATATATATATATATAAAATGGAAATTTATGCCATGTGGGTGGGGAGGCTTCGACACCCATGGGAGGGTGTTGTGGGGACAATGACCCATCCCACAGGTTGCGACCTATGGGATAGGGTGTTGCCTCCATAGGGAGGTTGTTGACCGTCTACCATGTTGACACCCCCCCTTTCACTGCACATAGAAACTTTGCTTTAACACCTGCAAAATTTTGGGTTCACCGATTTCAATACATGTAAAAATAGGTATAAATTTATATATATATATATATTTATGTATATATTTTGTGTGATGTGTATATTCTTGAATATGAAATAAAACATACCAACATTACATGGCTGTAGATATTTTATTTTATTTTGAAATTGTATAGACATATATAAAAACATATAAATATATATACATAAATATATATATACATATAAATATATGTATATATGTATGTGTATATATGTGGAAAAATAAAAGCTTGCTGAGAAATATATGACTGTGGATGTATACTTTTTCTTTTTCGATTACAAATGCAATTTTCAATAAAGTATGTATAAATACATATATATATATACACACAAATATATATATATATATATATATATATACATATTCAAATAAAAATATCATTTCATTTCGTCGAAACAAATTGTGTGTCTGAAGTTGTAATTGAAAAGAACTTATTTCAGCTATAACATAAATTTTATATATCTATATATATTTAAATATATGTATTGAAACAAACTCAAACACATTATATATGAAAGTAAGTTTAAATCTCAAAAAGAATAAATATCAAAATCCATTTGGAATGACTAATATTCTATTTAAGATTGACATATTTCAATATTAGTAGACTTATTTCTGAATATTTGTATATATATGTAAATGAATAAGTGTACATATATATATATATACATACGAGTATTGATGAATGAGAAAATTGTTACTTTTCTCTCTCTCTCTATATATATATGTTGTTGATTGAAAGATCTTCGCTCAATTATATGCAAACCTATTATTTCTTTAGATTGCATCAATTAAGTTACAAATGGTGAATTAAATACTTTGTTAACAATAGAAAAGTACACTGTGCATGAAGTTTCTATATCCATTGAATTGATAGAAGATTGACTAAACCAAACCTTGGGAAATGCAAAACTAGATGTATCATTTATGTCTATTGAATGATTTTCTTATATTGAACTTGGGAATATAAGATGGTTTTCCATAATGAATGTTTGAATGCATAAATGAATGAACTTGTACAACTTGTATGAACTATGCAATATTTTTTTTTTTAATGAGAAACTTCTGAGATAGGATGTGAAATGTGGGCTCCCAGAGACGATAGTTAACCTTTTCTTAATTTCCATTTTTATTTGAATGCTTGGCCAAGCTAATGAAATATTGAAATAGATAGATTAAAAAGCTATAATTTTTATTTTATATGTGTATGTGCCACATCCTGCATGCAAGAAATATTAGTTCTAGTATAGGAATGCATATAGGCATTAGGAATGCATCGAGATTTCCCTCTTGCTTTATTGTTCCAGGTTGCTAGGCTCCTCGTGCAGGGTCGGGGATTTTTTTAAGTTAGGAAGAAACACGAGGAAGTCATGTGCTTCGTGGTTGGGTGGAAAAGGTGCCTTAACTGCACTCTTGGCCTCAACACAAGAAGACCAAAGGTGTCAAGGTGGATGAGGATCAAAGGTTTTATTTGCTATGAATGTACTTCATATATCATTTTTTTATGGCTTGTTTAGCCAATTTGTAAATTGTAATTCAATTTCATGAATGTAATTATTGATGTAAACTGATAATTTATCATTGAAACAGATAATTTGTAACACTCTTTTTGGTGTATGTAATTATAATTTGTAATTCTTTGATGAAATTGCCTTTAAGAACATATGGATATTAATTTTATACATGTTATCACTTTTTCCTTACTTGTGATGTACCATGATCATGGAATTTATTTATTTGGAATGTGTGTGTTTTATCGAGCTTTATATTTTGGCATCAGAGCATCTAGGTTAAACTCTAGGACATGCGCCTAATTACACTTAATGTTGTGTTCCAAAGTAATTTTGATGGATTTTAGAACTTATCACCATAAGAATCATGAAGGTGGATCTTGTGGTGATACAAATGACAGGCTGGATAAGATTCTAGCCCTATTGAATTGATAGGAGACCAGGACTGACAGCCTAGAGTAAGAAAGGTGCATAGGTCCACAAGGGCCGAATTTTGGTGGAAATGAAGAAAATACAAATGTAGAACAACCTGAGACTGAAGGAAACTCAAATAAGCTAGGAAAAGTGGTTGAAGAGTTGGGAAAAGAACTCAGAAAGGTCACCCCACCAAAATTTGATGGTAAAAAAATTGGTGATGGGGAAAAAGCATGGGTGATTGAGATGGAGAATTATTTTTCCCTACAGAATTTGTCCAATGAGACTAAGGTTGAATGAGGATCATATGAACTCATCGGTGAAGTTGCCACTTGGTGGGAGAATGAAAAGGTAGAAAATAAATTTTTCCATGGCAAGATGACTTGGGAACAATTTTTGCAATTTTTCAAGAGAAGGTGGCTACCACAGTCATATTTTGATAAAAAGATGACTGAATTCTAGACTCTCACTTAGGGGGGAATGACAATGACTCAATATTGGGAAATATTTTCCCACTTTCTCAAATATGTACCTCAGTACCAGCTTGATGAGAGGTTTTGGGTTCATATATTCATTATGGGGCTTAGGCCTCAAAATTGGAGCTAAAGTGGATATTCATAATCCTTCCACCATGGATGAGGCTTTCAAGAAAGCTACTAAATAGGAACAAAAGTTAGAACAAGTTGCAAATTACAGGAAACATAGAGATGCCAAATATGGTAACATGAAGTCTTAGGGGAACAATTAGAATAACAGTAATCAAAATTAGTACCATTAGGACAACAATAATAATAGGCAGATTGGGAATCTCAAGGGGGGTAACAATTCTTAGGATTTCCATGAGGGAAATCCGAACAACAATAAGAGGGAAAATTACAATAACAACAACAATAACAGGAGAGATGTTTCTGATAGACCTAGAGCACCTCATGGAGGTTTTTATACATGCGACGGTGATCATTATGCTAGTGTGTGTCCTTAGAGAGTGAATATTCAAAAGAATATGAATCAACATCACATCCATGTAGTGGTTGATAATCACCAAGCAGATTACCAGGCTACACCAATCCAACTTTCAGGTAAACTTTTTGGATGTCCTATTTCTATTCTAATTGATACTAGAGCCACTGAGTTTTTTGTAGATCCTCTTGTTATTTCTAAATTATCTATTAAACTGAGATATATGGCTAATTCATGGAAGGTTCAATATGAAAATTGAGTAGAGAGGATAGTGGAGCAATGCCTAGCCTACAACGAAGTTGAACTTCCTAGTTTTGAAACATAGGTTAATTTGTATGTAGCACCTTTGGGGTTATATGACATAATCTTGGGAATAAATTGGCTTATTGAACATAAGGCCCTCATTGATTCTGAAGAGAAAATAGTGAGGTGTCTTGATGATCAGGGTAACCATGTTGAAATTCATGTTTAGAAAGCCCCCTAGAACTCAGGAAAATCTTTGTCATGCAGCTAAAGAAGGCTCATGGAAAAGGGTGCATTATCTATGCAATAAAAGTCATGGATCTCGATAGTTAAAGTCGTTAGCTAATGACCATCCTATTCTGAAGGAATTTCAAGATTTATTTCCTGATGAACTGAATGAACTTTCACCTAAGTGAGTATTTGATTTCTTAATAGACTTGATACCTAGAGTTGAGCCTCAGTCTAAAGCACCATACAAGATGAATACTATTGAATTGTGGGAATTGAAGGCCCAGTTACAAGAGTTACTTGATTAGGGTTTTATAAGGCCAAGTGTGTCTCCATGGGGAGCACCTGTCATATTTGTGAAGAAGAAGGATGGGACCTTAAGGTTGTGCATTGATTACATGATGCTTAACAAGGTTACCATTAAGAACAAGTATTCGCCTCCTAGGATTGATAATTTATTCAATTGAATGAAAGGGGATAAGGTATTCTCAAAGATGGATATGAGATCAGGATACCATCAACTAAGGATAAAGGATAAGGATATTTTCAAAACTACTTTTAGGATGAGATACGGGCACTATGAATTCATGGTGTTACCATTTGGGCTAACTAATGCCCCTGTGGCCTTTATGAACTTGATGAACATCTTTCGAGATTGCTTGGATGACTTTTCCTTGGTTTTCTTGGATGATATCTTGATATACTCTAAATCAAAGGAGGAGAATGGCAAACATCTAAGGATAGTGTTGCAACAATTGAGGGACCATAAGCTTTATGGAAAAATGTATAAATGCACTTTCTACCAAACTAAGGTGCACTATTTGGGACATGTTATTTCAGATGATGGGATAGAAGTGGACCTAGATAAGATTAAGGCAATCATGGAGTGGCCAACACTACAAAATGTTTCAGAAGTTTGGAGCTTTATGGGACTTTCCAGTTATTATAGGAAGTTTTTCCAGGGGTTCTCAACAATTGCAACACCCATCACTGCACTCCATAAGAAAGGAAATACATTTGAATGGAGTGACAAGTGTGAGAGGGATTTTTAGTTGTTGAAGGAGAAACTTACTTCTTCACCTATCTTGATTGTTCCAGATCCAAATGGGCACTTTACAGTGATAACAAATGCTTCAAGAGAGGGTGTGGGAGCAGTTCTTATGCAGGATGGATAGTTGGCGGCATATGAATCAAGAAAATTGAAACAACATGAGTTGAACTATGCACCACATGATTTGGAGTTGGCTGCCATAGTGAAAAATCTTCAAATGTGGAGGCACTACCTTTTGGGGAAGCCTTTTGAGCTGAAAATAGATCATGCGAGATTGCAATATATCTTTACTCAACCCAACCTGAATGGTCGTCAGAGATGATGGTTGGAGTTTTTGAGAAAATTCCTTAAGTAGGAGGAGATATCTTGTAGCTATGGTCACTATAAGGTCAAGTTCCAGGAAACAGGTGATACAAGCTTTGTCAGGAGATAAGCATCATGAAAGGGTGAAACAAGCCCTAGCGCAAGATCCTTCAGATCATAGATTTGTTGGATATATGTTTGAGACTGATAGACTCTTGAGGTTCCAAGGATGTATGTGTGTTCCTAAGGAAACATGATTGAGGGAGCTAGTGCTAGAAGAATTTCATAATGCACCATACTCAGGGCACCCTGGTGTGACGAAAATGGTAGAGGGACTTAGACCATTATATTTTTGGCCAAGACTTAAGAGAGATGATACTAATTTTGTAGCTTGATGTTTGGAATTCCAATGATTCAAGGCTAAGCATGTGCATCCAACATGACTTCTATACCCACATAGAGTGTTGGAGTATAAATGACAGGTAATCACTATTGATTCTATTCAAGGGTTGCCTATGACCAATAATCGACATGATTTCATACTAGTTGTGGTAGATATTTTGACAAAATTAGCTCACTTCATCCCTGGGAATCTTAAGGATGGATCCTTGGTATTAGCAAAGAAGTTCATGCAAGATATTTTTCAGATGCACAGAGTGCCAAAGATGATTATCTTAGATCATGACACTCAAATGACTTCTAGGTTCTAGACTACATTGAATTCTTCTTTGGGAACCAAGTTGAACTTTAGCTCAACCTATCATCCTCAGACCAATAGTCAGACGGAGAAGGTAAATCAGGTACTTAAGGATCTCCTCTAGATATACTGTAAGGAACAACATAAGTGGGAGGAGTACCTACCTTTAGTGGAGTTCACATATAATAAATCCTATCATGCCTCTTTGGGGATGACACCTTTCGAGGCTTTGTATGGCTGCAAATTTCATACACCTATCAATTGGGACAGGGTGGAAGATAGGATTGTTATTGGGCTTGAGATCAGGGATAACTTTAAGAAACCCCCCCCTCGGCGCAGGTGTAAAATCCTGGTGAATCTTGTATACTTCTCAATGAAAAATATTAATTTTATTGGCGATTTTTTTCATTTTTTGAGAAAAAAAAAATTCCCCATTGGAAAATCTTATATAATTCATGGAAGTCTATGGAAAACTGTGGTGAATTGCAATTTTTTTAAATCGAATAAAATATTTTTCATTGGCAAATAAACTCGTTTTTCAAACCAGAATTTTTTTTCCATTGGCGATTAAAACCTTTTTTCAAAGCAAAAAGTATATTTTCATTGGTGAATTAAATTGAATCTCAAAATAATAAAAAAATCCAATGGCGAAATAAAAATCATATGGGCTATTCGATGGATGACTGTAGTTGCATTCCGGAAGTAAATCTCTAAAGCACTAGACTTGCGATTTGAAACCTCCGGAATATCACTAGAACCGTTAGATTTCTAGAAATCAATAATTGAGATTTTATTACCATACAAATGGTTATAAAGTTCTGTTTCCTAGTGATTGGGTGACCTCGGCGGGATGCACAACTTTTGAAGTACAACTCATTTAATGAATTGTATGATTCCATTAAGGGATGTCTTCTCAAACACCAACTGGATAGATTTAACATAATCTTTTAAATCCTCTTAAAGGATAGATCTTAAATAAGGTACTAAGGAGTTTGGAGAAATGGATTTAGTAGCAGATTATCACTTCCTACTGGTAAAGTTAAGTGAGCCTGCATATGAGGAAAGGTGGCAGCATTTTGAACTCCATATTCAGAGTTTCCTCAAAATGGTACTTCCAGCCGATATTAGGGTATGGGAAGATGAAATTGTGGCCTTCATGCAACCAAATTTGAATTGGCCTGAAGAAGAGCAACTCGACATCATTTCCCAACTACGTTCAGTGGCGTGGAAAGAGAAAACCAACTATGCCGAGTACAATAGGGTAATTTTTGTTTTAGAAGAAGAAGAAGAATGTGCTGAATTTCATAATTTTGTTATGGAAATGTAGTTGGAACTGTATAGAGTCCCAAAAACTCCAGCAGTTTAACAACATACATGAATCCTTTAGTGAATTGTGAATTTGTGACACATAATGATAAAGGGGCGTAGTTTCAGCTTTTGAGCACTTTTTGAATTTTGATTGTACAGGGTGTGGGGTGACAGGTCTATGAAACCACATTTTTGGCATTAGAGAGATAAAATAATATATTTCTAAATCTTTGTATTTATCAATGCTTCCTTTTAATTATGAATGAATTGTGTTTCTTCATGATAATTGTTCAATGTTTATCTGTTAGTGTTAGGTCAAATTCAGAATGCTTATTTTTTCATCTATGAGACTTTGTGTTCAGATTAATTCATCGCTCATTCACTCTTTTCAATGCCTCGAATCTCGATGTTGTACATTTCATTTCATTTAAATTCTCAATCTTTTTGAAGAAAGTGTGGTTGGCAGTGGCAGTGGTGGCAATTAATGCCATATGTGATATGAACATATGAAGCAATTTCTTGGACAACTCATAGCTTTAATGAAACAAGATTTGTAATGATTTCATATCATTTGAATGAGTGATTTTGATAGCTTGTCAGCTTGAGGTAGAGTTCAAGTTGGCACGTAGCAAGACGTCAATCAAATTAGAAATTTTAATTATACAAGTTGGTAGTGGCACTGGTGGCCCATAAATAGGGATAGTGATTCAGTGATTAGTAGATAGTGCCATAAGGATTTTTATTTTCTAGGGTTAATAAGGATTCATGAAGAAGATGATGCAGTATTGGGGATATTGTAAATTCTCCTACCTACAATTATGTAGTTACAGAGTAATCAGTAAAAGATGAATTTCCTTCAAGTTCAGAATGGGTGGAATTGGAAAGAAGTTGATTTGGTTAACCTAAATTTTCAGATGGGTTTTGAACCAAGATGAGGAGCTCTGATGGAGATAAGTGCTATTCGAATGCATAGAGGCTGCAGGTAAAAGAGGGGACTAGATTTTTTTCTCCTTCTGTATTTTGATAGCTCCCATTTCCCCAACATGGTTGGCCAAGCAAGCCCCATGCATTTATTTTCAAAGAGACATTTATTTTTGATCTTCTGTATGACTCTTGTTCTCGAAGGGGATAAGTATATTTTGTATCTTCATGAATCCCATTTCCCCAGGACTGATTGGAACCCCCTTTGCCCAGCATGGTTGGCAAATCTACTAGCAGAAGCTTGGAATCATGAATTTATTTTTAGAGCCACATTTATTTTTAGAGATAGATGTGTATTAGGTTTTCAGCAACAAAGCTTGGAAATTGGAATCAATTGGAATCAATTTGTAATCAATTTATCTATGTAAAGTACTAAAGTGACACACTGACATATGTTATTTATACAAAATAGGAGTTATAGTGCTACTTGTCTGTAAAAAGATATGTAATAATGTGACATTGAAATTCAGTTGTAATAAATTAAATGGTTGTGTTGTGCTATTCTTGAATCTTCGTTATTCATTTACGTTTAAGAGTAAAGAGTTGTTTTCTGAGTTCAGAACTTCAGTGTCACTATCTATTAATAATTTAATATATTCAAATCAGTTTTTTTTCTTTTGAGTTATTAAGTAATATACTTTATGCAATATGCACTTGAGAATTCATGGTTATATCAGGCCATCGGGGGAATGCAATCATTCGTTCCACCAATGTTTATTTGTTACAATGATGTGCTTAATTTTGTTGATTCTATCGGTATATCGGGGACTGGGAGCACACCTTATGAGTTATGACTATGAGTATTCACCTTTGGGCCATCGGCGGGGCTGTGATGGGGTTTCCACCGATAAAGCATTGTTAGGCCGATGCCTATGGTATTGACTTTAAAACACATGTGTTATGTTAATTTTTTTAAGTTAATATCATAAATTAGTAAATTACTCAAGTTTCAAGTTCAACCGTTGGATGAACATTTGATGTATGGTTGTAGTTACATTCCGTAATGAAATGAATAGAGTGATGGGCTTCCCAACTTAAACCTCCGGAATCACCATATAACCGTTAGATTTAGAAAGATCAATGGTTAAGATTAAGAATTTCCAACTTATAGAGTCTAGACCTAAGACATGTCATTCACTTTAATGTTCCAATTTCGAGAAACAAAGCATTTAAAGCACTTTGTAGTTTGTACTGCTAAGTGTCAACTGTCGATTGATTAGTGTTTATTTTTAAACTTTAAAGTTAATATTAAGAGTTACGAGTCTTCACCTTTGGGCCATCAGCGGGGCTGTGATGGGGGTTCCACCGATAAAGCATTGTTAGGCCAATGCCTATGGTATTGACTTTAAAACACTTTTCATGTTAATTTTTTTAAGTTAATATCATAAATTAGTAAATTACTAAAGTGTCAAGTTCAACCGTTGGATGAACATTTGATGTATGGTTGTATTTACATTCTGTAATGAAATGAACAGAGCGGTGGGCTTCCCAACTTAAACCTCCAGAATTACCCTATATCTGTTAGATTCAGAAAGATCAACGGTTAAGATTATGACAATAGCAAACAATCAATATGAAAATTTTATGACGGTTTGGTCATTTAAATGCCTATCAAAAAAATTGTTTAATTTACGAATTTTTATATAAAATCTTTTATAAATGGATTATCTTAAAAAATTAGAAAACAATGATAATTATTAGTGATAAATATAAAAATCTACTGTTATAATTAACAATTAACAAAAGTTTCTAAAATCATATTAAAAATAAATCTTGTTAAATATATTCTAAAAATAAAAAATAATTATGTTTTATTTTGAAAAGATTCTAAATTAATATGTATTTTTATAATAATATTATAAATCATATATATTAATATATATTTTTATAATAATATTATAAATCATATATATTAATATAAAAAATGATAGCTATTATAAAAAAGTCAAAAGTTTCTAAATTCATATTCAAAATATTCAAAAAAGATATATTCTATTTTCTTTTTATAATAAAAATTATAAAATTATATATATTATAAATTAAAATACTATATAATAATTTTTTACGGTTTAATAAAAATATAGCAAGTCAAACTATATGATCTAATAAATTTTATAGCTATAATATATGGTCTAAAATTGAAAAAACAATCAAATATTTAATAGACCATCAAATTTCGTAATGACATGCACAGAGCTATGGGCTTCCCAACTTAAACCTCCAGAATCACTTTATAACCGTTAGATTTAAAAATATCAATGGTGAAGAATTTGCAACTTGTAGACCTAAGACGTGTCATTCACTTTAATGTTCCAATTTCGAGAAACAAAGTATTTAAAGCACTTTTTACTGCTAAGTGTCAACTCACTGTCAAGTGATTAGTGTTTATTTTAAAAGTTAATATCATTAACTACTCAAGTTTCAACCGTTGGATGAACATTTGGTGTATGGTTGTAGTTGCATTCCGTAATGCCATGCACAGACTGATGGGCTTCCCAACTTAAACCTTTGGAATCACCCTATAATCATTAGATTTAAAATGATCAACGATGAAGAATTTGCAACTTGTAGTCTTGTAGACCTAACTCCTAAGTCCTAAGACGTGCCATTCACTTTTACGTTCCAATTACGAGGAAAAAAACATTTAAAGCACTTTGCACTTTGAAATTGTACAGTGATTTTTAAAGTCTTCAATCTTCAGATTGCTCATTGGAGTGCACCACCCTATTTTGGATTCCACAGTTCCACTTCCATCAACACCATTCCAATTTTCAAGCGTCGGGACTCATAATTTGGGTAAGTGAAAGAATTCCTGTGGCTACATTTCAACTTTCATCGTTTGACATTTCTTAAAATCTTATTTTGTCAAAGTTTGAAGTTTGGTTTTAGACTTTAGAGACTCAAGAATTCATTAAAATTAAGGAGGAATAATAGGTATTACTTATTAGGGAATTCAAATTACACAACTTCACATTTGTACAAGCATGTCTACCACCAATACCACTACAGCAATGTCTGATAAAAAAATGCATTATGCATAATTGCTTAAAACCCCAGGGTTTACCGATGGGTACCATGATATTTATGATCCTGAAATCTATGGTAGGAGAACCTCAGAACTTAGATTTTCATCTCAGAATAAGGCTTCAAAGCAAACAGAAGTTGATAGTATCAGTGCACCGTGGGTAACTAGATTAGGGTGCATGATGTTACATGAAGTTTTCCCTTGCCAAGAATTTATCATGGTCTGTGCCAAAAAATATGATGATAAGAAAAGAGAAATTGTTAATAAAGATAACCAAGAAGAATTGTTATCCATTAATGCAAAAGAACTTGGAAAAGTGTTGGGGTTTACAGCCGAAGAATTTGGAAACCACCACATTGACCTAGAAAAGCTTGCTAGTGATTATGAAGCAGTGGAAGAAAGGCTGAAAAATGATTTCTTAAATCAAATAGTTAAGGATAGAAACAAATTAAAAGGTGATCATAAGCCTCCTTATAATTTGGATTTTTTTAAACCATGGGTTCAGGATACTATTTCCATGCTTGCATTTTGCCTCGGTCTGGATAGCAATTTGGAACTGGGTGCAAGCCTCCTTGAAATGGTATATAATATCCATTATAGTAAAGAACATGTCAAATATAATTATACACAACACATTGTAGAATCCATGCATAAACAATTTTTAATGATTAAAGCAGGTTCCACGAAGACACTTAGGTTCACAACCTACTTGTGCTATCTTTTTCTATTCAAATTTAGAGGAATGTTTTAGAACAACAAGCTTCAGATTCAGCCCTATAGTAATGCAGAGGAAAAAAAAATGGCTCTAGTATATGAATGGACCAATGAGATAAGGATGCATGATTCTCAAAGAAACTACAGTCATTTTGTAGACTACTTTTTGGGTCCATTGCATCAAGTAATTACAAATAATCCAATGCCTAGATTGCCTATGTCATGTAGAAACTGCATGCAACTAGGAAAAGAAATACAATTGGCTGATTGGTACTTAATGGAAGAATATACTGTGCTAAGATTTTATGGATCGGGAGTACAACCATACAAACTTCCAATACATGTGACAGAAAGGGTTTTCGCATTGTAATATGTAAGGTAGGTGCAGAGTGCTAATGAACTACACTTTCTCAGTCAGCAAAAGAAGACCTTATTTCCTTCTTTACCTTTTTCATGTGGAGGGTTCACATTCGAGAGAAAAGCATTTAGTGTGGCACATAATCTTTTGAATTTTTTTGACTTTGATCCTATCTGTCATTGGCAGTATGATCCATGTGACATCATTAAATCAATGATTGTGGCCAATAGGAATGCTGCAAATAGAATTCAACATCAAAGTAAACCCTTGCTTGAAAAATTGATAAACAAGGATTCTTGGGATGAGGTCAAAATAGCAATGGAGAAAAGTGTTGTTGAGAATGGTATTTCTTTTGAACAATTATCAGCAGAAATTATGGCATTGCACCAAAAGACAATTAGGACATACAAAATTTTTTATTTAAAAAGTGATAAACCATCTAGTAGAGTAAAAATTCTAGGTTCTCTAGAGACGGAACTTATAGATAAAAAATGGTCATGATAAAAAATTACTGCCTTTTGGTCTATGAGGAAGGACCTAGGTGATCCAAGAGCTCTTGAAGAGTATGATAATAACGAAGAAGATGAAGAATTTAGCAAATTGTGGAATACAGAGCATGGGAATCCTAATGGAAGTGATGAATCTGATGATGATATTGATATGGAAGAAGAAGAACAAAGCCATACCAATTACAAACCTGGTTTAAGTGAGGCCGCAAAAGTAGAATATGCTTCAACATATACTTCAGGAGCATCCATACTTGAAAAAATTGGTTATGAAGGTGGTCCTTTGGGGTCCAAAGGACAAGGCAGAGGCCCTTGGACAATACAAAGTGTTGAGCATAGAAAAATAGTTGATAAATCTAGCCTTGGGATTGGAGGTGAAAAAGTAGACCTAGGGGATACAAGACAAAATCAATTTGTTAGAGCTTCTAGTCCTCATCCTCATGGTTAGATACAATCACAACTAGGACATGCCCTTGGTGGTGATGGTATGGGTAGTAGTACTAGTAATGGTCAACATGTGCAACAATGACAAATTACACACAATACTAAGAGGAAAACAAAAAAAGATACCACAGAAACACCAGGTGATCAAGGCAATCAAAAGAGGCAAAAGATTTTGACAAGTCAAAGTCACACTATCAGTGGATCCACCAGTACCACAAAGGATTTATTTCCAGAAACTCCCACAAATCAAGTTAGTGAGGGTGCGACATCATTAGCAACTGCAAGTACTCCTATTCCTTCACCATTCAAGCATTCCATTGTTCCTACCTCCCCAGGTTATGATTTCATTGAAGAGTTTAAAAAGAAATCAGACTTGAATAAAAAAGAAAAGAAGAAACTGATGGAGAGTGTGTCTGTTGTAACTTCAGAGACTGCAACAACCATGGTATTACCCACATTTGAGACAAATAAAGAAATCATGGAGTACACAATTTTTGTTCCCACAGTTCAAAACAAACCAACAAATCAGATGGATCGATCTGAATACCAGGTAACCAATTTTCAATTGGATTTTTCTGGCCTAAAAAATACTGACAAAATTAATGTATCAAAGAAGAACAATGAATTGGTGTACACATCATTGCTAAAGCAAGATAGAGAGAAGAAAAGGTTGCAGACCCAAATAGAAAAGTTACGGGCAGACCTAGCAAGTGAGAAAGCAATGAGGAAAGCAACAAATAACAAGAGCAATGAATTAGGAAAAAGAATAATAAAATCTGCCTCTACATCAACAAGCAATGAGGATAAATCAAATGAGAGAGAAGTGAATGACCTGAAGCGAAGGCTAGATGAGAGAAACAAGAAATATGATGAGGAAAAATCCACTTCAGAAAAATTAAGACTAAACATTGCAAATGGAAATGCAGAGTGGGAACAAAAATTGGAGAAACAGAGAAAAACAAATAAAAGATTGGAGACAGAGCTGACGGAAGCAAAAGAAGAAATTAAGTCTTCTCAAAATAAGTTATCTGCATTTTGTAGAGATACAGTGAGGAATATGAAACAAAATATCTGGGATGAAATAATGCAGAGGTTTGATCATTTGTGTGACATGTTTCAATTGATTGATGCTACCAGACAACATTATAAGAAGCTCAGCAAATATTTAGTGGACAACATAAAGGTGCTGGAATTAGAGAAATCTGCAAATGAAGTTCTACAAACAGTCTACAAAGCCAGTGACAATGATCTGAAATAAAAAGGGATTACTAATCGAATTGAAACCTCAATGAAGTTTTCATCTATCATTGAAAAGTGTTCGAGAATGTCTGGAACAAAGGAATATTTGCATTTGGTTGCAGACAAGATGAAGGTGGTGGATGAAAAGGTAAGGAACTTCATAGAGCTTGGTTTTCAAGAGCCTTTTGACACAAATGAGCGATTCATTAGAAATGATGCTTTTAGAAAGAAATGGAAGGTGCAAGGAAGATTGATTTGGACCAATTTCCTCAGAACCAAGATGTGAACTATTTGGATTCCATCAGAACACTGATAACCTTGAATGCAAAATTGACTAAAGAATTCAAGATAGGTTCCATTTCTAATTACAATCAAGAAATGTTAACAAAACTTCAAGTCAAACAACATCAGTTAGAGCAAATGGCAATTCCACCACCTGAAGAGTGGAAGTTGCTAGAAAAGTTGATACAGTGACTTGATTTATTATTTTCAATCTTTGATAATATGAGTTTCGAAGTTCCAACTCAGCTTTGTGCAAACTTGTCTTTGGGAATTGGCAAGATTTTGCATTGCCAATGCCAATATGTACTCCTTCATGTGAAATTCAATTAAAAAGCTCAAATTCAGACTTTAGTAATGTGATGATGTTCAATTATTTGGATTCTTTATTATTTATTTTATCATTTGAACTAGTGATGAACTATTAGCTCATTATATTTAGTTCTTGGTAGAGCTTCCATTTCCAAGTTATGGATGTTGAACTATTAGCTCATTATATTTACTTCTTGGTAGAGCTAAAGCTTATAAGTTATGGATGTTGAACTGTTAGCTTATGTTATGTTTTGACTAAAAATCCTGATCAGTATCCACCAACTTACACCTCACCCACATCCCACATACTACAAAAATACACTACATTTGATTTTATGATTAGCACAAATTGCAAGGATTTGTGTGACAAGATCCATTTTGTGGCCCACTTTACTACTTGATCAATGGTCATGTCCATAAATAAATCTAAAACCCCATGGTCACAACCCCTATTCTTGAAGAATTCAAATTCAATGTACTAACAAATTGAATAACATAAACAATTTGAATAACATAACCAACCACTTTCGAGATAGCCAAATAAGTTAATAACTTATAAGCATATGAATCCACAATAGTTGAACACTCGAAATCAAATCAGTAAATATGTATAACCGTCTCCATTGTATTGATCTTCAAAGTTCAAATGATATGCATTATAAAAATAGTTTATGATATGAGATGGATGGGCGAATTGGTGCAATCTATTATCTATCTTCTTACTATTTTCTACTCTAAAGTCTAATTAAAAATGATGTGATGATCCATTGATCTCCTATTGGGGTCTTGATCTCTCTTATATATGAGAGGCAACAAGCTACAAACCCCTTGCAAAAAGTCATGACATTTTGACAACTAAACATAACTCAAATTATAAATAAAACAATGTCGCAGGTGAATGCACCAATCCGTTAATCTCCAAGAAGAAGCCTGTGATCACTGACCACCTAAGATCTATTCAAGGCTTCTACTCCATGATAGGGTGCTCATCATGTTGTCAGCTGGCGTTCTTCCTCTGAAACTGATGGTTGTCCCATTGGATCTGATTCTGATAAATCTACAGTTTGGCTAATAAACATACTGACTGTAGAGAGGTGATGGATGTACTCCTATTCAGCATAGGTGTCCACATTAGAGATTGCCTCTTTCATATCATATTCCAGAGACATTATTTTTTTGAGTTGCTTATGACTATTTTGTAAAACCATATCCTCATCATTTATTTCTTGCAACGCAGCAGTCAGAAGCCCATCAAGCTCTTCCTTCCAATCATCATATTCTCGCAGGTTTCTAATGCAAAAATGAAGTGTAGGGAGTGGGAGTGAATCAAAGCAGTAGAAATTTTCCCTAAGATTGTTATGATATCCGTTATGTGATTCTACCAACTTGTTATATGTCAGCAATATTTGTCCTTTCATGGCATTCTTATCTACGAGCTCCTTTTATTTTCTCCATCATTCTAGGCTGCAATCGTTCATTCTCCACCAATGCAATAAGTGTCTGATTGAATACTTTCCAATATTCAATAGCACATTTCATCATTTTATTGAACCTTTCTTTTATCATTTCAGATACAGTGTTATATTTGATGGTTTTCAATTCTTTCTCCAATTCTTTGCATTTCCCCTGGGATTTCAGATGGCAATTCTTCTAGTAGGCTGCATCAGCCAATGCATCAAGCACTCTCTTATCTTTTTCAATCCATGGGGAGTACAACTCTGATGTGGAGGAGGAAGATGTTTTTTCTCACTGATTTGCTAGCTCCTTCTTCAGTTTGTCATTTTCCTTAATCAATTTATCGATCTGTGTTTTGGTAAATTTTGCCACTTTTATGTTCAATTCTATTGTCTCCATAGGGTTGGTATCCACTAATCATTGAACCAAGAGATGACCAAACACTTGGTTTGGATTACTAATTATAGTAGGTCTTTTATCATGGGGATATAGTGACCAAATAAGCAAGGTGGCTTCATCTGGGTTGTACCTAGATCCTGAATACATTTTGTCACTTGCTTCTTCTATTAAGTTCATTGTCGTATCCCCTCTTTTTCTGAAGCTATCAAAAACAATTGAAGAGCTAATATCCCACCCTGGCAGGAGCAACACTCCAGCTTCTTGAAGCAATTCCCTACCTCTTTTAGGAGTGATGGACTCCATTTCCTTTTCTACCTCCCTTTTCAATTCCTCCAAAGCGGTTGCCTCATGTTCAGGAGTGATATCCTGTATCTGTTGTCTCATTTTTCTACCTTTATATTCATAAACAAATGGTTTAAATTTAGAAGATTTAACAAAATCACAATCAGAAATAAACTGTTGTCCAGCCATGACCCTCACATCATCAGATAGTTCATTTGATGCCTCAAATCTTACAATATTCTACTCTTGAGGGGGATTGTATTGCGCAATCACAGGAGCACTGATTTGTTTGACCTGCTCACCCTCTTCATCACTCTGCTCTTCTTCACTTATATCAGTATCTATAGAAAAACATACCTCAGGAGTAGGCTGTGAAGGTATGTAATCCAAGGGCTCTATGTCTTCAGCTTGTACTCCTAAATAGGTTGCATGAGGTGCATCAAAAACAACTGGGGGAACATCCTTTACCAGTTCATTGACATGAGTGATGAGTTGCTCAATTCTTGTTAAAGGATCCTGTATCTCACCAAATGCCTTTGAATAAGATGGGACATTTTTCCTCTTCCATTCCTATGCAAGCATAATCTTGTTATAGGCAGCCATTCTTTCCTTGGTGGAAGCCTCATCATGATTTCTTATGACATCTTCAATTGAGAACAAATGTTTATAACCTGATAGCCCCTGCGATAATCTTGCCTTGTGAATAAACCCTTCTGCATCAAATTGTTTCCTTACATCACCTAGAGGTAGGTTGTATTGTGCTAATTTACCATCAATTTCTCCATATCCTTCATTGGAAACCACTATAAAGTCTCCAAAACATAAGGTGCTGGGCATAATTGATTGTTTGCTATGTCCTTTGAGGTGTTTGGAATCAGATTTTGCCAATTGCCTCACAATTTCTAAAAAAGCAATTCGGTCAGGAACTACTCGTGGCATCAAGTGTGGAGCCCCTTCGAACCCATAAACCCTTATCACTGTACAATCAGGGAAAGCATACCAGTCTCCCCAGTTATGATTCACTTTATTTCTTTGTTCATTTTCCTTTGGTCTTAGAAATCTTTGTACTTCTGGGGATAGGTTATAGTTGCACAGATACCCCAACAACTTCATCAATGGTTTTACAAAATAATCTTCAATATAAAGGTAATGAGACCTACCAAATCGACTGTCCCACAATGAAGTCCACACTTGTATAGGTTTAAAATCTCCATTTTCATCTGTATCTTTTATCCTTAATTCTTCACTCCAGACCCCTCTGACTTGTCCCTCGTACAATAGCAAATGCATAAGCAAATAATAGTGTTCAAAATTAATATTATCACTATTATTTTTAATCTTTTCGAGTCCTCGATGTAGGGTGTTGGCCAAGTAGCTAGCATAATCAAATGGTTTGGCATCCTTGCTCTATATGTCTGTAGCTAAGACCATTGGGGCAATCGACATGAGAGGCAGAACCTCTACTCCCAAAACCTGACCAGTTCAATAATAGGTGTATCGGAAATACTCTTCAAAAAAAATCTTCATGGAAAGGAGGGTTTTCATTGCTAGAGAACCTCTTGAGTTGGCTTCCATCATCCTTGGGCCTATGCAAAGGTAATTTCCATCTGTTATAGCTAGTATCCATGTGGCGATACTCTGTCAAGAGATCTTTGAGCGTGAATGATAAATTCAGTGAACACTCTAACTGAAAGACATTAGAAATGAGATCCCTAGAAATAACAAGCATGTCACCCCGCCATGTGACTGAATAGTTCTTTTCTTGGGGTCATATCTGATAGCAAGAGCTTTAATTAGTTCTGTGTTCACAAACACATTGGGCACCACAAGTCTTCCCAGGTTCAACCTCCATGGATTGCAGACTAGTTGGAACATAAATTGTTTTCTGTAATGGTACATGAAGAGGTCGTACCCTCGTTGCGGTGTCCAAATATCCCCTAAGCCCTTATGTTTGTCCCATAATCGATCCATGGAAGGATTCATTTGAGCACTCCTCTTGGGTCTTGGCCCCGACCCAGGACATTGATCTATCAGGTCTTCATTTGGGAGTCTCTTAGGCTTTTCGGTTTTCTATTTTTTAGCTTTAGGTTTTTCTGTACTCTCTTCCATTATTTAAATCTTAAGATTTTGAGTAAAATAGCTTCTCAGCTAGGTTTGAAAGTGAACTACTTACATGAGTCTCGTCGAGTCGCCTCCACAGTCCACTGGTCTTTTCTGTGTCAGAACTCCAAGTTTTTTCCTTTCTGCTTCTACCCTAAGCGAAATCTTCTAGGATTTTGTAACAACTATGCGATCAACTTGTGATATAATTCACTTCAATTCTAGTTCATAAATGCACCGCAACACAATGCTGCGAGATGTCACATCAGTCTTTCACCGATAGCCACCCTCTCCACCGATGGACTCCTATCCTTCGTTCTATCGGTGGGACGCCAGATAATGTTTCCCCGATGCACCATAGTTCCCCCGATATACTTTAAGCATTCGATAATTCATGGTTACTTTTGTTGACAACTTGACTCTATCGATATATTGGGAGAGCACCTTAGGAGTCAGCTCGATAGATTATTGTTACACCGATACTAGGTTGTGAGCTATTTTTATTAGGCCATCGGCGGGATTGTGATGGGGTTCCGCCGATGAAGCATTGTTAGGCCGATGGTATTGAATTTTGTTTGGAATGGGGGAAGGACTATGTCACTACGAAATTTAAAATTTTGTTTAATTACATTGAAAGCGTTATAAGTGAAAGCAACAAAGGAATATTCGTAAACTTTTTGAAGCTTCATTGAAAATGACAGGCAAGTGGAATTATGTGCTCCTTAAAAATAACAAGCACATAAAATGTTTTTTTTTTTTCTATTTTTCAATTATAAATAGTTGTTAATTTAAATACTTTTGGATTAAGAATACAAACTAAGATATGTATGCTTAAATAGTTTTTTATATATATTATTAATTAATATATATAAAAATAGTAGAAATAGCTTTTTATATATATTATTAGTTTTTCATATATTTTATTAATTAATATTATAACAAACAATGTTAAGTATTGATAACTTTCAACATTCTTTATATATATTATTAATTAATATATGTATACTAGTATTTATCGATGCAATGTGAATGTAGGCTATAATATGGATCTTGTCACACAAATTTCTACAATTTGCACTGTTCATAAAATCAAAGTGTGGTATATTTTTGTGATTATTGATAAAATAAGATAATTCGTGCCCATGGTCATAAATTATAATTCATGGTTACTTTTGTTGACAACTTGACTCTATCGGTATATCAGGAGAGCACCTTAGGAGTCAGCCTGATAGAGTATTGTTACACGGATACTAGGTTGTGAGCTATTTTTATTGGGCCATCGGCGGGATTGTGATGGGGGTTCCGCCGATGAAACATTGTTAGGCTGATGCCCAATGGTATTGAATCTTATATAATTTATAAAATATCATCAACTATGTTACTACAGTTTGACTTTGGCATATGTATTATGATTCATGAAGTGCAATATAATATAAAATATCATGGAGACTTGGACTGCAATATAAAATAAAATATTTTGAATTTGAAGTGCAATGATACATAATTTATTTGAATACAATATACAAAATCATCAACTACAATTTGGAATATTATTCAAGCTGACATGCAGTGCTTGAGTGCAATATAAAATAAGATATCATGAACATGAAGTGCAATGATTCACAATTTCAATGTTCATTGAATACAAAATAAAATATCATTGATCAGACATCAACTATAGTTTGGACTTTCGAACAATGGAAACTGATTCATGAAGTGTAGAAAAAATACCTAAAACCTGCTAATTATCTCCCATTTCCCAAACAGAGTCAGGGTCTTCAAACCGATCCTCATCTTCAAATAAAGTAAAAGAGTCATCTTGATTCTGAGACTACTCTGCAGTTTCTTCGGCCTGTGTCTCAAATTCAACATTCATTGTTTGATTTGTGTCAATTTCAATATCATTGTCATCTGTCCCAGGCCTAGTCCCACTGCCACTACCACTAGTACCTGGAATTGGAGAGCTTATGTTGCACAACCTGGTCCCTCTTCTTTCACATGTGGACCTCTAGATTGCGAGTGCCCTTTCAAAAGGAAATTTTTTGACATTATACGTAGTTCCTTTCATCCTCAACCAATTTTCCAAATTCTTGTCCAGTTTGTTTCTTAACTTTGATTTCAAAAACCCCAATGTACTGAAAACTCTCTCATCCTCCACCGACCCCAATATCATTGTTTGACATAAATCAACAAGTTTGAAATATTTTGACATTGAACCACACAATATTTCACTCTGACCTAAGCTTGTCCAAACCTTTTTTATTGATCCTAATTCAAAGGCCTTCTCCTTGCCCATGGATTTATACTACTCCCTCATAGCTGTTGTGAAAATCTGAGATTGCTTTCTAAGCTTTTTTTCATCTAAAATTCCTTCTATTATTTGTTCATTGTATGTTGCCTTTTCTGAAAACTATTCGATCAAGATTTTTACTTGATCATGAAAATATTTTGGGTTATCTCGATTTACCAAAAATTGAGGATACACAATACCCATGGCTTCAAGTATTTCATGTCGAGGGAATCTTTCACGAATCTCTGAGGAAAGAGATTTTGCAATTTCCTTCAAATTATCACTAATAGATTTAACAATGTCGTTAAAATCTTCCTCGTTAACAGGTACTTTTTTTTTAGAGCGCCTGCCAGTGCCTATCTTACAATGGTACATTGGTATCTCATGTCCATGTACACAAATACATAAGTGCCCGCTTGCATTAAACTGTAAATAATTATCAGGATTATTTAAATCAGAAATTTTTTGCCACATCAAATAATTTGTGCCTTCTTTTGTTAGATCTAGATATAGATGATCGAGGGCCAAGCATGTAAGTTTACGTAGATTGGCATATTCAGAAATATACATAGATCTATCTTGGGCTTTCTTCACAAGATTGTTCATCTCATCCAGCATGGGGAGAAGACTAGCTAAAGTCAAGAGTGTCTCTATATTGCTTAACCTATGTAAGAGGTTAGGAGCTTTGTCTACTGTGCTGCGATGTTCGTACATCACTCCAATCAAGGATTGATATTCTAAAAGAACTCGTTGCATTGGTCCATGCAGGGAGATCCATCTGGTATCGACATCCTTGAGAAGCTTCTTTCTAGGTGTTATTCCCTCAGCAAAATGTTGAAATTCAAGGAAACGTTTGGGACTTCGGTAGAAGTATGCGTAGATCTCGCGAACTAGATTTTCAACTTTTGATACTGTAGGAAACTTGCTTACAATTTTGAATGCTAAATTCATTATGTGGGCCATGTAGTGAATGCCAAGCATGTATGGTGCACAAGTAGTTTGTAACTTTGTGCAAAGACTGCTCCTTTGACCTTGCATCACTGCAGCTCCATCAACTCCTACACACACCAACTTTTTGGCAATTGTCAACTCATCCATACCTGTAATATCATTCAAATATTTCTTGACTAGTTCAAATAGATTTTGCGATGTTGAACTGTCCTTCATTTTACGAACACAAAGAAGATGAGCTTGGTGAACATGTTGTTCTATAGTATACGAATGCATACAAACCCAAGAAGTATTGTCTACCACAGTAACTTCATCTAAAGATAATGCAATGAAATTTGAATCTTTTAATTTCTCCTTTAAATCTTGCTTTTCCACTGTAGCAAGACAGTTTGCCCATTCCCATCTAGCGTTTACTGACCAATGTGAGAAGGGAAAGTGGGGAACACTCAAATAAGATAATAAATCAAAATATTCTGGGTAGTCTATCATAGGATGCCCCCTGGACAAAATATGAAAAACAACACTCATCTGAACAGTTTTTGATAGATTTGCTGTTGCCATGGCTTTTCCAAAATGACCCTCAAGTGTACCTTCACATTTTTTACTCTTCGAAATTCTATGGTTATGCTCTCCATAATCTGCGGCATACTTAACATGAAGACATTCTTCCTTTGATTTCCATCGTACGACTGATTGTTCCTTTCCGTCTACGATTTGTTTTTCGTAAACTTTGCTGATATGCTTTTCTATAGTGTCAAGCTTTAGCTGCATCATCTTATCTCTTCCACATTTCCAAGTACAAATCTAACATCTGACCTTCGTTTCCCTTCAATATCATTTTTGTTTGATACCCCCACTGGTTCAAGGAATGGGTACTTCGAAAACCAACCAATTTGAAAATTCCTTGTCATTTCCCACTCGCGCCCCAATTTTTCTTTTCCTTTTCTTTTCTTGCTACCAACATCATCCTCATCCAATTCAATTATCTCATTCTAGCTATCCAAGGTATCCCTTGGAACATCTTCTATGGTATTGCCATCCTCATTTGATACATTTTGATTTAACACAATGACAATCTCATCTTGACCTTCCTGTGGCGGAAGAGTTGATGATGTATCTCCATCTTCAATAATATTTGGTGGAAGAGTTGATGGTGTAGCTCCACCTTGATCTGATGGATTAGAAGCTTTGCCAATTCCAAAGTAAGACTGTATGGTACCTCCCCGTTTTGGGCGTTTTGATGGCCTCCCAGTCTTTTCATTACCTGCCTGCTCAAGATTCTTACCCTTGCTGCTCAACATATTGATCAAATAAAAGCTGGAAAAAAATGTCTTCTTGTTTAAGAAGGACAAACCAACAGAGAATATAAATCCCATTTCCTACTTAAAATTATGTTTAAGACTGAAGCAAGAATGGAAAACAGATAAATAAATCTTATTATTATAACTAATAGTCTAATAACTAATAACAGTATGAAGAAATGATCACTCACCTTTGAGTCTACGTTTTCGGCTTTCGCTGACTTCTAAATTGAGAAGTAGAACCTCAGAACCAAACAAAATGTGTAAAACCGAACAAAATGTGTAAGAACAAATAACAGTTTCAATTGTATTTATATCAATCCATATTTGGCAAATTCCGCGGGATTTTGAAATGGTATGTTAAAAATTTGGCGAATCCCGCGTGCTCATACAATGATACCTTGAAATTTTCAAGGTGAAATAGGTCCTCATAAGCAAATATTTATAAATTTAATTGGCAAAATGGGTCTTCACAAGCAACTATTTGTAAATTTTAATTGGCAAAATGGGTCTTCATATAATGTTGTTTTAATAGTATTGGCGAATATGTAGGTGACTTTGACATGCTCCCCGAGATTCCAGGCGAAAATATTGATCGGTGCATTGGAAACGCGTAGTCTATTATGGTGAATTTATTGCCTAAACATGCCTCGTAAAAAAAAACTACTGGCGAATGGACATGCATTGGACCGATAGTCCGTGAATTCCTGGCGATTTGAACACCCTGCAGATATGGTAGATTCGCCACTAAAGTTATCCCTGCTTGAGATGTTGATAGAGATGGAGGATCAGATGAAGCTAATCAAAGAAAATTTGAAACAAGCTTTAGATCATCAAAAGAGTTTTGTAGATAGGAACAAAAATTTTAGACAGTTCTCAGTGGCAGATCGAGACTTCTTGAGAGTTAGCCCGCAGAAGATTTCAATCTCTTTCGACAAGAACTCTAAGCTTTCCCCTGTATATGTTGGGCCTCTTGAGGTGTTGGAATTCATCAATCTAGTTGCATAAAGACTTGCTCTACCACTAGCTCTATCCCGTATACATAATGTATTCCATGTTTTTGTGCTTAAGCCATACCATCCAGATGTTACTCATGTTCTTGAATAGCATGCATTGTAGGTGTAGGATCTAGGGGTGATGCTAGTGGATCCCATCAAGATTCTAGAAGGGCGCAAAGTTAAGTTGTGGAACCGTGATATTGTGCAGTACAGAGTCTAGTGGGACCAATATTTGGTGGATAGTGCCACCTGGGAGAATGCAGAGGACATTGACAGATCTTTTCCTCATTTGAGATTTTAGCATGTTTTTCTTTTCCTACATATTCTCACTTATGATATTTTAAATTTTTAAGACTCTTTTGTGTGGATGTTTTGTAATAAGACATCAAGACGATGTCTCTTCCAAGTTGGGAAAGATGTCACATCTCAAAGTATGATGTAGTTTGTTTTCACTTTATGTGGATTAAATATATGACTATATGTGATTGGCAGAATAAATATTAAATATTATGATGTTTAATGAAATGAAATAAGAGAATGTGTGCTTTAATTTTGAAAAGTTGAAATGTATTGAATATAGTTTTATTTTGAAAGCAATACAAAATAGAATAATGACTTTTGGATTAATGTATTATATTGTTTCAATTTGTATTTTATCTGGATACTAATCTATTAATGGGTGCCTGAGTGTACTTGAGTTGTAGGATTGTCGAAGACCAACGGTGTGGCTAAGGTAGAGGAGGTTAGCTTTCTGGAAGGGTAAAGGAGGAACGGTTCTCTCGATCACACATGAGCACCTAGAATCATGTAGATGCATTTAAAATTAAATTAACCTGACTCTTTTATTGCTCATAATTTTATAATGTCTAATTAAATTAATTAAATACTGAAATAAAAGTGTAAAGGAATACAAAAATTAATTATATTTCAATTAAACATTTCATCATGCAATTAAATAATTTTTTTAATTTAGAAGTCATTTTATTTGTAATTGAATGTTAATTCCATACTATTTGTTTTGAATAAATATTTAAATTGTAAATTAAAATGGCTTATTTATTATTTTTGAGGACAAATACTTCGTTTTTAATTAAAATAGACATTCTTTATTAATATTTATTGGGATAAAAATTATGCATGAAATAAAATTTATTTATTTATTATTTTCAAGATTAGGTTTTGGGGGAAAAACTAAAAGGAAAACTTTAAAAGAAGGAAAATTGGGAATGAAGGCATACAATTGTTTTTCAGAATTTTCTTGAATTGCTCTGTAAAAGAAATAACTGAAAATGGCTGCTAGGAAGGGGTTTTTTTGAAGCTCAGTAAATTAAAAATGGTAAGAGAGAATATTAGAAAAGAATTCAAGGGAAAAGAAGAAAGTCTTCAGCAAGAGTTTCCAACAATCTGGAATGAGGAAAGAAAGGAGACAAGAAGAAATTCAACCGAAAAGCGATTTCTTGGTTTTTAAAATTCTTTTCCATTGTAATTTAATTTCCAAGGTGTGAACAATTTACTCTATTATGAAAAATAGAATTACCTCTGTCAAAACCCCAATTTTTTGAAATCTTATTCTAGTGCTTGAATGTTGTAATCCATGTTTGATGAAAGCCAAGATTATTTTATCTTGTAGATTAATTATAATTTTTGTACTTGAATAATATATATATATAAATATACTACACTGTATATTTATACATATATATTATTATTACTCTGTATTTTCCTAGAAGTGGAGATTTTACTAGAAATTATGTTTTTATTCGAATGGGCCTCTCTCTATATATATTTTTAAATGGTAATTTATACCATGTGGGTGGGGAGGCTTCGGGACCCATGTGAGGGCGTTGTGGAGACAATGACCCATCCTATAGGCTACGACCTGTGGGATGGGGCACTACCTCCATAGGTAGCATCTCCAATAGGGAGGCCATCGGCCCTCTACCATGCTGACACCCCCCCTCACTACACATACAAACTTTACTTTAATGCTTGCAAAATTTTGGGTTCGCCGATTTCAATACATGTAAAAATAGGTATAGATTTTTATATATAGATAGATATTTATGTATATATGCTATGCATATTCTTGAATATGAGATATTTTATTTTATTTCATTGCAAATAATTTTTTTGAAGTGTATAGACATATATAAAAACATATAAATATATATACAGACACACACACACACATATATATATAGATAAATAAATGTATATATGTGGAACAATAAAAGCTTGTTGAGAAATATATGACTGTGGATGTATACTTTTTCTTTTTCGATTACAAATGAAATTTTCAGAAAAGTATGTATACAAACATATATATATATATATATATATATATATATATACATACATATTCAAATAAAAATATCATTCCATTTAGATGAAACAAATTGTGTCTAAAATTGTAATTGAAAAGAACTTATTTCAGCTGTAACATAAATTTAATATATCTATATATATTTAAATATATGTATTGAAACAAACTCAAACACATTATGTATGAATGCAAGTTTAAATCTCGAAAAGAATAAATATCAAAATCCATTTAGAATGACTAATATTCTATTTAAGATTGACATATTTCAATATTAGTAGACTTCTTTTTGAATATTTGTATATATATGTAAATGAATAAGTGTACATATATATATACACACACATACAAGTATTGATGAATGAGAAAATTATTTCTTTTCTCTCTCTCTCTCTCTCTCTCTATATATATATATATATATATACATTGTTGATTGAAATATCTTCGCCCAATTATGTGCAAACCTGTTATTTCTTTATATTGCATCAATTAAGTTACAAATGGTGAATTGAATACTTTGTTAACAATAGAAAAGTACACCATGCATGAAGTTTCTATATCCATTAAAATGATAGAAGATTGGCTAAATGAAACCTTGGGAAATGCAAAAATGAATGTATCATTTATGTCTACTGAATGATTTTCTTATAGTGAACTTGGGAATATAAGATGGTTTTCTGGAATGAATGTTTGAATGCATAAATGAATAAACTTGTGCAAATTGTATGAACTATGATTTTTTTTTTTATGAGAAAATTCTGAGACATGATGCCAAATGTGGGCTCCCAGAGATGGTAGTTAGCCTTTTCATAACTGTCATTTTTATTTGAGTGCTTGGCCAAGCTAATGAATCATTGAAATAAATGGATTAAAAGCCTAGAATTTTTATGTTATATATGTCTCTGCCACATCTTGCATGCAAGAAATATTTATTTCTAGTATAGGAATGTATATAGACATTAGGCATACATCGAGAGTTCCCTCTTTCTTTATTGTTCCAGGTTGCTAGGCTCCTCGTGCAGGGTCAAAGATTTCTTCGAGTTAGGAAGAAATCTAAGGAAGTTATGTGCTTTGTGGTTGGGTGGAAAAGGTGCCTTAACTGCACTCTTGGCCTCGACACAAGAAGACCAGTGGTGTCAAGGCAGATGAGGATCAGAGGTTTTATTTGCTATGGATGTACTTCATATATCATTTTTGTATGACTTGTTTAGCCAATTCGTAAATTGTAACTCTATTTCATGAATGTAATTATTGATGTAAACTAATAATGTGTCATTGAAACATATGATTTGTAACACCCTTTTTGGTGTATGTAATTGTAATTTGTAATTCTTTAATGAACTTTCCTTTGAGCACATATGGATATTAATGTTATACATGTTATCTCTTTTTCCTTGTGATGCACCATGATCATGGAATTTCTTTATTTGGAATGTGTGTGTTTTATCAAGCTTTACATAAGGTGAATCAACCCTATGTTTTGGACACTATGGGACCTCAACTTCCTTATGAAATAAATGATTGAAAGGAAGTTTTGGGAGAAATATAAAAATGTTTTGAAAATCAAACCTATGAGATCTAACACTTGGAATATGAAGTATTATGATAACACTACCAAAAACAACAATTAACTGGCATATTTTAGAAGGTTAGGACGGTGTTTACCTAGCTCCAAAAGTGGGTTTCAGGATCTATTGAAGGAAATATTCACCTAGGGGTGAATGGGTCTCTATACAGGGGTCTGAAAATTCTTTTAGTACTCCTCAGATTTGGATTTAATCTTTTGATTCCACCAAGTTTGACTATTGGAAAGACAAAAATAAAGCCTATAGGTGAGTTTCCATATATTGACAACTTTGATGATAACTTTGACAACTTTAAAAAAATTCACTTTTGATTAGCTTTCAATCCTTCACCTACAAGTCCACACATACAAAGAGAGGAGAAAATGTTGTTTTTGGTGGATAAGGATTTTCCTTGGTCAAGCTCTATTTTGGTAATTTAATCTTGATAATGAAATAATGATAAAATGAAGGAATTGATGAATGAACAAAGCTTGTTACACCTCACCAAACCATTTAATGGCCACCCTTAGAGGATTGAAGTCTAACACATCTCTCTAAGGATTGGATCTTATATGAAATGTATTGATTGCTTGATAGATCTTGATGCTTGAATTCTCGCTTGAAACTTGAAACCTATATCACAATGCTAGCTCCAAAAACATGCATGAACACAAATAAATATTGACATCATGATAGGATATTGAATGTTATTGTAGATGTCTGATAAATATGCTCTTCAATGCTTCTAAAAATAATCTTTGCTCGTATTCAATTTTAATTATGAAACTTCTTAACTACTAGTTTTGAATTGATAAAAAGACCTTGTATTTATAGGTGTTTTCTTAATTACCCGATAATTAAACACCACAAGATGAACTTTAAAATTTGAATTTAGATCATTAAATTTTTTCTAAAAAACATATTAAAAATTATATCACAAGACTTAAGGGGGGACCATTCACCCTTGGGCAAATGGGTCCTAGGACCTAAACCTAGGACACTCAATCTCCAAGATGTTAAGCTCAATGTAGGAATTAATTAAATGTGGATTTACCTTTCAAAAAATGAAATTAATTAGGCTTGTGAATGAATAATTGGGATGATTAAAGGCTTAATTAATTCTAATTAATTAAGGGGATGCAAACATAGTGTGAAAATGTAAAGGTGTACATTCTTCAACACTACACTTAGCCCCCACATTATTGAGAGTATGAACTTGCACTCAGACTCACACTAAAGCGGAAAAATAGGTCAAGAGAGGTCTAATTGTACAAGTGTTGGATAGATAAGATGACAAAGGTCAAGGAGGATGATCAAGCCCCAAAGATCTAATATCTCATGGAAATCTAGAAAAGGCACAAAGAGACACATGCCTACAACAACAACAACACAATATACACAATCATACAATGTCAAAATTAATGTAAAAAGAAAGAAAAGGAGGGATGGACTAGCTATGGTTGCACTATTTTCCATAAAATGTGTTCACAATTGAAAGCCCATTTTCCACTATGTGAACAAAATATACTCATGAGGGTTAATGAAATCCAGTATCCACTAGGTGATCCCCAAGAAAGTGAGAAACACACACTAGGTTAGTATGTACCCATAAAAAGGGTGGCTGATGGGAAAGTCATGCTAGGTCTACAAGCTCCCATACATCAACCATACCAAAAGTCATACCTCCTAATAAATTTGATTAGTCACCAAACAAAAAATGGTCAAAGGCTCCACAAGGCTACCAAGCTGTATTATACTAGACACTCGTGAAAAATAAAAAGGCACCATTGGCAAGCAAGTTGTGCTATGCTTGGTGGCCATGAAAAAGTTGTAAATGCAATAGGATGGGATAGTCAAAGGGGTTTTTATTAATGCATGAAAGGTAACCCCTTAGAGAAAATCACACTTGACATCAGAACCAAGAAATGACAAGTCAAGGAATAAAGGATTCACATCTTAGGGAATGTAATCCATAGCATCACCACCAAGAGGAATGTCATATGCCAAGAAAGGTCACACTCTTGTAGGACATTAAACCCAATGTCACCAAGAAGAATACACATCACATGAATTAAGAATACCACACTTTGAAGGGAACATGAAAACAATTAGTGGGGATGCACATGTCCCCACTTTAAAGAAATTGTTAAACACCATGTTGTGAGAAATTAATTTAAAGTAGCAAAATGATAAATTTCCAAATGATAAAGAAAATAAAGCCATGTCATGAAAAGGGGTGTCCCTCAAAATGGAATCACATGGGGAATCTATGAATTTGGGGTCAACGATATGTCTTTACTACAATGATGTAATAGAGCTCGAAACTGCCATCATTCCCCAAATACTTCATGGAACAACAAACACAAAGGAAGAATGACACATAGAGAGAAAAAAAATAAAAATATTTTGGGTCAACATGGAAGACACTTGCATGTCTCAATGCATTGCATCATCCCCAAAAGGAAAACATAAGACAAATGAAAAGGTAAATAGATACGACAGATAAAAGAATGATGATGTAAATAGAATAATGTCACAATGAATTCTCTTCTTTTCTATCCTTGCACCAATAGAGTGAAAAGGGTCATCCAAAGTAGGCTCGCAAACATAAAGACATGCCAAGTAGAATGATATGGGGGATCACATTATGCACATGCAATCATGCAAAGAAAATGAAAAAAAGACAAAGAAAAGACTATTATGGGACATGCAAGTCAACTTATAGTAGGTCATTCACATCCCAATATTTTTTATCATAGGTGGAAGGCAAACAACTAGCTAAAGGGACAATGACAATTACTATACTAGGGAGCATCAAAAGGTTCAACACGTGGTAAGTCACTCTTGTTAGGAGGATCATCACAGTTGTTATCATCTAAGCTCATGGAAGATGAAAACAATAAATTCAACTGATTATGCACTTCCTCATCAATCTTAGCAATCTAATCATCATCATCTAAGTTAATCATAATAGGAGGCCTAATGATGATTTCTATGGAGGTTTAATGTTTTTTGTGGAGAAGGTGGAGAATCACCATGCTTTGTATCAATTGGTGTTTGATCTTGGGATGTTGATTTATTCTTTTCTTCTAATTGACAAGAAATAGCACGACGTCTACGGCTATGCTCTTTGGCATTTTGGTTTCTTCTTGCATGATTTTCAAGCTGTGAAGGTGTAGGAGTGGGTTTATTAATCGTCAATTTATTTTCTTCTTGCAAGGGAGGAATGAAAGGAACCATGGAAGGTTTTCCAACCACTATCTCTTTAACTTTATAAACTTGTTTGACCTTAGGAGGAACAATAGGACTTATATGGTTATCTCTTTGTCTTTTATAGGAATTATGTGGAGGAATCATCCTTGGTTTGTCTTGGTTACTTGGAAGGACTTTTGGTTCAATCATGGCTTCATCAATGATATGAGACTCAATCATGGGTTGAGGCATTTTGTGTTGCAATTATGGATGTGTTTGGTGGTGTTGTCATTAATGTTTTGATTTATGTCAACACAGTTTAGATTGATTGCAGGTGGTACATGTATAGTTGATCTATTGTAGAAGTGTTGAGAGTACATGGAGCTATATTTATGATGTTGCAGATGTGTTGATGCCAAGTGCTTTTGAGAAAATTAATAAATAATGAATATAGTGTTGTATGTGTTTTTTGAGTGTGCTTCGATAATGTGCTCTGCATTTCTTTTGTGTTGATCCTATGCCTATGCAGATTTGTAGTATTTTTTATGAGATTCAATGGATAATATATCCTAATTTTTAGCTTTTGGGTTGATGGAGAATGAAAAACGTATTCATCGATGTCTAAACTAGTTTGGAAAAACTATTTGTCTATGGAATGGGAGAGATGTCTATGCTCCCCAATCTTCTAGTGCTTTGTTTCAGATTTTACAAATCTAGAAGAAGGTTAATATGGATTATCTCTATGTTCTAGAAAATGCACTTGTGGTTTGTTGCTCTGGAAGGCTTGTTCTAGAGCTACTATGTGTGACTACATGGTTCAGTTGGACTGTTGAAGAGAACTCTATGTATAAATATTGTTGTTGTTGCTATGGATGTATTTGAAGGTTTCTAAGAGGTGTTCCAGTGTCTAGTGAAGTGTATTGTGTGATCCACGTGTCATCATATTGCTATAGATGCACATAATTAAAATTTTATTGGTGTTTTCATTAGGTTTGGCCGACTTGGTGTTTACACGTTACATGAAGAATAATAATCGATTAAGGAAGTGTTTGATTGATCTAAGATGTTGTTTGGGTCCTAATTAAATATATAATTGGTCCTCTCTCATTCTTATCCATCGTGGAATGTTGAGTAGCTAACCTTGGAGAAAGTTTTTAAGGTTGAAGATGGTATAAAATCAAGTCAAGATGTTGTGAATTAAAAGAAATGGTGTGAAGTGTGAGAACAAGTGTGAAAAATAGAGTGTGTAAGAGTGAATCAAGGCAAAAATACTTTGATGTGTTAGATTCTTGAAAGCAGTGAGCTGATGGTGTCTGCAATCCTTTGATTAGGTTGCAATTGTGTGGAACCTATTGTGGTAGAATTTCTATTGCCTGTCTTTGTTTGTATGTAGTGAGCCTCCTTCCGGATAGTGAGTCCTTTCTGGGTAGTGAGCCCTCTGGTAGTGAGCCTTTATATCTGGTATTTCATTACTACTATATTGTGAGTTAATCCTCACCATGGTTTTTCCCTCATTGGGTTTGTTGGAAATACAAGGGAAAACAACTGAGAGGGGGGGGGGGGGGTTGAATCAATTGTCCCAAAATTTTAAAACTTATTAGTCTTATTAACCTTAATTCTTAGATCTGATTATTAACAGTGAAATCATGAATCAACAACTCAGAAACACACATAAAACCAAGATTTTTTGCGTGGAAACCCTGTTAGGGGAAAAACCACAGTGGAGGTTAATCCACAAGTTATACCTTATTAAAAGTATACAAATAATATAAGAGGAATGCACATGCATTCAGGTGCAATGCCTATATCTCACTACTCAAAGGAAGACTCACTATCTTACAAAAAATATTCAGAATAAAACCATTTTAAGAAATTGAACTGAGAGAGTAGCATCTACAAATTCCTGAGTACAGTTTTGGTTAAGCACATGAACACTTCGTCACTATCTTTCACTCTTCTTCACACACTTATCTACCTTCAAAATATTTGAACCTTATTCACACATAGCACTCACATACTTCACATTACACCCACATCAAATGAGATAAATAATCACTTATATATATTTGCAACAAGAAATTACATTGCTTTATGTCAGCTTCAACAAAATAATAGAATGAATGCAAACTGTCAGCCCAAAACAATAATGATTATCAATTCATATCAACCAAAGTTAGCTACAACATTGTAGAGACCTAAAACAATATCCCTAAACACAAAAAACCTTCAAAGATTCTTCCTCGAAGATCCACAAAATGCTTCAAACACCTTATCAGCCATGAACATGAAAAACATGAACACACAAGAGAAAATTTCATATCGCAAGAACAATGATCAATGTGGATGTGCAACATAGATACAACATGTTCTAGAAACATCCATGAACATCATAGGAACATACACAACAACTCAGATTACCTGAATCACATTGTCTTCTTCCATGAATACCATTTGCAGTAACATAATAGCTGTCAAAACACATAAACTTATAACTTCCTTAGATCTTCATGCACACCTCTAAAACTTACAGAGTAGAAACTAGATAGGCTTGAAAACAAACCCTTTAATCTGCAACATCTAGTTTACAACATACTAAATTTTCCTCCATACTAATCTTCACTACTTCATAGACAACCTGTAACATATTTATTTCAATTTTCTCAATATCCTCAACATATACAACCTTAAAGACATTTATGCTAATAGTGTTGAAATCAGTGACAACCACATATCAGCAACTCAATGACAACATCCAACAATCTCCCCCTTTGGCATTGATGGCAACACATGATGTGAAAAATACACCGTCAACGCAACAAACTCTTCTTCCAACAATCTCCCCTTTACACAATGCTCTTCTCATACTATTCTTCTCCCCCTTACTTTTAGCTCTTCCTTAGTTTTTCACATTACTCTTCTCCCCCTTTGACATCAATGGAAAAGGTACACAAGCTCTGAACCACATATCTAAATCATCTGACTACTCCCCTTGAGTAGAATCCACCACAACATCAATCCAAATCAAGGTATGACTATGAATGCACAGGATGATGAAAAGACTATGCATCTTAGTTTTGATTAGCAGGGGTAATCACCCCTAACTTCTCTCTAAGATAATCAAAAGTATCTTTAGGCAAAGGATTAGTAAATATCTACAATCTGTTCCTTAGTAGGCACATACTCTAGTCTAACTTCCTTATCACTCACTTTATCTCTCAAAAAGTGGTACTTGATAGATATATGCTTTGTCTTTGAATGCAACATTGGATTCTTAGAAATTTTTATAGCACTTGAGTTATCATAGAATATGGCAGTAGGTTCATCATACACACCTCTAATATCTTTAAGCATCTTCTTCATCCACAATGCTTGAGTACAACTTTTAGCAACAACAATATATTATGCCTCCATAGTAGACAAGGAAATGACATTTTGTTTTTTGCTTAACCATGAAATCAATTTCTTTCCCAAGAAAAATGTGCCACCACTAGTACTTTTCCTGTCATTCACATCTCTTTCCTAATCAGCATCAATAAAGGAACTTAAAGTAAGATCATCATATTTAGGATACCATAGGCCAAAATCAACTGTTCCCTTCAAGTATCTAAAAATTCTCTTCATAGCAATCACATGAGATTCCTTAGGACCAGCTTGAAATATAGCAACAATGCACACAACATTCATGATATTAGGTCTAGTTTGAGTCAAATACAACAATCCACCAATCATTGATCTGTATCTAGTCTGATTTTCTTTTAGAGAATCATCATCTTGTGTCAACTTGCATCTGGTCACCATGGGTGTACCGACTGGTTTTGAATATTCCATACCAAAATTCTTTAGCAATTCTCTCACATACTTGGATTGAGATATAAAGATCCCATTATCTACCTAAGTAATTTTCAATCCCAAAAAGAATTTAAACTCTCCAATCATTGACATCTCAAACTCATTCTGCATCTCATTAGAAAACTTCATGCACAAACCATCATCTCCTCCAAAAATGATATCATCAACAAAGAATTCCACAAACAAATCTTTATCATCATCAATCTTGAAATATAGATTATTATAAACAGTACCTTTGTTAAATCCAAGCTTCATCAAGTACTTATCTAATATGGCATACCAAGCTCTAGGGGCTTGTTTGATTCAATAATATTCTTTCTTCAATCGACAAACCATATCTCCCTGATCAGTCAATTGAAATCCATCAGGTTGGTCAATATGCACCTTTTCATCTAATTCTCCATTTAGAAATGCTGAATTGACATCCATCTGATAAACTTTGTAGTTTTTATAAGCATCATAAGAAAGAAACAATCTCACAACTTCAATTCTAGCAACAGGAGCAAAGGTTTCCTCAAAGTCAATACCTTCCATCTGAGACTATCCTTTACATAGTAGTCTTTCTTTGTTTTCGATAACTTCACCTTGTTCATTCAGTTTGTTTCTAAAGACCCATTTAGTTCCAATTACATTTTTGTCTTTAGGTCTAGGAACAAGAATCCATGTATTATTCTTCTCAATTTTTTGTAGTTCTTCTTTCATAGCTTCAATCCAATGTTCATCTTTGCATGCTTCATTGACATTACTTGGCTCAACTTTTGAAATTAAATATTATTCTTCTACAATTCTTCTCCTAGTCTGAACACCTTTTTTCTTATCTCCTATAATCTAATTTTTTGAATGATCCAATCTCACATACCTTGGATTCTTAGAGTGTTCTTGAATTTCAAGATCTTGAGGTCTCTCTTCTATACTTTCACCAGTCTCTACTTCTTCTTGTTCTTCTTGATTCACCAAAATGATTTGAACTTAATTTGAAGTCTAACACTTGTTTGTACTATCATTCTGATCATCAGAATCATATCCAAGGGTTTTGGAGGGTCTAGCAATGTCTTCATCAACTTTAACATTTTCACTTTCAACCATTTTATTTAGTCTCTTGTTGTAGCACCGATAGGCCTTTCTCTTAGTAGAATAACCAAGAAATATTCTTTCATCACTTCTAGCATCAAAATTTCCTAGATCTTCATCTCTCCTAATATAGCATTTTCTCCCAAAGATTTTGAAATATCTAATAGTAGGCTTATGACCAAACCATAGCTCAAAAGGAGTCTTACCAGTATTACCTTTGATTTTTACTTGATTAAGAATATAGACAACAATACTCACAGCTTCTCTCCAATGGATATGAGGGACATTTCCTTTCAACATCATAGTTCTAGCAGCATCTTGAGCTGTCCTATTCCTTCTTTCTACAACTCCATTTTGTTGAAGGGTCTGCAGTGCAGATAATTCTCTCTATCCCATTCTCTTCACAAAAAGAATTAAACTCACCAGAAGTGAATTCACCACCTCTATATGATCTCAGACACTTAATATTCAAACCTGTCTCTATCTCAACCATAGCCTTAAAGATCTTTAAATTTTCTAGAGCTTCAGATTTCTCCCTTAAGAACGTAACCCACATCATCCTAGAGTAATAATCAATAAGCAACATGAAGTACCTATAACCTTGTAGATTTATGATTCTATCAGGACCACACAAGTTAGTATGCACAAGCTCCAACAATTCATTTGAACAATGTTGTTTGTTGTGAAATGAAATTCTAGTTTGTTTTCCCAACTGACATTCCTTGCATATGGTATTAGTAGGCTTCACCAACTTAGGAAGATCTCTCATTGCCTGTGATGAACTTTTCTTCATAAAACTATCAAATTTTACATGACACGTTCTTCTATGCCATAACCAAATTCTATCAACTTGAGAAATTAGACAACTTTTACTCCCAACATTTAGATGAAAGACGTTACCTTTTGTTTTTCTACTCGGGCAGCTAGGGCTTTCTCCACATTTATACAACTAGCAAATTCAGTAGAAACATAATTATTTTCTTTGATAGAAATAAACACAAACTCATCTTCACTTGCATTCCCTTTTTTCAGATTCATCATTTGTCACACCTTCATCAACAACATAGTAACACTTCTTTTGAAATTTAGGCTTGTAAGGTCTTGGCTTAGGAACTCTTTCTGGACACCTTGATGCAAAATGGCCTATCTTGTTGCAAGAAAAACATTGGATAGGAAAATTTACTTTATACATACCTTCTCCTCTGGCTTCCCTTTTGACAATAAGTGCTTCAAGCTCATTCGGTTCTCTTTCTTCTTCTTCAATCTGTCTCATTTCTTCCTCATATTTGAATACCTTTCTAGAAGAACTTTCACCCAAATCATATCTCTGCTTGTCTCTCCCAGAAGTAATAGCTTTAAATGTAGATTATGTCTTAGGAAGGACATTGTCAAATTCACTCAACTCAAAAGAAATAAGTTTACCAACCAACATATCTTTGGTTATATTTTTCACAGTTCAAAGCTCATCAATGGCTACAACTTTAATTTTGTATGCATCAGGAAAATTTCTAAGCACTTTAGCAACAACATCTTGTTCATCTACCTATCCACCAACACATCTGAGACCAAACACAAGTTCATTCACTCTTTGCATGTAAGTAACAATATTCTCATCATTTCCCATCTTCAATAGTTCATATTTTTCTTTCAGACACTGTAGCTTAGCCATCTACACATTAACATAACCTTCATATAAAGTTTCCAAAATTTTCCACATCTCATAAGCAGTATTAAGATCCATAACATTTTTCATCTCAGTATCAGTCAAAGCACTCAACAATGCTTCCTTAGCCCTGATGTTATATTCAACATCCCTAATCTCAGTAGTAGTAGTAGGACCATTTGGAGGGATAACATACCTATTGCATGTAATGTGCTAGTAGGATTCACCAATACATCTTAGATGACACTTCATTCAAGTCTTCCATAGAGAATAGTTTGTTCCATCAAATCTTGGACTCTCCTTCTTGTATGTCACCATCCTGGATCACCTCAAGTTGTTAAAATTCTTCCAAGGAACTTTCTATGATACCAATGGTTGGAAATACAAGGGCAGACAACTGAGAGGGGGGTGAATCAGTTGTCCCAAAATTTTCAAATTTATTAATCTTATTAACCTTAATTCTTAGATTTGATTATTAACAGTGAAAGAATGAATCAACAACACATCAGAAACACACATAACACCAATATTTTTTGCGTGGAAACCCTATTAGGGGAAAAACCACGATGGAGGTTAATCCACAAGTTATACCCTATTAAAAGTATAAGAAGAATATAAGATGAATGCACATAAATTCAAGCACACTGCCTAGAGCTCACTACTCAAAGGAAGACTCACTCTCTTATAAAAAATATTTAGATTAAAACCATCTGAAGAAATTGAACTGAGAGAGTAGCATCTGCAAATGCCTAAGTACAGTTCCAATTAAGCACAGGAACACTTCTTCACTATCTTTCACTCTTCTTCACACACTTCTCTTCCTTCGAATGATCTTAACCTTATTCACACGTAGCACTTGCATACTTTGTATTACACCCATATCAAATGAGACAAACAATCACTTATATATATCCGCAACAAGAAATTACATTGCTTTATGTCAGCTTCAACAAAATAATAGAATGAATGAAAATTGTCGGCCCAAAATAATAGAGATTATCAATGGAAATCAACCAAAGTTAGCCACAACATAGTAGGAACCTAAAATAATATCTTCAAACATAAAACACCTTCAAATATTCTTCCTCGAAGATCCACAACATGCTTCAAACACTTTGTCATCCATGAACATGAAAAACATGAACATGCAAGAGAAAATATCGGATCGAGAGCACAATGATCAATGTGAACGTGAAACACAGATAGAACATGGTCTAGAAACATCCATGAATGTCACAAGAACATACACAAATACTCAAATTACCTGAATCACATTGTCTTCCTCCATGAACACCATTTGCAGTAAAAAAATAGTTGTCAGAACACAAAATTATAACTTCCTCAGATCTTCATGCACACCTCTAAAACTTACAGAGTAGAAAATAGATAGGCTTGAAAAAAAACCCTTTAATCCATAACATCTAGTTTACAACATACTAAATTTTGCTCCATACTGATCTTCACTGTTTCACAGACAATCTGTAACATATTTATTTCAATTTTCTCAATATCCTTGACATATACAACCTTAAATAAATTTATGCTAATAGTGTTGACATCAATGACAACCACATATCAATAACTCAACCAAAACATCCAATAGGGTTTTCCACATAAAGCTGGTGTCTCTGGTGTTTGCTCTCTATTATTTGCATTTCATGTTTATACTTAAAAAATAGATTAAGTTAAAGTGGAATTGATTAAGGCTAGAAGTAAAAGTAATTTGGTACAACTGATTCACCCCCCCTCTCAATTGTCTTTTGCATTTCAAAAATTGGTATTAGAGATTTGGTTCCATAGAGAAGAGATTAACCACTTGAGGTAGATCAGATGGCACATAAGTTGCAAATCCCTATATTTGATGGAGCTGATTACAATGACTGGAAAGTGTAGATGAGAGGCTACCCGATCTCTCTTGGTTTCAAGACTTTGAAATATGTTGAGAAAAAATATGTTGAACTAGCTAGTGGTCCTTCCTCTGTAAATGAGATTTCAGCCAATGAGGAGAATGAAAAAGCAAGGTATGCTATCTTAAGTGCTTTATCTAAAAATGAACGAACAAAAGTTATTTCTTTAGGAATTGCTTATGAAGTATGGGAAAAGTTGAAAGATATTTATGAAGGAAATGAGAGCCATTCAAGGAAGCTAAAAACAAAACATAGATTTGAGAACTTGAGAATGGAGGAAGGTGAGGACATTGCAAGCTACTATCAGAGAGTTGAACTTGCAGTGAATGAAACCAAAAATCAAGTTGGTACTATGAAAGATGAAGATGTGGTAGAGAAGATCTTGATGACCTTACCGAAGAATTAAAGTGACAAGGTCTCTACTATTGAAGAATCATATGACCCAAAGACATTTACTAAAGGACAAATATTTGGCACCTTGACTGCATTTGAGATGAGGAAGTTTGGAAGAGAAAAGGAGAAAGTTGAAACAACCTTTAAAGCAACTAAGATAGAAGGTGATTCATATAGTGATGGTTTAGAAGAGTTGGAAGAAAATTTTACAAGGAAATTGAAGAAAGGTACCAGTAAGTACAAAGGTATGTTACCCTTTCAGTTATGGAAATATTGGTCACTATGCTTCAAGATGTCCAAATATAACTACAAACAGAAAGAACAGAGATAATAATAATAAAGACAGATAGGACAAAAAGTTCAAGAAATTGTATTATGTTAGAGAAGATGCTTGAATTTCTGATGATGAGTCTGATTTTGAGAATGATAAAGATGAATGCTTATTTCTAGCCTTGGAAAGTAAATATGTTTCTACTAACCATGGAAGATGTGCAAGGGAATTTGGTCTAGAGAACAAAAAAGCATGAGATGGAAGGTACTCTGGTTACTGTGTTTCATGCTAGACAAGATGAAGACTATTGGGTAATTGACAGTTGATGTTCAAATCATACGACCGGAGAAAAAAGTAAGTTCACTAAACTTGAAAAGTATGATGGAGGATTGGTTATGTTTAGAGATGATTCTGGTGCTAAGATTGTTGGAAAAAGAACAATTAGTATTGATGGAAAACATAGTACTGATGATGTCTATTATATTAATAGCTTAAGGCATAATCTTTTGAGTGTTGGAAAAATGTGTAGCAAAGGATTTAAGCTTGTGTTTTAGGATAACAACTGTGAGATCAGAAAAGGGTCTAGAATTGTGGTGGCAGCAAGAAGAAGAACTCATGGAAACATCTATCAACTTAAGAGTGGTGATGGCCAGTGCTTTGTTTCTCAAATTAATGAAATTTGGCAATGGAAATAGAGGATGGGACATGTAAATTTTGATAATATGATCAGGATCAATTCAAGAGAAGTTTTTAGAGATTTTCCTAGAATCACAAAGCCTACCAATTCTATTTACAAAAGTTGTCAATTGGGAAAACAAACAAGATGCAGTTTTAAAGGAAAAGAACAATCATCTATCGAAATGCTAGAATTGATTCATAAAGACCTTTGTGGTCCTACAAGAACAAGAAGCCTTAATTGTGACAAGTATTTTATGCTTTTGATTGATGATTACTCCTGAATGACATGGGTTACCTTTCTTAGAGAGAAATCTCAAGCTCTAGATAGATTTAAAGAGTTCAAAGAAAGAGTAGAGAATGAAGTAATCCTGAAAATCAAATGTTTACGGTCTGATAGAGGTGGATAATTCACTTCTAGTGAGTTTAATGCATTTTGTGAAGAGCATGGTATAAAGAGACATTATTCTGCTCCTAGAACCCCTCAACAGAATGGAGTTGTGGAAAGGAAGAACTGAATTTTTCAAGAGGCTACAAGGACAATGATGAAAGAGGAAAATGTTCCTGATGTATATTGGAGAGAAACAATCCACACTATTGTTTACATTCTTAACAGAGTTTAGATCATAGGTAACAACACAAAGACTCCTTATGAGTTATGGACTGGTAAGACTCCTACTGTTAAGTACTTTAAGGTGTTTGGAAGTAGATGTTACATTAAAAGATATGATGAGAATCTTGGAAAGTTTGATGCAAGATGTGATGAAGGTATTTTTCTTGGATACTCAACTAACAACAAAGCATATAGACGCTTCAATAAAATACTGAGGAAAATAGTTGAAAGTGAAAATGTAAAAGTTGATGAAGCTATGCATAGACCAATGGAAATAAGTGAAGTTGAACCAGATGATCCTATTTGTGGACAAATACAAGAACAAGAGAAGGAAGAGAAAGAAAAAAGTGATGAAGAGGAGATTTCCAAAACTTTCTCCTAAGACTCCTAAATATGTACAGAAGAATTATCTAGAGGAACAAATAATTGGAGACACAAGTGAAGGTGTAAAGACAAGAAGAAAAGTGGTTGAGGTAAATTTGTGTTTACTTTCTAAGATAGAACCTGAAACTGTTAGTGAGGCATGCAAAGATGAGATTTGGGTTAGAGCAATGAAAGAGGAATTGCATTAGATTGAAAAGAATTAGACATTGGAACTAGTCCCTAGACCAAAAAAAAGAATGTAATTGGCTCAAAATGGGTATTCAGGAATAAGCTGAATGAAGATGGTGAAGTGGTAAGAAATAAAGTAAGAATTGTATGCAAAGGTTATTTATAGGTTGATAATAAAAGAGGGGTAAAAACTTTATTAAAATAAGGAGAAAAACAAAGCAAGGCTATTACACAGCCCTATCAATCTCCACCAGGTGGTTCAACTATTGAGACAAATCAGGGGGTAATTGACCCCGGTCCACCAAGTTCCAATCATGAATATGATCAGAGGTCCATTTAGCCAGACAATTAAAAACACCATTCCACTCTCTAGGAATATGAGTGAAGGTAACAGACTCCAGAGAAGTACAAAGGTTGAGAATTTGTTCCACAATCAAAGCCAAATGCCAACTAACATCATCTAAACTCTTCCTATTCAATAGGCTCACCACAACCTGGGAATCAGATTCACAAATAATCCTATGCCACCCCAATTGACTTCCATGCTCCACAACCAATAAAATTGCCTACACCTCCATTAGATTATTATTATAACAACCCTTATACACTGAGAAGGTAAAATGAACCTCTCTAGAGCTATCCCGACCAACACCTCCAATACCAGCATGACCAGGGTTTCCACGAGATGATCCATCAGTGTTAATTTTGAGGATCCCCTCAGGAGGAGGGGACCATCTTCCCTCCCTATTCACCTTCAGGATAGGATGTCTACATTTGTTGCACAAAATTTGTCGTTGTGGAGGAGGAAGATGAAGACGTTTAAAAAAACCATCATCGCCCAGAGCCACCACAACAGTCAGATCACACTTAGCCACAATACTTTCTCCCAAGGCATGCAAAATTTTCCACCACAGGTGAGGGGCCACAAATGACACATCTTAAAAAACTCAATGATTCCTCTCCAACCAAAGATTCCAAATAATGAAGGATGGGCCAATAGCCCAAGCAAACTGAAGAAAGGAAGTAGAAAAAGGGGCCTTGCCCCACCGATCCACAGCCTCAACTAACAAGGAAACATGCCAATAGGGCATATTCCACACCTCCCACCAAAAATGCCAAATATCCCTAGCATAAGTGCATTGGAAGAAGAGATGAGAGACACTTTCCTCATAATCTCAACACAACACACATCTTGAGGGACCTTGGAAACCACACTTGCATAAATTATCCTAAGTAAGACACTTGTTTTGAGCCACTAACCACATGAAGAAATTGCACTTGGGCCAAGCCCACTTGTGCCAAACTTGCTTCCACCAAGGGACCTCAATATCTCCAAACAATTGCCTACCTAGTTGCTTATAGCCAACAAATAAAGAGTACTTCCCAGATATATCAAAGCCATCCCAATCCAAAATATCCAATCCCCTCAAAGAATTAAAAGCACGGGAAGCCAAAAGCTGAGCAAGCTCTCGCCTAATCCCCTCAGATGCCCCAAGAGGCCATTCAGAAGGGTGCTTCCAATGAAAGGTAACAATAGAACCACAATGCTCAGTGATCTTGTAATGCTCCATGGTGTCCCAGCCAGCAACAATAAACACATCACAAAGGGGTTGAAAATGAGGAAAAATAAAAAGCAGGGAAGGGTGACCATCCCAAGCATCAAACCAAAAAAGAGCGTGAGACCCCGAGTGACAGATCCAGAAGAGCACCTACTTAATCAACTGAGCCCCCACTTTCAAAGTATTCCAAATCATAGAACCACTCCCCTCCAGAGGATAGCAAGGAACCTCAAAAGAAAAAAAACCTCTAAGATACTTATGGTTGAGAATACAAGCCCATAACTGGTGCTCATTGGTGCACCAATGCCAGTAAAGGTTAGCAGCCAAAACTTGCCCATTCAAAATAACAGAGCGTAGGCCGAGACCACCCTCCTATTTTGGGTGACACACATCATCCCAGTTAACAAGACTCCACTTAGAAGACATCAAGTTGCCACTCCAAAGAAATTGATGAGAGAGAGCATCAAAATCCCTAAGGAAATACATAGGGGCCGAATGAACAAAACACCTATAGATGGGGATAGACTTAAGGAGAGTAACTCTAGTAGCTGTAGATAGCCACCTATGAGTCCAATGAGAAAATTTCTTCCTCAACTTATCAAGCAACAACTGCCAGGAGGACCGGGGCTGCCGGCCAACAGCAAGAGGAATCCCCAAATAGACAAATGATAGGGACCCAATTTGAAACCACAAAATTCTAGCAATCCTCCACTGGATAGCCTCAAGAGTATTAAAGAAGAAGATAGAGGACTTCTGCTCCTTGAATTTCTAACTTGAAGCAACAAGGTAGATATCCAAAGCATGCCTAAAGGATTCAACTTCATGAATACGAGCCAACCCCATAAGGGAAGTATCATCCACAAACTGAAGATGAGAAAGTGTTGGAAGACCCATCCCTCATCGCCAACCATGAATCAAACCTTGAGAGACTTGGAATTTAAGGAAGCACCCCAGCCCCTCCACCAAAATAATGAATAGATAAGGGGAGAGTGGATCCCCCTAATGAAGGCCCCTGGTGGCACAAAAAATCTCAGAAGGTTCCCCGTTGACAATAACCGAAAAGGAGGAAGAAGTCACACAACTCATAGTCAAACTCACCTAATCCAAAGAAAACCCAAAGGCCAACAAAATCTTCTGAAGAAATATCCAATTCACTCTATCATAAGCTTTAGCCATATCCAGCTTAATGAATATAGACCGATCCTTAGAGATCACCATGGAATGAATGACCTCAGAAGCAACCACCACCCCATCCAAAATTTGATGGCCCTCCAAAAAGCTCCCTTGCTCCTCAGAGATAACAATAGGAAAACAAGGTTTAAGCCTCTCCACAATCAACTTCGTAATAATCTTATACACCACATTACAGAGTGCAATAGGTCTAAAGAAATCCTATTTGCCCCTTCTTTTTGAGGAATGAGAACCAGAAAAGTAGCATTCAGGGCACAAAGCATCTTCTTATTATGTAGAGACTCAAAAATAACCTCAAACAAATCCAAATTCATAATATCCCAAAACTCTTGGAAGAATTCAATGGGGAAACCATCAGGGCTAGGAGCATTCCCCTTATTCATCCCAAACACAACCTCCTCCACTTCAGACAAAGTAATCAGACGAATCAAAGAAGGAATACAAGAAATAACCATATTCTCATCAACCTCAGTAGGAAGAGAATCCTCTATAAACATAGTAGAGTAGAACTGACGAGCTTCTCTGGATAGGCCATGTTGCGAGGAGATAGAAGAGCCCTCATGATTGACAAGTGAAGGGATATAACACTTATTTCTATGAGCCCGCACAGAATGATGAAAGAAAGCAATATTCCTGTCACCCTCTTGAAGCCAATCAACCCTAACCTTTTGTTTCCAAAATATCTCCTCATGAAGCTCCCATTCCTCCACCACTTTCAGAGCCTGGGACTCGGCAAGCCTAAGGGCCTCTGAAAATCCAAGATCCCTAATCTGGTGAGTAATAACAACAAGACTCTCCTACGCTTCCCTTTTCTTGGCCCGAAAATTACCAAAACAAACCCTATTCCATCGCTTAAGATGAAACTTGACATATTGCAGCTTCTTAATGAAAGTATACATAGCAATTCCATACATAGGGGTTCCATCCTCCCACCACCGAGCAACAAGATTATACAACAAAGAATCACGAAGCCACATAAGATGAAATTTGAAAGGAGGATTCTTAGGATTAGGGAAAGATGAAGCATAAAACTTAATTTTCCAATGATCTGAGCCACACCAATCAAGGATCTTAGAGCAAGTGACCAAGCTACCTCCAAACCAAAAATAAGAGACAAGAAATATGTCCAACCACTCAAAAATTGCAGCTAGCCCAGTCTGCCTATTATTCCAAGTAGATATGCCATTAGAGGGTTTAATATCAACAAGAGCAAGAGAATCCACATTAGCCTGAAACATATCAGAAGTAGGACCCAGTCTTGAAAGCCCCCCTCTTTTCTCCTGCAAACACAACACAAAATTGAAATCACCAGCTAAGATCCAAAGAAAATAAGGCGCACAAGACCTAACATACCTAATATGGGACTAGAGCTAGATTTTACCATGAATATCAATCAGAGCATAAACATTACTAACCAAAATAGTCTCACCAGATTCCAAAATAGATGCCATCACTAAGATAGAGGAATGACTAGAAATCCACCAATGAGGAACAACCTTACGAGGATCCCAGAAAAGAGACAAACCTCCAGAATTTCCCCTAGACCCAATACACTGGCACTAACTAGAAACTCAAATACGGGGAGAAAACTGAAGCATGTGTTCCATCTGGAGCATAGTCTCCTGAAAACAAAATATATCTGGGGAATGAACCCCAATCAGATCCTGAATATCCTTTTGACGGGAGGCGCTATTCAACCCCCTTGCATTCCATGATAGAATAATCATGAGGAAGGTTAGATGAAGTGGGCCTCAATCGTCTTAATAGACCTCGATTCTACCAACAAATCCCTAGTAAATTTGAGCTTGCCCACATCCTTTTTATGACCAAATTTAGAGGAATTATCAAAATGCCCCTTTTTGAGAGGGCGTTGCTACACCCCTAGATTAGGAGTCAAACCTCGACCTTTACCTGAAGACAATGCTTCCTTAGCTAGATCCACTAAAACAATATCATCTTGTAAACCTACAGAAGCATCGGGAAGCCCACCACCCCCCTGCTCCAAAGGCAGAGATTTATCCTTAACAACAATTGCTTGCTCTAGCCCTATATCCATACCAGTGGCCCTAGATGAGATCTCAACTAGGATCCCCTCCTCTAAGGCCTAACTATCCAAGACTTCAAAATGATTAAAACCCTGATCACTCTATCTATCTTTATAGGGCCGCTTCCGACCCCTCCCCTTAGCTTTCGGCTTAATAGGAATAAAGCCATCATTAGGGCCCCCCTCAGCCATAGGCGCCTTGCCCTTATCACCCTTTTCAACTGAAGGCCCTGAAGAAGGAGGAGAAGAAACCCCTGTCGTTTTAGGTGTCTAAGGACAATGGTGTTGAAGGTGTCCATACTCGTGACAAAAATGACATCGAAAAGGAAGGGACTCATAATCTAACTGTTGAATCCACGAGGCAGAGCCAATGCAAATTTCTAAAGAGTCTAGCAATGGATTATTTAAGTCAATCTCAACATAGATGAAAGCAAATGAAAATACCTTTTTATCCAAAGTATTCTGAGCAATGGCAGTCAACTTCCCCAATAAGGCTACAATCCGATGTAGAATATCCTCTCTCCATAATTCCAATGGCAGCCATGGCAGGCGAACCCACATAGGAACCCAAGAGGGCAGACCCTTGGTCGCATTGAAACCTCCATGCTAGGGTTTCATGAAAAAACCCACATGATTGTAAAAGTACGGACCTCCCTCAAAAACATGATTGTGATCTGAAATGCACAAAAAATCAACCATGAAGAAGCCATTCCTAGCAACCAAAATATCAAAATCACCTTCAACTTGCAAGGATCAATGAATCTAGGACTCCAAAGCTGAGAGGGGCACACGAATACCCAAAAACTTACAAATCAAAACATGTTGATTCCAATAAGAAAAGTCCTCTTGCATTGATTCTGGAGAGATAACGAGAACTAGATGATCTTGACTCCGTGGCAAACATCCATTCACCTTCTTAAGCTTAGAGCTCTCACCCACAAAAGAGGAATCCATCGATGGTGCATGCATGTCTGCAAAAAAAATCGAAGACGGTTTCGCACTTGTAATCATCAAACTCTTAGAAACTCTAGCCATCCTCCACATCCGAAGCTCACCACACCAGCCTCCACACCCCACACCCCAGACACCACTTCTCACACCGCACACCTCAAACCCACGCAGCCCACACCAAATGCCAGCCCCACAAACATCAAACACCCCACAACATAGCCCTAAACACCCAAAGCACAACCGGCAACAGACCGGAAGGCACGAGAGCTAGCCCCTGCGTAGGAGACACAAAACCAAAGCTAGGGCATCACTGCCCTAGCAGAAACCCATCGCCTGGACAACATCATTTCGATCGAATGTTCATTGTTATTCATAGGTTGAAGGAATAGATTTTGAAGAGAAATTTTCCTTGATGGCAAGAATGGAGGCCATTCAAATGTTTTTGGCCTTTTTTGCTCATAAATATTTTGAAGTGTACCGGATGGATGTCAAGTCTACATTCTTGAATTGATAATTAGAATAAGAGGTGTACATGGAAAACCTAGAAGGATTTCAGTTATCAGACAAACTAAACATGGTTTGAAAATTGAAAAAGGAACTATATAGAATTAAATAGGCTCCCAGAGCATGGTATGCAAGGTTAGATAGATATTTGACATGGAAAGGGTTCAACAAAGGCTCTGCAAACAACAATCTCTATTTCAAAGTTGAGAGAAATAAAATTTTGATAGTTGTGGTGTATGTTGATTATATTATCTTTGGAGGAATTGAAGGTATGTGCAAGAAATTTACAGAGGAGATGCAAAAAGAGTTTGAGATGTCTATGATTGGTGAGTTGAATTTATTCCTTGGACTTAAAGTGAATCAAACTGATAAGGACATATTCATTTCACAATATAAGTAATTAAAGAATTGTTGAAGAAGTTTGGAATGGATGACTCCAAACCAGTTTTTACCCCTATGGTAACTGGATGTAAATTGAGTAAGAATGATGAATCTTCTAAAGTTGATTAGAGCATGTATAGATCTATGATTGGTGGAATGTTATATCTTACTACTACTAGACCAGATATCATGCATGCAATATCTTTGGTTGCTATATTTTAAGCAAAACCTAAAGAGACACATATTACAGTCATGAAGAGGATATTTAGATATCTTAAGGGGACTCCAAATTATGGTCTATTGTATCTTAAGGATATTGATTTCATATTGAATGCCTACATTGATGCAGATTGGGTTGGTTGTGTAGATGACCAGAAGAGTACAAGTGGTGGTGCATTCTTCCTTGGAGGAAGAATTGTCTCATGGTTAAGCAAGAAACATGATTCATTTCTTTGTCCACTATAGAAGCTGATTATATTGCAGCAACATCCTACTGCACACATGTACTTTGGATGAATCAAATATTGAAGGATATAGGTGTGATGTGTGATGAGCCTATCCCTATCTTTTGTGACAATACAAGTGCAATAATTTTTTTAAAGAATCTGGTGATGCATTCTAGGAAAAAACATATATCTATCAGGTATCGTTGCTTGAGGGAGAAAGTGTTGGAGGATGAAGTCAGGCTTGACTATGTGTCTACTAAGGAATAGATTGTTGACATATTCACTAAGGATATTTTGAAGGATACTTTTGAGTATCTCAGGGGGAAGTTAGGGGTTACTGCCCTCCTTCCTTAAACTAGGTGCACATGGAGGTGCATCAGTCCAATGAATCCACATATTCTTCATTTGTTTGGATTGATGATTGAGGTCTACTCATCAGGGGGAGTAGAGAGTATCATTTTTGTAGTATGAGATGTGGGTGCACTCCTAAGGGGGAGTGATCAGAACTTTATATGGAAAATGTTTCATGCAAAAAAATTATTTTCCATTGATGTCGAAGGGGGATATAGTGTCATGTGAAAAATCCTATTTAAATCCGGGGAGAGAGTGTCATCCTGCAAGGAGAAGAGAGTGTATAAATGATTGTGTAGGATATCTAATCTAAAAAATAAAGGAGAGAAGAAGTAGGAGACAGTGTATGTTGTCTTTGATGGTTTTTCACATCATGTGTTGCCATCACTAACAAAGGGGGAGATTGTTGCAAGTATGGATGTGTTTGGTGTTGTTTTCATTAATTTTGTCATTGATGTCAACATAATTCAGATTGTTTGTAGGTGGTACATGTATAGTTGAGATACTATATAAGTGTTGAGAGTACATGGAGCTATATTTATGATGTTGTAGATTTGTTGATGCTGAGTGATTTTGGGAAAAAATAATAAATAATGAAGATAGTGTTGTATGTGTGTTCTAAGCGTGCTCCAATAATGTGTTATTCATTTCTTCTGTGTTGATCCTATGCCTGTGTAGATCTGTAGTATTGTTTATTAGCTTCAATGGATAATATATCTAGAGTTTTAGCTTCTGGGTTGATGGAGAGTGAAAGATATGTTCACGAGTGTGAATCAGTTTGGTAGAATTGTTTGTCTATGGACTAAGAGATATGTCTTTGCTCCATGGTCTTCTCGTGGTTTGTTTCAGATCTTTCAAATATGGAAGAAGGTTAATATATATGTTCTATGTGTTCTAGAAAACACACTTGTGGTTTGGTGCTCTGGAAGGCTTGTTCCAGAGCTACTGTGTGTGATTGCAGGGTCTGATTGGACTGTCAAAGAGTGCTCTATGTATAAATATTATTGTTGTTGCTATAAATGTATCTGAAGGTTTCTAAGAGGTGCTCTAGCATTTGGTGAAGCATGGTGTGTGATCCACATGTTATCATCTTGTTGTAGATGCACGTACTTAAAATTTTATTGGTACTTTCATTAGGTTTGGCTGACCTTGTGTTTACACGTTACATGAAGAATAATCATTGAGTAAGGAAGCATTTGATTGATCCAAGATGTTGTTTGGGTCCTAGTTAAATATGTAATTGGTACTCTCTCATTCTTATACACCGTGGGAATGTTGAGTAGCTGGCCTAATTTGAATTTGTAAAATGAATGATGTGTAGCTAACCTTGGAAAAAGTTTTTAAGGTTGAAGATGTTATAAAAGAAAGTCAAGATTTTGTGGATTAAAAGCAATGGTGTGAAGTGTGGGAACAAGTGCAAAAAGTAGAGTGTGTAAGAGAAAATCAAGGCAACAGTACTTTGATGTGTTAGATTCCTGAAAGAAATGAGCTAATGGTGTTTGCAATCCTTTGATCATGTTGCACATGTGTGGAACCTATTGTGGTGGATTTTCTATTGTCTTTGTTTGTTTGTAGGAAGTGAGCCTCCTTCTGGATAGTGAGTCCTATTTGTAGGCAATGAACCTTTATATCCGGATAGTGATTCCTTTCTAGGTAGTGAGCCCTCTAGCAGTGAGCCTTTGTACTTGGTATTGCATTAATACTATATTGTGAGTTAATCCTCACATGATTTTTCCCTCATTGGGTTTTCAATGTAAATATGGTGCCTTTGGTGTTTGCTTTCTATTACCTACATTTCATGTTTATAATTAAATAACAAATTAAGTTAAAGTGGAATTGATTAAGGCTAGAGGTAAAAGTAATTTGTACAACTGATTCACCCCCCCTCTTAGTTTTCTTGTGCATTTCAACATGTTTTTAATGGATAATTTTTCTATGTTTTTTTCATTTAATTTTTTATAAGATTTGAAAAATAAGTCCTCATGAGCTTTAATAGGTTCTATGGGTTTGGGCCAAAAGAAATCCAATGAGAAATTCCCATGGGAAGACATAGGATTAAAGCCAATATGATGCATAGTAAAGATATCATTTCCAAATGGAAATTTTGATAATTTATGCACTATCGGTGGGACGAAATCCATAGAGTGTAACCATGGATAACCAAGCTTTACACAAAATTGGTCTGATGACAGGATGATGGAGAATGATACATTTCAATTGTTTCAATCCAAATTTTAATGGGGGAGTGATCGAACCTATTGTAGGGTAAGAAAAACCATTATTTGTTTTGATCCATGCTTTCAATGTTGGATGTTGTGGTTGTGTTGATGATATGTGGTTTTCATTGATGTCAACACTATTAGCATTGATGTTCTTGAAGGCTGTATATGTCGAAGATATTGAGAAAATTATAATAAATATGTTAAGGTTATCTATGAAGTTGTGAAGTTGAGTATGGTGGAAAATTCAGTATGTTGCTATTCAGGCATTGTGCTTTAAAGGGTTTGTTTCTAAGCCTATCTAGTTTATACTCCAAAATTTTTAGAGATGCACATCAAGATTTGTGCAACTTGTGTGTTGCTGTGTTCCTATAGTTATTTTGTTACTATAGATGGTGTTTCTGCAAGAAGAGAATGTAATTCTAGTTGTTGTGTATACTCGTGCGATGTTCGTTGATGTTTCTAGATCATGCTCTATCCTTATTGCATGTCCGTGTTGATCAGAGTGATCATGATTAGAGATTTTTCCATTGTGTGTTCAAGTTTTCATGTTCTTGGCCTACATGGTGGTTGTAGCATGTTGCGGATCCTCATGGATTAATCTTTTAATGTTTGGTGGGTTCAAGAAAGTTGATTTAGGTCTTCATTATCTTGTGACTAACTTTAGTTGGTATGCATTGATATTGGTTTGTGAATTGGGCTGACAGTTTGTAATTCATTTATTCTTTTATTTTTGGCTGACAAAGTTGTCAATGCAATTCCATGTAGCAGATATATATGAATGATTGTTTCTTCATTTTGAAGTGTGCGAGGTGTGCTCAATGTGTGTATGAGAATTGTGAATGAAAATATGCGAATAAAGATCAGATCATTCGATTGCAGAGCAGAGTGTGAAGAAGTATTTTTTGTGCCTAACCGAAACTATCATCAGGCTTTTGCAGAAGCTAATTTATCAGTTCATATTCTTCATATGGTTTTAATCTGAATTTTTCTATAATTCAGTGAGCCTTCCCATTTGAGTAGTGAGCTCTAGGTAGTGTGTCTGAATGCATGTGCATTCCTTATTTATTTTCATTATACTTCTAATAGGGTATAATCTTGTGAACTAACATCCACCATGGTTTTTCCCCTAAGAGGGTTTCCACGTATAAAATCTTGGTGTTCTCATGTTTCTAATGTGTTGTTGTTTAATGCTTTCATTGTTAATTATCAGATCTGAGATTAAAGGTTAATAAGATTGAATAAGTGTTAAATTTTGTGACAACTGATTCACCACCCCCTCTTAATTGTCTATTCTTGTTTTTCCAACAATTGGTATCAGAGCAAGTTCCTCTGAAGAATTTTAATGGATTGAGGTGATCTGAGATGGCATCATACAAGAAGGATAGTCCTAGATTCAATGGAACAAACTACTCTTTGTGGAAGGTTAGAATGGAGTGTCATTTGAAGTGCATTGGTGATCCCTTCTGGAAGATTACAAAGAACAAATATGTTATTCCTTAGAATGGTCCCTCTACTCCTAATGAGATCAAATAATTTGAAACAAATACCAAGGCTATAGAAGCATTATTGAGTGCTTTGATAGATTTAGAGATGACGAATGCGATAGGTATGAGATATGGAAGAAGCTGGAGACATTGTATGAAGGAGATGCACAAGTGAAATTTGCTAAGCTACAAAGTCTGAAAGGTAAATGGGAAAACTTGAAGATGAGCGCGGATTGAAACATTATTTCTTTCATGCAAAAAGTAAACGAACTAGTGATGGGTATTAGATGTGTCGGTGGAATCTTGGATGAAGAAGAGATTATGGCTAAAGAGCTAAGATCATTGCCTACTTCTTACAAAATGAAAGATCATGTTATTGAAGAGCTCAGGACAGTAACAAATGTGACAAGAGATATGTTGATTGGAAAACTTCTTGCCTTTGAATTGAGTGAATTTGGTGATTATACTCCTAAGACAGAATCTGCATTCAAGCCTACTGTATCTGGAAGAAACCAATAGAGATATGATCCAGGAGAAAGTTCTAGAAAGACATTCAAGTATGAAAATGAGATGAAACAGATTGAAGATGAAGAAAGAGAGTTATAAGAGTTGGAACCATTGATTGTGAAAAGAGAAGGCAAAGGAAAAGGTAAGTATAAAGTAAATTTTCCTATTAAATGTTTCTCTTGCAATAAGATAGGTCATTTTGCATCAAGGTGTCCTGAAAGAGTTCCTAGGTTCAAACCTGACAAGCCTAGATTTCAAAAGAAATGTTATTATGTTGAAGAAGGTGTTACTGATGATGAATCTGATAAAGAAAATGGAATTGAAGATGGATGGGTATCCATTGCTATCAAGGAAAATGGTACGGCGTCCACTGAATCTAATAGTGATAAGAATATTGAGAAAGATCTTGTATCCAAAATTGAAGAAAAGGATGAATGGGTGATTGATAGCGGATTCTCACATCATATGACTAGTGACAAAAGCAAGTTTATAAGCTTGGAGAAATATGACAGTGTTGTTGTAAGATTTGGAGATAACAATGCTGGTGTGATTTGTGGGAGAGGCACTATTTCTCTTGGTGGTAAATATAATACTGATGATTTTATTTATATTGAAGGATTGAAGTATAACCTGCTGAGTGTTGGATAGATGGTAGACAAGGGATAAAATCTTCAATTCAAAGATGGTAAGTGTAGGATACTTGAAAGCTCCAGAAATATAATTGCTTCAGCCAAAAAGACAGGAGATAATATTTTTCACCTGAGTGTTGTTAGTGAAAGTTGTTTAATTGCTCAAGTTGATGTAAGTTGGCTATGGCATAGGAGGTTGTGTCATGTGAATTTTGATTAAATTTTCAAAGTAAGCTCCACTCAAGCATTTAGAGATCTTCCTAAGCTAGTGAAGCCTACTAACACCATATGCAAGGAATGCAAGATGGGAAAGCAGACAAGAATTTATTTTTAGAGAAAAAAACATCATTCTAATGGAGTACTGGAGCTAGTGCATACTGATCTATGTGGTCCCTCCAAAATCATAAGTCTACAAGGTGAAAGGTAATTTATGTTGCTTATTGATGATTACTCTAGGATGATATGGGTTGCTTTCTTGAGAGAAAAACATGAAGCATTAGAAAATTTCAAAAGTTTCAAAGCTATGGCCAAGAATGAGATAAGTTTAAAGATCAAATTTCTAAGGTCAGACAGAGGTGGTGAATTCACCTCCTAAGAGTTCAATTCATTCTATGAAGAGAATGGAATCAAAAGACAGTTATCTGCTCCCCAATCCCCTCAACAAAATGAAGTTGTTGAGAGAAAGGACAAAACAATTCTAGATGATGCTAGAACTATGATGTTGGAAGGTAATGTACCTCATATCTATTGGAGAGAAGTTGTAAGTATTACTGTATACACTATCAACCGGGTAAATGTCAATGGTAATTCTGGTAAGACTCCTTTTGAGTCGTGGTTTGGTTATAAGCCTACTATTAAATATTTCAAAATCTTTGGAAGTAGATGTTATATCAAGAGAGATGAAGATATTGGAAAGTTTGATGCTAGGAGTGATGAAGGAATCTTTCTGGGTTACTCTACTAAGAGAAAGGCCTACCAGTGCTATAATAGAAGATTGAAGAAAATGGTTGAAAGTGCAAATGTCAGAGTTGATGAAGACACTGCTAGATCATCTAGATACTGTGGATATAATTCAGATGACCAACATGATAGTACTGATAATGGAAAGAATGTGTAGACACAAAATCAAGTTAAAATTGTTCTGGCGAATCAAGAAAATCAAGAAGGAGAAGCTAGTGGAAGTGTAGAAGAAAGAACATAAGAACTAGAAGTTTGAGAGAATCCTAAAGTTCTGAGGTATGTAAAGCTAAATCATTTTGAAAATTAGATTATAGGAGATAAGAACAAAGGTGTGCAGACTAGAAGAAGAATTGCAAAAGAGTAATGCCTAATTTCCAAGATTGAGCCCGACAATGTCAATGAAGCATGTAAAGTTGAATATTGGATGGAAGCAATGAAGGAAGAATTGATGCAGATAGAGAAAAATGATACATGGATTCTTGTTCCTAGACCTCAGGATAAAAATATGATTGGAACCAAATGGGTCTTTCGAAATAAGCTGAATGAAAAAGGTGAAGTGGTTAGGAATAAAGCTAGACTGGTATGTAAAGGGTACTCACAAATGGAAGGTATTGATTTTGAAGAAACCTTTGACCCTGTTGCCAGAATTGAAGCTATAAGATTATTTCTTGCTTATGTTGCTTTTAAAAATTACAAATTCTATCAAATGGATGTAAAGTCAATATATCTGAATAGTGACCTAGAAGAAGTATATGTTGAGCAACCAGATGGATTACAACTAACAAATAAAGAAGATATGGTTTTCCAATTGAAGAAAGCACTATATGGACTCAAACAAGCCCCTAGAGCCTGGTATGCTAGATTGGATAAATAGTTGTTGAAGCTTGGATTCAATAAAGGTAGTGTTTATAGCAATCTGTATTTCAAGATGGATTGAGATAAAGAGTTGATTATTGAAGTATTTTTTGATGACATCATTTTTGAAGGTCATGATGACTTATGTATGAAATTTGCTGATGAAATGAAAAGTGAATTTGAGATGTCAATGATTAGAGAGCTGAAATTCTTCTTTGGATTGCAAATTACTCAGTTAGATGATGGAATATTTATATCTCAATCCAAATATGTAAGAGAGTTACTGAAAAAGTTTGGCATGGAAGACTCAAAGCTAGTTGGTACACCCATGATAACTGTTAGAAACCAATATTAGACATGCAAACCAGAAAATACCTTCCACAAGAGAAAAATAGAAAAAGAAAAGCAATTTGCATGAAGATGTGCAAATGATTTGTATTCAGGAATTAAAAAATTATAAAAGATGAATTTTCTTTATAAAATAAAAGTATGCAAAACCCTAAAGGTAAAACCTAATGTTGACCTAAAATTAGTTCAACTAAATAAAGCTTACTTATTAATTAAGTAAACTAATTATTACCTAAGTAAACTTAATAAAGTGTAATTAAATAATTAATTACACTAACACCCCCCTTAATTGAAATTTAAGGAGACTAAAAAAAGATGAAAATAATGCAAGGATGGGTTCATGAAAGCATGAATGGGTCTCGGCTACAAATGGAATGAATGGGAAAGAGGAGACAACTCAATGGGACAAAACCCCCCTCGATGAGATGACCTGTTGCAAAGAAGCATTAGAAGAACACTGGAATCCTAAATCTGGAAAGAAAGGAAAGATAACTCTATTTACAAGAAACCATATGAGATTCACTAAAGGACTTAGGCAGAATCATGATAATGCAATAGCAGACCCGATGCCAAGGAATAATGGAAAACTCAAAAACTGGAAAAACCCTGGAATCTATGAAGCAACAATAGATGAATAAATGATGCCCCCATAAGAGGTAATGATATGATGAAAGAATCTGGAAGCTATGTGTATCTTGATGTCAATTCCAAATTATGACTAAAATTGATCCATAGGAGCAAGTACCATGAAGATTTTGGAACATTAACCATAAAATGAATGACCCTCAAACTGAGATGTGACTCGATGTGAATATGATGCGATTCAGGATCATTAACCATAAGCTCTCAATCTGATATGTGAACCGATGTGAACCAAAATGTGTCAAGCTATGAGCAAGATGTGGCCAAAAGAAAGAAAATAATTTAGATACAACCCATGCGAGTTGTCATCAATATGAAGATGAGATCAAAGTGCATGCAATGCAACTACACTCTAATCAAATTATTATGCAAGAAGCCCCCCTGATGCAACTTTATATAGGTTCATTTATTACAATACTCCATGATTGTATAAGTAGAACATGAAAAACATGTATAAATCAAAGACAAAATGCAAACCTACTACATGAAAACAAGAAAGAGTGCATGCACAAATCAATGTTCACATCTACCTCCATAATTAAAAAATGACCTCAGATTTATATAAAGGACTGAATCAACTTTTCGATGCTACATGAATGGCGAAAAATGGATAACCGAGTCAAAAGATATTCCCTTCGAAGTGAAAAATGCTTCATTTGACTTCAGAGGCCTACAAAATAAATTTGGAGCAAAATCTATAGAAAAAACATGCACCACTAGATCGGGCTCGAAACCAGCTTTCCAACTGTATCTCGTTTTAAAAAACAGACTTCGTATGCTCAAGATATGGCCATTTTACTAAAAATACTCGTTTTTCCTTTAAACGAAATATTTTATTAATTTAAAGATTACAAAATTAATAAAATATTCAGCTATACCTTCATGGCACAAAAATCGAGGCAACACAAAAATTGAGACAATGCAAAAATTGAAGCAAAATGGCACAAAAACTGAGGTAGATAAAAAATGCTCTGGACACCAAAAACATGGCACAAAATTGATGCAAAATGGCATGAAAATTGAGGTGTCTGTATAGATCCATACAATTGTACGAACTTTTTTGGCAGCATTTTTGAAAAACCTTAAAAACACAAAAATAAAAATAAAAAAATTCAGCAAACCCTATCATATTTTATATGAAAATAGGGGTTTTTTGGCCTTCTGAGCACACTTGTGATGTTCATTTTGCACTAGAATGCATCTTTTGAGAGATAAAGGTAAAAAAAATTCAAAAAAATATGGAGAAACCCTCTAATCTGGCAAAAAAATGTTGAAATAAGCTCAAGGTATGAAACCCTTGAGGAACTCTGAATGTGCTCTACAATTAATTTCTCCAAAAACTAAGAAGGGGTTGCAAATCAAGGCTTTGATACCATGTTAGAGACCAAGATTAGACATGCAAACCAAAAAATACCTTCCACAAGAGAAAAACAAAAAAAGCAAAGCAATTTGCATGAAGATGTGCAAATGAATTATATTCAGGAATTAAAAAATTACAAAAGATGAATTTTCTTTATAAAAGAAAAGTATGCAAAACCCTAAAGGTAAAACCTAATGTTGACCTAAAATTAGCTCAACTAAATAAAGCTTACTTATTAATTAAGTAAAGTAGTTTTTACCTAAGTAAACTTAATAAAGTGTAATTAAATAATTAATTACACAAACAATAACGGGATGCAAGTTAACACAGAATGATGATTCTCTTAAATCAAATCAAACAAGATACAAATCAATGATCGGTGGATTAATTTATTTGACTCAGACTAGACCAGACATCATGAATGTTGTATGTATGGTTGCTAGATATCAAGCTGATCCAAAGGTATCTCATGTGACTGTTGTGAAGAGAATTTTTAGATACTTGAAAGGGACAGTTGACTTTGGTCTTTGGTATCCTAAAGATGATGATCTTACCTTGAGTGCCTTTACTGATGTAGATTGGGCCAAAGATATGGGTGGTGGTGCATTCTTCTTGGGGAAGAAGTTGGTATCTTGGTTAAGTAAAAAGCAGAATTTCATTTCCTTATCTATTGATGAGGCAGAATATATTTCTGCTATAAACAATTGTACTCAAGTATTATGGATGTAGCAGATGCTAAGAGATATCATAATTGAGTATGATGAGCCTATTGCTATATTTTGTGACAATTTGAGTGCCATAAACATTTCTAAGAATTCGGTGTTGCATTTAAAGACAAAACATATATCTATCAAATATCACTTTTTGAGAGACAAAGTGAGTGATAAAGAAGTCAGACTGGAGTATGTGCTACTAAGGAATAGATTGTAGACATCTTTACCAAGCCATTGCCCAAAGATACTTTTGAGTATCTTAGAGGGAAATTAGGGGTGATTCCCCTTCCTAATTTGAACTAAGATGCAAGTCTTTGCATCAATCTGTGCATTCATAGTCATATCTTGTTTCATATTGATGTTGTGGTGGCTTCTACTCAAGGGGAGTAGTCAGATGATTCAGATATGTGGTTCAGAGCTTGTGTAACTTTGTCATTGATGTCAAAGGGGGAGAAGAGTAATGTGAAAAAATTTGTAGAAACCTTGGGAGAAGAAGAGCAGAACAAAAAGGGGAGAAGAGTAATGTAAGGGGGAAAAGAATAGTATGAGAATAAGAGTTAGTTGTGTTGTTGGTATTTTTCACATCATATGATGCCATCAATGCCAAAGGGGGAGATTGTTGGATGTTGTGGTTGTGTTGCTGATATGTGGTTGTCATTGATGTCAACACTGTTAGCATTGATGTTTTTGAAGGTTGTATATGTCGAGGATATTGAGAAAATTATAATAAATATGTTTAAGGTTGTTTATGAAGTTGTGAAGTTCAGTGTGGTGGAAAATTCAGTATGTTTCTATTCAAGTGTTGCACTTTAAAGGGTTTGTTTCTAAGCCTATCTAGTTTATCCTCTAGATGTTTTAGAGGTGTGCATCAAGATTTGTGCAAGTTGTGTGTTGTTGTGTTCCTACAATTGTTATGTTACTGTAGCTAGTGTTTCTAGAAGAAGAGAATGTAATTTTGGTAATTCTAGTTGTTGTGTATGCTTGTGTGATGTTCGTTGATGTTTCTAGATCGTGTTCTATCCTTGTTCCATGTCCATGTTGATCAGAGTGATCGTGATCAGAGATTTTTCCATTGTGTGTTCGGGTTTTCATGTTCTTGGCCGACATGGTGGTTGTAGCGTGTTGCAGATCCTCGTGGATTAATCTTTTAATGTTTGGCATGTTTGAGTAAGTTGATTTAGGTCTTCATTATCTTGTGACCGACTTCGGTTGTTGCACATTGAGATTGGTTCATGAATTGGGCTGACAGTTTGTAATTCATTTATTCTTTTATTTTTGGCTGAAAGAGTTGTTAATGCAATTCCATGTAGCAGATATATAAGAATGATTGTTTCTTCATTTTGAATTGTGTGAGATGTGCTCAATGTGTGTATGAGAAGTGTGAATGCAAAATGTATGAATAAAGATCATATTATTCAATTGTAGAGAAGAGTGTGAAGAAGGTCAAGAGTGAAGTGTGAAGAAGTATTTTCTATGCCTAACCGGAACTGTCATCGGGATTTTGTAGAAGCTAATTTATCATTTCATATTCTGCAGATGGTTTTAATTTGAATGTTTATGTAAGGTAGTGAGCCTTCCCATTTGAGTAGTGAGCTCTAGGCAGTGTGCTCAAATGCATGTGCATTCCTTATTTGTTTCCATTATACTTCTAACAGGGTATAATCTTGTGGATTAACATCCACCATAGTTTTTCCCCTAACAGAGTTTCCATGTATAAAATCTTGGTGTTCTTGTGTTTTTGATGTGTTGTTAATTCATGCTTTCATTGTTAATTATCAGATCTGATAGTAAAGGTTAATAATATTGAATAAGTGTTAAATTATATGACAACCGATTCACCCCCCTCTCAGCTATCTATTCTTGTTTTGTCGACATTCAATTGTTCATAAGAGTCTTGGTAAAGTTTATGCACAAATAAGAATTTCTTGATAATCACATTCTTTACACAGAGAGGATCAATTAATATCCCATTAGTAGGCTTGTCATTGATTCTTCCAAAAATGTAAAGAGGACCATTAGGTGCATGTTTGATTATGTCATTTGATGAGAAAGTAATGTCAAAAGACATTTTGGTTTGGCCCTTATGAGGTTGAATGTAAATGAGGTTAACTATAGTATCTAAAGAATCATCCTCATTATTGCTCATATTATCATTAGTCATGTAAACATTCATCACATCATTCTTGGTATCATTAGATTTCATGAATGAGATGTTATGATTTGGCATGGGATTGGTAAAGATTTGTAAATTCTAGTTGGGTGGACTAATGGATTTATTTCCTTGATCATTAACACTGCCCAACTGTATATGATTAAAATCAATGAGGTCTTGCATGATATGTTTAAGATGCTTACAATATTTTGTATCATGTTTTTTTTTTTGTGATATTGGAAAAAGGAATTAGCATTATAGTTCAGAGGTAAAGGCTAAGTAGGATCAAGGGCTCAAATAGGAGGTAAGGTAATTAAGTTCTTACCCAAGAGTTGCAACATGATGAAATGGAGGGTATTGGGTAATGGGGTAAATTATATATTATGCTCTCTGAATTGATATGGAGTTGTTTTTATGGTAACCACTTGATACTCAACATGTTGATTTGTTTGAGGTGGGTTGATTTTTTATAAAGCTATTATTTTGTTTCTTGAATGGTTGGAAGTTGTTATAGGGCACATACTTGGATTTCTAAAGGTGATGAAAGGGAGTTTTCACTTCATGATGACTAACTAAATTTTGATAGTCACGGATATCCATGCACAAATGCATAAAGGATGGAAATTTCATCATCCCAAGCTTGTCTTGGGTTTTTTTTTGTAAATTTTCAATGAACATTCTTTGAAGATCAACATTGGGAATCTTAATATTGATTTTCTAGTAAAGCAGTTGGTATTGTGTTGTAAAATCAGTGATCTTTTCACCATCCTTTTATTTACACTTCATTAAATAAGCTAAGGTCAGGTTGGGACCAATGTGCACTTGGAAATGGTTAAGGAAGGCACCAACAAGCTCATTGAATGAGAAAATTGAATTATTTGGTAAAGAGAAAAACCACTCCAAGGTTGTATCTTTCAAAGACCTAGGGAAAATTTTATCCAAGAGCTTATCTTCAAAGATGAAGTCACTAAATAAGGCTATTGATGCTGAGAAATGGTTACTAGTATCTCCTTTTCTACCATATTTATCAAATCTAGGAATCTTTATACCTTGTGGCATTTGTGCTCTCAATATCTCCAAGTATAATGGGTTTCATTTGAAATATTGCGAAGGTTGGACATTTTCATTTTGGTTTAATTTGTAAATTTGTTGTTGGAGGGATGAAACATTTTGAAAGAGTTGGTTAAGGATGAAATCACTGGTTGTTGTTTGAGATGGAGGTGAATAAGGTGGAGGTGTATATGTATTTTGAGGACAAGTGAATTTCAAGTTTGTGAGAGGTTATGAGTTAGGAGATATGAGGTTGGAATTCACAAAGCAAAAAGGATTCCCAGTGGAAATACCTAAAGTTGGATTGGCATTGCTAATTGATTGCCTTGTTGTAGTAACAGTTGGATGAGTGTATGTAGGAAAAAAGGCGATATTTGTAGTGGGAGGTATTTGATTTCCACCTTGACTTTGAGTGTACCCAAAAGATTGAACACAACTAGCCATTATAGGAACATGATTGTCAATAATATGGGCTAGGCTACACAATTTCTATTCCTTGTTCATTATCAAGCATTCTCCTCACGTTATCTATGAAATGTACCATAGTACTAGAAATCTATTCACTACTCAAAAAGTTTTGAAGTTTTTCTAAGGCTTCATCCATTTGTTTTAGATTCTCTTGAGGGACATTATCAACCATCATTTCAACATCAGTTACATTGGTTGTTGATGAAGTAGTCATGAGAAATTTGGTATCAAAGCTATGGTCCATAATGTGTTGGCGAGTGTCAAAACTATGAGTGAAAGAGTTAGAAAAATCAAGATTCATTGTAGATTTACTAGTGTTGGATGTCATGAGTCTCGAACTGCATCTCACTAAAGTATTGGCAATAGGACACTAGGTTGTGAAGCTCATACAAGTTTCACCAAACCAAAAGTGCACCCAAGATGGAGAAAAGGGACTATGCAAATGTAATGAACACCCAAAAGTAGGAATCACAATTAAAATATGTAAAAAGGATTTTGCAATTTTTAGATTTCAAACATGATAATTTACTGATTATGCTATGCAAAAACCTAAAAATGATGTCTTTTTAATGCCAATTTTGATTTCAAACAATGCACTTAAGTTGACCAATTGAACATAATGCAAGAAAGTACAATTGTTTTTTTTGAAACTAAAGAAACATATATGACAACAAAATTAAATGATGTAAATAGAGACAAAATGATTCCCAAAAATGTGAAAAGGCACTTGTACAAGGACAAGTTCACCCAAGGGCGAATGAGTCTTTGTACAAGGGTTGGAAAAATTAAAATTGTATTTATGGTTTGATGTTTGAGTTCTCTATTTCAGGTTGTAGACTATGAATTATATGATAGTTTTTTTCCAATTTTAGGTGTCCTAATGCAAGTGCAACTAGTGAAAAATTTTGGAATGCACTTTTGAACTAAAATGTTGAATCTAAATTACTGAAAGACACTCTTTATATAACTACAATACAAGATGTATGCAAAACTAATACAAAATTTCTAAATTTTTATGAATTTAAATGATGCAAACATGCAAAATTAAACCCTAAATGCAATGAAAAGACACTAAAGCAAACCTAGATCTAGGGTTTTTAAGGTGTCCAAATAAAAATGTAGGATGTACAATTTCAAGTTCACCAAAATGAAACATAGGAAAAGGAGATCTTCCCTAAAATAGGATGAGTGATAAGGGGGTATGTCAAAGAAAAAGGGCGTGTGCACCTAATCACAAATCCACTTTTCCAATATCCATTAGGAAGATGGATAGTGCCATAAATTCTTATAATTGACTTACAACCCTTAAGGTGAATTAACCCTAAGTTTTGGACACTATGGGACCTCAGCTTCCTTATGATAGAAATGACCAAAGGGAAATTTTGGGGGATATATAAAAGTGTTTTAAAAATCAAACCTATGAGATATAACACTTGGAATATGAAGTATTATGATAAAACTATCAAAAACAACAATTAACCGATAGATCTAAGAAGGTTAGGATCTGGTGTTTACCTGGCTCTAAAAGTGGGTTTCAAGCTCTACTAAAGGACATATTCACCCAAGGGCGAATGGGTCTCTATACAGGGGTTTGAAAATTCTTTTTTTAGTACTCAAATCTTAGATCTATATAGGGAGAGTTTTATTATCCTTTAAGAAGGAGTAATTTCCAACTAGAGAGTTAAGAGTTATGGGACTGTGTTGGAGGATCAATATCAGGATAGTAGCTATTCTAAAGTGTTGTGATTGTATCTAGTCAAATTGGAAATCTTAAACATAGGCATTAAAATATTCTACTTTTGTTTATTCTATTTTTGAATGTGCTGTCTTGATTGAATTAGCTAGTCTTGTTGATGCTTGCATGTAGAGAAAAGTATTGTTTTCTTTGAAAGAAAAGTGGAAACTATTTAAATTGTTTGTGCATTGTTGTAATTACTCCATAATATGAGGATTATGTTTAGCATAAGTATTACATGATAGATATGAATAAACATGGGAAGCCTAAGGCTTATTCAAAGCTTTAACCCTTTTTAGACAAAGAGGTGATACTCTCAAATGAATTCCTCTATTGATATGACAAATCTTTGATTGAGGCCATGCTTTGTGTTTGTATTTAATTCATGATAGGAGAGATGTTTTTCATAGGTATTATTATACAAGATATGATTAGACATGGGTAAGAGAGATTGTTTGTCATAGGTATTGTTATTATACTAGATATGACCAAACATAGACAAGCTTAAGAGACACTCATAGCTAGATATTTAATTATGCTAGATGGATAGTAAGTTACTCTTGGTAATTTTATCCAGTGATGGGAGGGAACTAGTAGGTTACTCCTGGGAATGTTGTCTAGTGAAGGGAGGGAACTAGTACCTTGCTTTATGAGTTGTGTTTCCTTAGGTTGTTCAAAATATAGGTTATCCTAGGGAGTAGCTTGCCCATGGAGAGGTATTTCCTAAGCATAGATATAATTGCCTTAAGTCAAAGTGAGCTTTCTATAGTGTAATTGAATGGTATACCATCATTCAAAGTATTGAATGAGAATACTTTGGCAAAAGTATTGGGAATGTCTGAAGACTCCATTGAAGAAGTGTGAATGCCAAGACTCCACTATCAATTCACCATTTCCATTTAAACACATGAGGGATACCTAGCATAGGTTATAAATCTTTCACAACACTAAGCTTAGAATGGTATTTCATATGTGGTTATCCAATCAATACCTTCATCGAAGGGAAGGGCCATCTATCATTGATAAATGTGCGGGGGACTGCATATGAGTCTGTGGTTGGTAGAAAAGCATTTGAGTGATGCTTCTCCTCCTCAATGGGTGACAGCAGACCAAGGTTTTGAAAGGAGGGTTCCTAGACCATCTATATCTTATGATTTGAAGCTCGATGGAGCTATGGTTGTAATAGTGTACATTCTTGGAATATTGTAATTTGTAAAATTATTATATCGAAATGGAATTTCTATTGAATATTGTAGGACATCTTTGTTCAATATGATATCTATGTTTTGGAAGATTTGTATAATTACTTTGGAATGCAATGAAAAATTGGAATTTGTGTTATTTCAATTATGTATGTAATTTACATTATTGGAAGAATTTTTTATATTGCTATGTCATGGCATCATGTTTTATTCACTTGAGGTGAAAACATTGGAAGTTTTACTGTGAGGAATACCGGGGTTGTTTCATATCCTTTTGGAAAGAAATAAAATATAAGGGATAGATTCTCTTGGTGTTGGTTACCCATGTAATCGAGTGATGAGTCATTGAGGGCTAAAGACCAATAGTGGTGGGATAGAACTACTAGTAGTGGAAACATATTTGAAGTGACATAGGATGAAAATTTCAATATCGTTTAGGATGGAAATGTCTAGGGGCTTCCTTTCCCACATGATTAGTGGTTCTAGCCCCTAATCATTGATATGAATGGGGCAAACAAAATTTTAAAAATCACTCCTAGTGGTATCACAACCTATGTCTATAGGAAAAGTCATGCATCACCAAGATTAAAATAATGACTATCATTTAACCAAAAAACCTATTACATTTTTCTTAAAATTGATAAAATGGTTACAAATTCAATTTTAATATAACAATGGAGGCTATGGAATGCTGATGGAAAACTATACATTCATATGGTTATACATATTTTTTCAAATGATATTTTTGAGACCCAAAAAAATCACCTAAAACTTCTAGTCTCTAATTTTAACATTTGGACAAGAAATGTTATGGTTTTGTCATCTTTTGGATACAAATATGAAGTCTATTTTGCACCAAGATGCATCATGTGAAATCTCTTTTCTAAAATATCCAAAAAAAGAAAAGGGAATTGCATATATGAAACTACAATACTATGTAAGGGTTATTTACTCAACCCCACATCAACCCAAGGATCAACTCCAACTCCACAAAGGAGAGAAGCAATGTAGTTTCTATAAATCTTGAGAATTAATTAGATGCAAATAAATAATTATGCAATATACAATAAAAAATCCTTGTTATAAAGACAAGGATGAAACCTTAGGATATAATAAGATCATGACATGTGTCTTAATCCTAGAACATGATACAAATATAAAATGACCTAAATAAGCTTAAGTATGCTAGAGAAAATATGACCTATTAAGAAATAAGTTAGGTAGTTTACCATGTCCACACCAACAAAAACCATGAGAATAAAACATGTAACAATTATTATTTATGGAGAAACCCTTTCAAGAAAAATTCTACAATTAAAGAGAGGTTGAAGAATATATACATCTTTAATAACAAAGTACATATGCAACACTCTTCTCTCTTCAATTCAATAGAATTTTGATAGAATTTGTGTACCTATGAAATAACATCTCATAATAACTCCTTCATAAGACTCCAATATATAGAGAAAATAGAAATGAGAAACCATGAGAAATTTATAAAATAAGGAATAAATTATGGGCCCAAACTAGGCACCCAAAATAGTCTCATCCAAAAAATCAATACCCCACTCGCATGGGTAACCTCCTAAGAGAGAAAATGTAACTCCTAAATGGTAGGAAAAATTATGTTGTACATCTTGCACAAGAAAATAAATATTTATTTGTAGTTTATCTTTGGAGATGTGTTTAGCTACATTAAATATTTGTTTGGATCCACTTGTAAATTTGTATTATAATATTGGTTAAAGATATTTTATGTGTGGGTTGCACATTGAAAAAATATTTAAAATGGGAAAAAGTTAGTACCAAAAATTAAATGTTGCAATAAATGTTTTTGTTCTCTCATAATTTTGAGGCACAAGGTTTTTCTAATGTCACTCAGTGATTTTATGTGACTTGATTCTATAAAATAGAGCACATGTTTAGAGGTTGAGGTTGGTTGTCATGTGTATTGAGATTTCTTTTAGAGTGCATATGTGAAGAATGTGATGGGATTGCGGTTGTATGGTTTTCCATTATTCTTGGACACATGGAGGATGCATAGGAGGATCTTGATGCTTCATAAACATTCATAGATACTTTGTAAGTGTACTATAATTTTTAATTTCTAAATAATTAATTGAGTGTGGATATTATTGGAGGCTATATTTTTCCCTTGTGAGGGTTTTCCCAAAGTATATCTTGTGTAATCTTGTACTATGTCTTTGATATTTATATTATGGTTCTTCTATAAGATTGTATACATATTTTTCTCTCCTATGGTTATGTAGGAAATGGTTTGATCAATATGGTAATTTTATAACACTAATATGGAAAATATAGAAAAATTAACTCCTAGATCAAAAAAAGAACCATTATGGGCAACATATTTGACTTGTAGCTCTTGGTAATTTGCATCTCCATCCATGTGTATCACTCCATTTTGGATGTGAAAACTAATGTGGGTTTTAATATAACTTGCAAGATGCTTCATCACTCCCTAAGGCACCTAGGAAAGAAAATATGTCGAAAATAGCTTTTGTAGCCACCATTGCCAACTTCACCCCTTCATAAATGCCATTACAACTAATATTAAAAGTCAATAGGGTAAGTGAACCAATTTTTGACACAAAAATGGCTCTTAAGATGCCACTTTTGTTTTTGAAATAAAAATTTTTTGATGTTCATGAGAAAATGAAGATAATTACATTCAAAATTTGAAGATGCAACTAGAACAAGAGTTGTAGTGTTTTGAATCTACTTTCTAAACTACTATTTTTTTTTTAAATAGTGAAGACTAAGGGTTTGAAAAAGGGGGAGCACACAAAGCAGTCCTTTTTTTATCAAATAAAGTAGCATAGTGGTTTTTGTGCTCCCCCTAAAATGTTAACTTTCTTTTAGAATTTCAAAAATCACTTCAGCGAGAGATTAGCTAACACCATGTAGTTTATGCCAGATTTTTTCAGCTAAGTTTTTAATGAATATATAATATTTTACTAATTTTCAAAGTGGACACATCCTAAAAATCAGAAATTTGAGCGTGCTCCATCCTAATGTTTTTGAAAAATAATCAAAAATCTATTTTTTTTCAATTCATGTAAAATGGAGTCTAGTTTCTAAAAATGATTTTTTTTTCAAAATTTGATGAATGAGTAAAAATCTATACCCAAACTAGCACATGTTGGTTTTGGACAAAAAAAAAAGGCACTAACAAAAGAAGTTAAAGATGGAAACCTTTAAAAAATAAAAATGTAAAAAGAAAATATATGGTTAGATTGTTGAGAGAGAGCCTAACATCATCATGGTATTTTATAAATTTGCATTGAAACACGTGCAAACCTGATGGAGAACATGGCCAAAAATGTGTTAATTTTTTTTTCCTTTTCAAAAATCATGTCCTTGGCATGAAATGACCATTCAACCCTTTGGGTTGGTATTTCCCAATGTAATCCATTTGGCACTCACCAAATGTGAATGATGACTTTTGAGAATGTAGTTTGTTGAACTCTTTCTTTTTTTTGTCTTTGTCTTTGTCTTTCTCTAAAATTGAAACTATATACATGAAATAAACATTTAAATTATAATTTGATATTTACACATGTACATTTACTCTCTTATTCTTTAAGTTATATTTCATGTATATAGTTTTAGGGTGTTTTAGAGCGGTTTTAGATCTCTTGGAGTTATAATACAAAATCTAGTTTTTGGAAGATCCTATAATTTTTCAAATGATCAAATTTCAATAATCAAGAGGTCAAATTTCAGTTAGCAGGTCAAATTTTAGTGATCATGAGGTCAAATTTAATTGATCAATAAGTTGTATCATATTTCTCTCTCTATCTCACTCATTTTTCATCTATTATGCTCTAGACCTCTCTCTCACTATCTCCATCCCTCTCTCTCTCTCTCCATTCTTCCATCTCTAATCTCTATCTCTCTCCCTCCCTCCTTCCCTCTCTACATCTCTCTATCTCCCCTCTCCCTATCCTTCTCTATCTCTCTCTCTCTATATCCCCCATTCCCTCCCTCTCTCTCTCTCTATATATATACCTCTCTCTATCTCACCTCTCTCTCCCTCCCTACCTCCTTCCCTCTCAATCTCTCCACTTTCCACCCTCTCTCTCTCTCTCTCTCCCTCTCTCTTTCCTTCCCTCTACTCTCTTTATATCTATCTCAACTCTCTCTCCCTATCTATCCATCCCTCCCTCTCTCTCACACACCTCTCTCCCGCCCTCCCTCCGCCCCCCCTCCATTTCTCCTTCCCTCTCTACTCTCTATCTCCCCCCACCCTCTCTACCTACCTCTCTATTTTTTTATCTCTCACCTCTCTCTCTCCATCCCTACCTCTCCCTCCATCTCCCCTTCTCTCTCTCTCCATCCCTCTCTACTCTATTCAACTTTTCTTCTACCTTTAAAGAAAACTGATATGCATCTTCAATGGTAGAATTTATTACCAGACTTAGCTCTTCTTGAATGCTCAACTTCAACCCATTTATGTAATAAGAAACTTTCTCCTTGTTAGTCTCAGATTGACCTATTCTGATCAAGACTTGATAGAATTATTATGTATACTCCTTAACATATTTTCTTGCTTGTTTCAACCCTTGCATATTCTTCAACAAATCCAACTCATAACCCTCGCGAATAAAATTTCTTTTCAATTTTTCCATCATTTGATCCCATCTTGTTATTTTCTCTTTTCCTCTTCTATTTCTTTTCAATTAGACTTCTTTCCACTATATGCTAGCATGGCCTTTCAATTTTTCCTTTGCAAATTTGACCCTATTTGGGTCTTCTATTTCCTCTTACTCAAAATATTCTTCCATGTCATTGATCCAATCAATTAGCTCCTCTAGATTTAGGTTTCCAAAAAAATTAGAAACTTCTATCTTTGGCCTCTTTCCAATCTTGGAAATAGCCCTAATCAATCTGACTTCTCCATGATTCATTACATCTGGTGCTTCCTCTTCAAATGGCTCCTCATCTTCAGCCTCATCCTCACTTTCATCTCTTCTTCTAACATCATCTCCTCTATGCAACTCCTCTTTCAATGCTTGAACTTGTCTCTGGAGGGCTCTAAAACCCTCTTCTATTACCCCCAACATTTCTTCCACCATGGTTTCTTCATGGAGGCATCTTTTCTCACAAACCCACAACCACAAATCCTGATGTAAACTTCCTCATGTTCAATGATCTGTCCACACACTCAGGAACTCCTACTTTGATACCACTTGATGAGGGTCACATTGCCCAAACCCACAAAACACAACAATAGATACCAACATAAAAAAGATGTGAGATATAAAATAACTCACTTTCAATTATTTTCAGAAAATGAATTTATAGATTCAAAACTTACATGCTACAGCCTCATGGGCTTGATTCATTACAACAAAATCAACTCTGAAAACAAAATATTTTATTTGGAGCCACAATCTTCACTAATGGAGCCACCTTCTACAACCCACTCATATCCCTTTTTATTTTACCCAATAACCACCCTAGAATGTTCTAGAAAGTGTAACTTTCCCTTTTGTTTTGGTGCCAAAAGTCTTGCTAATTGATTTCTTACCTAGGAAGAAATTTTAAAGAAATTCACTTTTTAGAGGGGCAACTTTGTAGGACCATAACTTTTGATCTGGGTGTCTGATTTTCTATTATTGCATATCATTGCAAAGCTCTCAAAGAGATCTACAATGAACAAACTAACCATTCATCCACTTTTCAAGTTGTTTCGAGGCCTCTAAAGTTTTATATCTAAATTTGAAGCTACACTAGAGAAATTTCTTAGGAGAGACTTTAATTTCTCCCAAACCATGTACGGTATTGAGGCGATTCTTTTGCGACTAGATTTTTTTCAACTCTAATCCTTGAGGTAAATTTTTAGGTCCATATGAGCACATTTAGGCTGACTTACTAAAAATAGTAAGTGACTGTTTTTTTTTCTATTTTTGACTTTTGACTATCTTACACCCCCTTAAATGCCATCATGGGACTCAAAAATAAAAAATAAAATAAGGAAAAAAACATGTTTTGGGTGATGCAAGATTTCCCTACACCACTGGATGCTCTTGTATCAATTTGCAACAATCTGAGAGGTATTCACCAACATTAATCTAGAATAAGGGATAGATCTTGAGGTCCACTAGACTGATGCATCTTGTTATGCATCTAGTTCAAAAGAGGGGCAATAACTCCCAACTTCTCTTGGAGATACTCAAAATTATCCTTAGGAAGAGCCTTAGTGAATATGTCACCAATCTAATCCTTTGTAGGAACATATTCAAGCTTCACTTCATTCTCCATGACCTTTTCTCTTAGAAAGTGATATCTAATTGAAATATGTTTTTTCCTTGAATGCATCACTGGATTCTTTGAAATGTTTATTGCACTTGTATTGTCACAAAATATAGAAATAGGCTCATCATACACCACTTTGATATCCTTCAATGTTTTCCTCATCCACAACACCTATGTGTAGCAAGATGATGCTACAATATACTTAGCCTCTATAGTAGATAAAGAAACTGAATCATGTTTCTTACTTAGCCATGACACCAATCTACATCCAAGAAAGAATGCACCACCACTTGTACTTTTCTTTCATCCACACAACTAGCCCAATTTGCATCTACGTAAGCACTCAATGTGAAATTAGTATCTTTTGGATACCACATGTCATGATCTAGAGTTCCCTTTAGATATCTAACTATCCTCTTCACTACTGCAACATGTGACTCTCTAGGATCTTCTTGAAATATAGCCTTAAGACAAATTGCATGCATGATATCTAGTCTAGTAGCAGTTAGATATAGCAGTCCACCAATCATTGATATGTACTTGCTCTAATCAACCTTAGGGGATTCATCATTTTTTCTCAACTTGCAACCAGTAACCGTAGGAGTACATACTGGTTTGGAGTCTTCCATTCCAAACTTCTTCAACATCTCTTTGACATACTTTTAATGTGAAACGAATATGCCTTTACTTGTTTGATTGATTTGTAGCCCAAGGAAGAAATTCATCTCCCCAAACATAACATCTCAAACTCTTTTTGCATCTCTTCTACAAAATTCTTACACATAGCTTCATTGCCTCCAAAAAATATGTCATCAACATACACAACTATAATCAAGATTTGATCTTTTCAACCTCAAAGTAAAGATCACTATCTGTGATTCCTTTATTGAATCCTTGTTGTATCAAATACTTATCCAACCTTGCATACCAAGCTCTAGGAGCTTGCTTCAATCCATACAATTCATTCCTCAATTTGTAGACCATATTAGGTTTATTTGATAACTAAAATCCTTCTAGTTGTTTCGTGTATACTTCTTCCAATTCTTCATTCAAGAAAGAAGACTTCACATCCATCTGATAAACTTTAAAATCCTTATGTGTTGCAAAAGCCAAAAACATTCCAATTGCTTCCATTCTAGCCACTAGAGAAAATGTCTCCTCAAATTCTACTCCAACTTGTTCATAGCCTTTACAAACAAGCCTTGCCATGTTTCTTACCACTTTTCCATTCTCATTCAATTTTTTTTTGAACACCCACTTACATCCAATTATGTTTTTGTTTTTTTCTCTTGGGACAAGTTCCCAAGTTTGATTCTTCTCAATCTGCATAAGTTCTTCTTCCATTTCTTTCATCTAGCATTCATCCTCGCATGCCTCAATCATTATTTTAGGTTAAACTTTATAAAGTAGACATAAATTTACCTCTTCTTCATCAAATATCCTTCTTGTTAGCACACTTTTTCTTTTATCTCCAATAATTTTTTCTTCAGAATGATTCCTCTTCACATACTTAGGGGTTTTAAGGGTCTTTTCTAGAGCTTCTTCCTCTTCATCATGTAATTCTTGTTCCTTAGATTTTTTCGTCTTCTTCTTTGCAAGCAGTTTCATTTGATTCATATCCATATATCACTATTGAATTCTACAAATCTTCATCAACTTTGACATTTTTACTCAACAATCTTTCTCAATATTTTTCATAACACATATAAGCTTTGCTTTTAGTAGAATATCCAAGAAAGATACCTTCATCAAAAATTGCATCAAAATTTCCTAAGTTTTCATCATCTCTCCTAATATGGAATTTTCTTCTAAACACTCTAAAGTACTTAATAGTAGGGATCCTTCCATACCACAACTCATAGGGAGTCTTTGTACTATTTTCTTTTTCTTTAACTCTATTAAGTATTTAAACTATAGTATGAATTGTTCTCTCCAATAGGATTCTAGTACGTTAGCTTCTTTCATCATAGTCCTTGTAGCCTCTTGAATAGTTTTATTTTTCCTTACAACCACTCCCTTTTGTTGAGGAGTCCTAGGGGAAAAAAAGTGCCTCTTTATGCCATGATTCTAAAAAAACGCGTTAAATTCATTGGAGGTGAATTCTCCACCTCTATGATGTCGAACTCAGGGGCACACTGAGAGGGGGGGTGAATCAATGTTCTACAAATCTGAATTGATATTTAAACCATTTCAACATTAAACCAAAGAAATATGCAAATACAAAAAGTAATCATCCACAACACCATAACACAAGGATTTTTACGTGGAAACCTTGTTAGGGGAAAAACCACGGTGGAGTTTAATCCACAATTTGAGTACTCAAATATAAGTTTTACAAAAGGGAATGCACTTGCATTCAAGCACACTACCTAGAGCTCACTGCTCTAGAGGTCATTGCCTTACAAAATGTTTAGATTAAAAACATCTTAAGGTTGAACTAAAGTAGTAGAATCTACTTATGCCAGGTTACAGCTCCAGTTAGGCTCATAGATCAGATTTTGGACCTTCTATCTAATTCTACTCTTTGCTTTGCTCTTCTCTACAATTCGCATCACAAATCCTATGCATAGATGAATTCACATCCTTATCCTTTTGAATTTCACACCACACACTAATATACTTTGCATACTACACATACTCTCCTACAAAATGCTACAACCGATCTCATATATATATTCGCAATCAAAGATTTGATCATTCATATGTTGGCTTACATAAAACATAAAATACTTTTCAACTATCAGCCAAATCCACCACTAATTCTTTATGCGCACCACCTATAGTCGGTGAGGACCCAAATAAACATATTCGAACACAAAAAAAATTAACCAATTACTTCTTAAACATCTACAACGGCTAATTTATTCAAGTCGGTATTCTAACATAGATAACCAGAAAATTAGTGCATCGGATCTCCTAGATCGTACACTAGTGAATGCGTAGTCACAAGATTCTAGAGTAAGGTATTACAGATACCCAATGATCTACCTTGAGATGCATAGCATGAAATGATAAGCAAATAATGCACATACCCTATTCTTCATTTTTTTTTATCGGTATGAACCAATGCTAGACTGTGGACCGAATGAATGAATTTAGGTTGCCATCAATGACAACACTAGAAGCCATAGGCCAACAATCTCCCCCTTTGGCATTGATGGCAACACTTAGTGAAAAATGACTAAGTGTCAAAACCAATATGAGTATGCTGCCAAACTTCCAAACTTCAAAACATAGCTCCCCCTTAGATTGATGAGGCATTTTTCACTACTTTCTCTCCCCCTTTGACATCAACGAAAAAGCTGGAAGACTTATGCTGACAATTTTTTTGACAAAACACGTGTTGCTTTCTCTCCCCATTTTTCAATTATAACCAAAACTTCAAAATTGTTTCAAAAACTTTGAAAAGAACAACTGCTACTAGAGTTAGAATATTATCTTGTGATTCTCTTTCATTTCCAGGAGGAATTTCTTCCAAGAATCTATTGCAATCCCAATTATTATGATCATATTGTTATTCTTATATGTCTTGTTGACAATCTCAGTGAGGGATTCTGAAATTATGATCACAACCTCTAATTTTTCACCTTTCCTCAATATCTCAACCATCTGTTCCAATCTACATTCAGTTAGGTCCTTCATTTTCCAAAAAGTGTCCACAAGTGTGTTTTTAGTGAACTAAACTTTTGTGTGCTCAAACAATAGCTCTTGAATTCTTTTCTTAATTGTAACATCCTGATCCTAAAATATATCAAAGCTTTTTCCAATCTCATTCAATTATGTTTCAATTTGCTCCAACTTGTCTTTGTATTTCCCAACTGTATGAGGCCAACAAATGCAATAGTTGTAGATGTTATTTGTTGTATTTATGCATTTCCTCAGCTCATTCATTCTCTTTTTCAACTTGGTGAATGATAGCCTAAACTGTCCCTTCAAATGAGATATTACTTCTCCTTCTTTGTTTTGAAATTCAGAGTCCAAAGTTTCCTTAATGAATTCAATCATTTCTTCAAGTAAATTATTCTTCAAATTCTCTAGATTGATCTAAATATGCACAATATGATTACTTAGAACACTTAGAATCATATCTTGATCATATGATGGTTTGATAGACCATAATTGAGCAATTTTCTACATTCCATCTTCCTTGTGAATAATCTGTTGCAACTTCTCTTTTGTCAATTCATCTTCTTCTTCACTTGCTTCTGTTATTTCCTTTTCGTGTTCTGATCCAGTTGAATCCTGTTCTTTTCCCTATACGTCATCAGATTCCTCATCTGGTATATCCACAATCTCCCGTTCCTTTCCTTTTCCTTCAAATTTTGGAATCTTGCATTCTCGAGGGGTACAAACAACAATTTATTTTTCTCTTTTCTTCTTTCTCTCCATCCGATTAGAAGAGAAACCAACTTCAAGTGCTTTTACCAGAAGAGAAATACCAACTGATCCAAACTTTCCTAGAAAAATCTTAAAGAAATTTTCAAATTCTTGATCACAATTAGCCAAATTCTTAGAGTGTGTGTAGATTTGTTTGCACACCAGTTCATTTACTTCCATACCACATTGTTGTTCATTGGTAAACAATTCATAAAGTACATCACTAGACATATGACCAAACTACCAAACTTGAAAGGGTAATATGTCATCTTTGTTAATTGCACATTTTCCATTAGTTGATCCTTCAATAATCTGCATAGGTCAAAGTCCTGACCTTCCATTATCATTTTGTGTGAGATGTAGACTGCACCAGCCGAAGTTTCTCCTTCTCTGTTTCTGAAAAAGATTTTATATGATACACCATGCGCAATGTACCTTGTCACAAATTTTTTGATTGTCAAGATTATCAGTGCCCTTTCATCTCCAATAACTCCGGTTAGGGTTTCAACTTCTTTATTTCGAATGGATTTCTTTCTCGGTATGTCCCCAACTTTGCATAATCCAATTAGATTTTCAATTACTTCCTTTGAAATGATGTAGGGTTTTTCTAGAATTAAAATGTCATCATTCAATTTTCTCAAAATAAATTTAACGCTTTTCGTGTTCTCAAAGTAGGGAAACTCATTCCAAATGTCCAAATTCTTGTGTTTGGCTTCCTTCACCCATTTCAATTCATCAAGTGACAATAAATTTATTATGGCTCTAATCTTTTCACTATTGTATTTATTTAAATTGATCGACCCTTTAATTTGTTCCATTTTTCCCTTTCATACAACTGCACACCAAATTATATGGAAATTCCAAAAACAATTGAAATACCTGATTGATTTCAAGATTTTCCGCTAAATTAACTTTACTCCTTCAAAATTATGTTGCAGACCACTTTCCCTTCTCTTCTTTGATGCAAAGTGACAAATGAGAGTTACAACTTATCTTTTATAGCTCGCACACTTGTAATAAATGCCTTTGCCCTAGGTATTCCAGATTCCTTGTTTTCTCAGACAACGAGAGAAAAAATATTCTACGAACCTATGATTTCTTTAAGTTTCCTCGTGAGTGTTTTCCAAAACATATATAGATCATTATTACACCTTTTGAAAATCTTCTCATGATCTAGTACTAGCTTATGAACAGGGGAAAAAGGATTTTCTTGAAAAACTCCCTTGGGCCAATGGCCTGAGATCAATTTTTCAAAGGAATTACTAGAAGTAGGTTCTGGTGTAGAGTCATTTCCAGATTTAGATTCGTTCTTCCTTACCCATGTTGTCTTCATCTGATCTCTTATTTCATCCACAATCATTTTTCCTTTTTCTTCACCAATTTTTTTTCATGTATTTCTATCTTTGTATACTAGACCTCTTTTACCCACATTTTTGTTTTTGCAAAATCTTGCAAAGTGACCATATCCGTTGCAATTGTAACACACAATAGTTCCTTCTCTAGACCAATAATTCCATTATTTTCTTCTTGATCTACATTGATTAGAAATATGCCCAATTCTTCCACAGGTATAACATTCAACATTCCTTCTACTGACAGAGTAGTTTGACACATTTCTACATTCAATTGATTTATGACCAGTTTTTTTCAATTGAAACACTGACAAGAGAATGATGGATTGCTTGATTTCATTTTACTTATGCACTGAGTAGCCATATGACCAAATTTATTGCAAGCAAAATAGTATCCATTAAAATTTTGAGCATTAGGCTGTCTTAGCAGATACCTTCCATCTTTGTTCATATGATTTCCTTTTTTGAAATTTCTTTGTCTAGATTCGAAACTTTCTCCTTTGTCATATCCAAGGCCTCACTTGTCTTTAGCATTCTTTTGTCCTTGAGTCAGCTCATCAAGCTTAACAAAACTAATCTTAAACTTCTTCTTGTAGTCATTTGCAGTAGTAAGTTCATTCCTGAGAACAATAATCTATTTTTCAAGTTCTTCTTTATTGTTTCTGGATTGTTACAATTCACTTTCTAATTGAATGAATTCTCCATTTTCTCTTCTACATTCATTAGATCTTTATTTTAAGGACTGGTCAAGACTCTCCCCATTCTTCTTCCTTTCTTCAAACTCCTTAGTTAGCTTCATCACCATAGATTCCATCTCATGCTTTAGGGTAGCATTATTTTTGGCAAGATTTTCACATTCTTTAGTTATTTCCTTCAAGGTTTGATTTAGGTGAGAATCATCCATTTTTGCACTTTATTTCTACTTAATCTGATCACAAAGATCCTTCCTATTTTCCTTAGATTTAACAATCTGATCCTTCAAGGTCTGAATGAGTTTCTCAGCATCCCTAAGATTTTATTTCAATTCTAGGACTTCTGCTTTAGACTGATCAAGGTCATCAAGTGCCACCACAAGCTGTTGTTGAAGACTACCAGAGTCCATCACATTCCAAGATCGACCTCAAGCTGCTAAACTTCTTCTGAGGAACCAGATGCTCTGATACCAATTGTTGGACTCAAGAGAACACTAAGAGGGGGAGTGAATCAGTGTTTTGCAAATCTGAACTGATATTTAAACCAAAGAAAGATTCAAACACACAAAGTAATCATCCATAAAACCATAAAAAAAGGATTTTTACGTGGAAACCCTATTAGGGGAAAAACCACAGTGGAGGTTAATCCACAATTTGAGTACTCAAATATAAGTTTTACAAAAGGGAATGCACTTGCATTCAAGCACACTGCCTAGAGCTCACTGCTCAAAGTAGAAGGCTCACAACCTTACAAAATTTTCAGATTAAAACCATTTGAAAGGTTGAATTGAAGTATTAGCATCTACTTATTCTAGGTTACAGTTCCAATTAGGCTCATAGATCTCAGATTCTGGACCTTCTGTCTGATTATGCTCTTCTCTGCAATTCACATCCTTATCCTTCTGAATTTCACACCACACATTAATATACTTCACATACTACACATACGCTCCTGCAAAATAATACAACCAATCCCATATTACATCCGCAATCAAAGATTTGATCATTCATATGTCAGCTTACATAAAACATAAAATACTTTTCAACTATTGGCTAAATCTACCACTAATTATTTGTGTGCACCACCCATAGTTGGTCAAGGCATAGTGAGGACCCAAATAAACATATTCAAACACAAAAAGATTTAACCAATTACTTCTTAAATATCCACAACGGCTAATTTCGCCAAGTCAGTCTTCTAGCATAGATAACCAAAAAATTAGTGCATCAGATCTCCTAGATCATACACCAGTGAATGTGTAGCCAAAACATTATAGAGTAAGGTATTACAGATACCCAACAATTTTCCTTGGGAGATGCGCAACATGAAATGATAAGTAGATAATGCACATTGATCAACATCTTTACCTTTAATCGGATGCCCTGTTCTTCATTATGTTTTGCCAGTATGAACCAATACTAGACTATGGACCAAATGAATGACTTTAGATTGTCATCAATAACAACACTAGAAGCCATATGCCAACATGTGAGACCTCAAAAATTTAATCTTTAAATCCATCTCATTCTCAACCATAACTTTAAATGCTTTGAATCTATCTAGGGCTTCATATTTTTCTCTAAGAAAAGTAACCCATATCATTCTAGAATAATAATCAATCAAAAGCTTGAAATACCTATCACCTTGAAGAATTCTCACTCTTGTAGGACCATAAAGGTCTGTATGCACCAATTCTAACAATCTAGTAGAATATTGGCCATTACCCTTGAAACTTCTTCTTGTTTGTTTTCCAATTCGACACTCCTTCTAGACAACATTGATAGGATTTGTAATCATTGGTAGATCTCTCATTGCTTGTACCGAACTTATTCTAATCAAGTTGTCAAAATCAATGTGACACATCCTCCTGTGCAATAACCAACTTTCATTAATTTGAGCTATAAAGAAATCACCATCAACACCCTTGAGCTAGTAAAAATTTCCATATGTCCTCTTTCCAACAACAATCATAGTTCTAGACCCTTTTATGATCTCACATATATCATCCTGAAATATAAGATCACATCCTTTTCTACACATTTTTTCAATAGTCAAAAAGGTTATGCCTTAAACCCTTGAAATAGTAAACATCATCAATATTATGCTTTCCATCAAAACTGATTGAACCTATTTTACATATCTTAGTACCTTAATCATCTCCAAATTTAACAAGTCCTCCATCATATTTTTCAAGTTTAAAAAACTTACTCTTGTCTCCAGTCATATGATTTGAGCAACCACTATCCATGATCCAATAGTTCTTATCTTGTCTAACATGAAGAGAAGATACCAAAGTACCTTTAGTCTTAACCTTTGTCTCTGAAGCACTTTCCTTCACACATCTTTCAAATTTAGTAGAAACATATTCATATTTTAAATCCAAGAACAAGCATTCACTATCATCATAGTCTCCATAACCAAATTCATCATCAGAAATAATTGCATATTCTCCAACATAATAGCTTTTCTTGATCATCTTACCTTTGTTTTCCTTATTCTTATTGTTCACACTTCTATTTGGACATCTTGAAGGATAGTGATCTATTTGTCCACAACTGAAACATTTGAAAGGTAATTTACCTTTGTACTTACTGGTGCCCCTTTTCATCCTTCTTAGAAAGTTAGCTTCTATGTCATTAAGATCATTGTAATCTAAATCTTCAGTCTTCTCTGATTTTCCAACCTTAAAATCAAACTCCACTTTCACACCAATATTCAGACCAAATTCTCTCATTTCAAATACAATTACTATACCATACAATTGATCTCTAGTGTAAGTATTAAAATTTGCAATTTCCTCAATAGTAGAAACTTTATGACTGTAATATTTAGGAAGAGTTATGAGAGTTTTCTTTACCACTTTTGGTTCTTTGAATTTTCCTCCAAGACCTCTAATTGCACTAACAATTTCATCAACTCTCTACATGTAGCTTGTGATATATTCTTCTTCAGACATTCACAAGTTCTCAAATTGTGTCTTCAAATTCTACATCTTAGCTTGTTTAACCTTGGCATCTCCTTCATAAATACTTTATAGCTTATCCAAAACTTCTTTAGTATTTTTCAAATCCATTACTTTCACTAATTCAAAATTTGAAAGACTACTCAAGAGAACAAACCTTGCTTTACCATTTGTTTCATAGGCCTTGATCTCATCATTTGTACTCGGTCCATTTGTAGGTATAGTATATTGAGTCTTCACTAACTTCCAGACATCATATCCAAGGTAAACCAAATAGCCTTCCATATTTACTGTCCAAAATTCACAGTCTATGCCATCAAACATAAGGATCTCCTACTTGTTTGTCATCCCAAATCTATCTCAAGTAGCTAAGCTTTTCTTCAAGGAACATTGCTCTGATACCAATTGTTGAATGAGAGTGTGGGTGAATTAGTTATATCTTATCAAAATATCAAAACCCTCATTAACATTAAAATCCACATGCATTCATTAAACCCTTAATCTATTATGAAGTTTTAACATGAAAAGAAGACAACAAAAACTTAAAAAATTTAACACCAAACACAAGAGAACACCGGATTTACATGGAAAATATAGGAAGGGAAAAACCATGGCAAGGGTTGGCTCAAAATATAAGTAATTGCAAGACTAGTTACAAGGGCTCACTATTAGAATTGGACACACTGTATAGAAAGGCTCACAACCAAGGCTCACTATTGAAATGAAAAAGAAGATAGAGAAGAAATGTTACATAGAGAAAATGATCTCAATGCAACAAAAAATCCACCACAATAGCTCCAACACATTTTTAGTTTGTTTCAATGATTGTAGATACCTTTTGTTCACTGCATTTGGTAATTTAATGCTTAAAATTTTGCATTACTTGGGTATGTGCAAGATCATCATGGAAAAAATGGGCCCTTAAGTGGCAATAAAATTAAAAAATCAGAGTTAGGCAACTTGACGTAAAAATTTGAATAAGTTATCTATATTATTTCAAAAATATGTAAGAATAGAATTTGTAGCAAATTGAATGTAGTTTCTAAACTACTAGGTTTATTTTTATTTTTTTTAAATCTATTTGGTGAAATTTTGAAATTTCAATGCAGTAGTACTTAAATTTCAGGGAAAAAATAAGAAGTAGGTTTCTGTCTGACCACCCTAACCACAATAACATGATAATATTTTAGATATAACTAGGGGACTCATGTCCAGATGTGATGCATATTTTTTTGTAATTTTTTTCCAAGTAAATAATTAATTATGATTTTTTTATTACAAATTTTAAAAAATATAAAAACTCATATGTCTAACCACCTTAACTTGGTCAAAACTTCATGAAATTCATTTTTTTTAATCCTATAGTATATGAAGCATAGAATGTGATGCGTATTTCAGATTCAAAAAATGTGATACCATTTGAAAGTTATAGATCATGTTTTTCAATCAGCCTATCAATTAGGAATTTAGTTGTAATTCAAATAGAAAATGAATAATAATTATTTATTAAAATCAAAGTAAAAAATAATTTATATTGGTGGAAATTTGAGAATCTCCTTTAAAAACCCTTTTCGTTTCATCAATTTTGGGTAAAAAAAAATCGTCAGCCACATGGGTCGTCATATCACTTAGATATCACCACTTTTTGGCCCATCATGATCCTGCACATACCCCTCTACTCAATTTCACATTATTTTCATCACACACTTCACACTTTCATCTATCTTAACCTCCTTCAACAATTCAACTCATACTTATATTGTCCTCAACCTTGAAATCTTCTCCAAGGTCAACAATGCATCTAAAATGTGCAAATTCAAATTAGGTCATCGCCAAAATACTTCCATGGAAATTATAAGTGAATGTGGACCACATCCAAAAATAAGTGGGACCCAAATCAACAACACCACTTAAATGTACACTACCAAAAATAATATTTATCCTTCACATGTAGTGTAAATACTAGGTCAACTATTACCCATGCAAACACTATTAAACAATTAAGTTCATGCTTCTTCAAATCCAAAGATGACTTACAAACCACACACCACATTTGAACATGATATATAATATTCCTCAAACATCTTGAAATCTAACAAGCTCCTTCGCAACAACTTCTAGGTTTGAAGAATGTACAAATCGAGTACACTCAGATAGCTCTGTCATACACTATTACTTGGAAATCTATTTTCTAGACCACCAAACCTCAAATCATCTTGATTGAGGTAAACTACCAACACCATCAACACACCTTCAAAATCACAAGACCTGAAGCATAACTACAAAGAAACGTGGATCAAAAACATTTCTCCCAGACACCTTTGTAATGCACAATCACACACTAATGAACACTTCTATTGTACAATGATCCAACATACCATCTCTTGGATATAAAATCTCTAAACCTCTCATAAACACATCCAAATTTCATAGGAATATACTCAACCTAGAAGAAATGTGGAGCAGAACCAAAACATCTCTCTATAACCCAAAATAAGACTACAACACACTATTTCCTCTTTTTATCAAATTTTCTTAAAAGAACTTGGAAACCAAGCACCAGAGACACATCCAAAACATCTTCATTACTAATACATCCATATATAAAAGCTTATCAAAGTATCAACAGAGGTTAACACCAATAGCTTAATTGATGCCAACATAATGCAATAAATCAGAGCATAGATAACACCAACTGTTCATCTTCAACACCAATCTTCCTCAAAACATACAACTAATACCAATTCCAACACAATCTTGTTGACATCAATGAAAACACCAATCTTCACATACTTGCAACACAATTTTCTTCAATATAACTTTGAATTTCATCTATTAGGATCATAAGAGTTTTCTCCTTTTGTGTAGATTATATTTTTATGAATATCGATATCAATATGATTTTTGAAACTTAATACTAGATGAGGAAATAAGTGAAATATGATTCACTATATGGTTATATGATTCACTAGTGAGTTTTAGGTGTTGATAAAATAGGAGTGGAAGATCAAACATGAGTTTGATCATGGGTTTCATATTTAGCATTGGGTCAAGAGAATGGAGAAAATTATGAGTGTGAGATCACTATAATAGAGAGTATGGAGAGATCAAAAGTCTAATTCCAACTTTTCAAGTCAATAAATTCATCATGGAAAGTCACATAATGTATAAGAGAAGTTAGTGGAATAAAATAAATGAGGTAAATATGAATATTGTGTGTGAAGAGTTAACACGTGACAACAGATTGATACATATCAAGAAGAGTGTAGGAAAAATCCTACTTATTTTGGTGGATAATATGGGGATTTCATTAATGAGATATGACAATCTATATCAGTATCATAAATGCACTAAGAAAGAAAGAAGAATGAAAGAGAGAAAGTTCAAAGAAATAAAAATAGAAAATAGAGAGGAACGTGAAAAAATAAAATGGTTCATTGTAGTTTGATCATGTATGGCATCATTCACTGGTGATATGAAGGTTATGCAAGAATAATTGTATAACAAATATTTGGAAGCATCACATTAATCTTTGATGAAGAATTTTGAGATAGGACAAACCTCAACAATGTTTTTGAAGTGATGTTTGAAAGTAGGAACAATTACTTCTATATTTGTAGTATCATCAATATCAAGTGGATAAATGTCATCAAGTTCATCCATATAGATATCAATATATCAATCATAGGATAATGATAGGTCACATGTTATGCCTAAGACATCAAACAATTTGATACCATCAACAAGAGTAGAAGGGGGAGATGTATCATTAAGATAAAAAATAGAAACATCATTGATAAGATATTGGATACTAATTTTTAAATATTGATATTGGTTGGTAGAATGACCTAATATTTGATGATAATAACAAGATAGAAGGATCAATTTACTTTTCTTATGGGTTATGGTAGAGGTAGAAGAGTGACTAACTTATTGTCTAAGAGATGAGGAAAGAATTTTTTATGAGAAGTAGCCAATGAAATATAAATTATTTTCTCTAGATAAGAATCAACTAGATAAGATTTATGAGTGGGATCAATAAGAGGAGAGAAGGAAGTGCCCCCAATCCAAGTAATTATTCAATCAACTTCATCGGGCTCCATACCTAAATGTAAAAGATAAGTGTGAAGAGATATGTAGTTTCTCTTGAATATGAGGTGGAAGGTTTATAAGAAATATAGCTTGAAGTATGAAATAAAGATGATGAAATTCCAAGTGCACATGTAACAAGAAAAGGTGAACGTGTAGTCTTAAACATTTTTAGTAGGATTTTGTCTAAAATATGGTATTTTTGTAAGGAACCCCTTTGTTTATATGTTAAATTATAAGAGAAGAGTAAAGGAATGAACAACATCAACAAATAAGTGTATAGAACTAGGGGGTAAAGTGTAGAACCAATCTAATGTATTGTTTATCAATGTTATAGGAATTTTTTTGCCTAAATAAATGAACATCTAAGTTAATAGTCAATTAAAGGTTATATAAGTGTCACACATGTCATATAGGGTCTTGATGGCTAGATTTTAGTTATCAAAACATAATGAATCCATGTTAGGAGGAGAAGGATATGTAAGGATGGTAGATGAAAGGGTGATGCCATCCATGAAGGTCTTGGATGTGAAGGAGGAGAGGTGAGGGTCACCAATTGTGTCTCTAGCTCCTTGAGCTTAATATATTCATATTTCTAGTCAATATATTACTATCATGATTGGGAGAATGGATGAGGAGAGATGGGGGTCTCTAATTGAGAATAAAGTAACATATCATGATGCAAAGAGTATGTAGCACAATTTAAAGGAGATGTGATAGTAAGAGGTGTGGAATACATAAGTGAATCATGGGAAGTAGGAATTGAGGGTTCTTTTATAGGAGGAAAAGTGGATAAACATGATGTACTCTTAGAAGTGGAAGAGAGAGATGATAATGTATGAAAAGTAGGGGATAAAGCTTTATGTGTAGGATCTGAATTAGGAAAAGAGTGCATGATAGTGGAAATAAATAAATGGGTAGAGGATGAATGATAAACATTCCTAGGATCTCATAAAACTAACTTAAAATTTTATCATTTAGAGGATAAGGAGAATAATACATCATAAGGAACTCATAGCAATATTATTGATTCATAAAAACCTTAGAATAATATACATCTACTTTAGAATCTTTTTATTAAATAATATGACAAATGTATAAAGGGAAGAATAAGACAAAAAATCCATAGAGTCATCACTATTAAAAGGAGGAGACACCTTCAAAGCTCTATCCTACCATGCATCTAATATCTTAATCTAAGAAATCATTATTTTTATGTTTATCCTCATGCTTAATCAAAAGGTATGGTAAATGGTAGGATGAATGTGCTAATTTGGAAGAGGGGGGAATAAAAGAGTTCACTTGGTTTAAGAGGTGAAGTAGGTACAGTTGTTACATCTATGTAGTATAGGAAAAATATAATGGCTCATAGGAAAGTAGAGACATAATGAATGTAGAAAGTGAAAAAAAAGACATAAAGGAAAATGAAAGATGTCATAGACGGTGGAAATATAACATAGTGACTCAAAATTTAAGAAGCACAAGAATGAGCAAAGGAAGGGGGATAGTGATAGAAGGGGGCACTAATGGCTTTGAAAAGGGATAGAGTAGGTCCATATCAAATGAGGAACAATGAGTACATGTGTGATTTTCATGATGTGTCTCATGTCGTATAATGTCTAAAAATTATGTAGTATGGTGATTAGATAGAATAAGGTCTTTGAATCCAATGACATGTAGAGGGAGAAGAGAAGTATCAAAGGAACATGATTGAGGAGAAATAAGAGAAAGAAAAGAATCAAGACTGGAACAATCATCATATGGAGCATAAACTATATTATTACTTAGGATATCAAGAAATAGACCACCAAGGAAAGGGTGAGAATCTTGGAGGGACGAGGTTTAGAGGAAGTAACAATAATTGTAGGGACTTTAGGCAAAGCATTAGGTAGCATACTACTACAAGCATCATCTAGATCAAAGAAAGAGAAGGTGAAGAAGAATTAGTAGTGTGAAAGTGATCATACAAGGATGTAAAATTTCTAGGGTATTAGAATAGGTACTAAGTAAGTTAATAAAAGTGAAAAAGGGAAAAAATATTCTATATAAACTTGGTGGAAAGACTTTAAGAAGTTAAATTAAAGAAGTTGGGGAGATTCTCCAAAACAAAGGGATGAGTAGAGACTAACTGAGAGAAAAATTTGGAATCCATAAAGTGGGCATGGAGGGAAGCAAGAGAAATGATAGAAGGAATGAGGAAGCACCAATAAAGCCACATAAATAAATGGATGAAATTATAAGTTACTCACATATAATAATAATAAAGTGAAAATGTAAGTCAAATAAGTTGCTAAACTGAAAGATGAAAAAATTAGTAAGTTATATCAAACAAAGACATCAAAAGATATACGAATGAGCATAAACCTAATCTAATCTAATTATAGGGGGGCCATAGTAGAAACATGGTAGGAAACATAGGTTTAAAAGCACAAATTAGGATACAAGAATAAACAATTTAAAGCTTAAAATATGAGATTAAAACCTAAACCTAAGAGGTGTGTATCAACCTATCGTTAGTAGATCCAATTTAAGAAATGCTAAGAATACCAATGAGAACCTCATAGAAAAGTATAGGGTTAAAAGGAGGGAGGACACTTACATCCCTACTAGGGTAGAGTAACAAATAACCTAGGGTAATAGTGTTGATAGTAATGTAAGGGATCTGATGTACTATACTACCTCAAAATTAGTACACTTACAAATTTGTTAGGCATTCTAGATCTAATTAGGCTAGTTTCTTGCAAGGTAAAAAAAGAAAAAGAAAAAATAGTGTTTTGTTGTGAAAACCTATTGTAAGAAGATAAAGGAAATGCATGCAAGTGGAGGAGAGGAAAACAAATATTTGAAACCCTAGAGTTGATAATAATAAAAATAGAAGGGGAAAATAGTGAAAAGGCATGTAGGGGTGTAAAATAAAATCCTTGATGAATTTGAAGGTTATATGACAAATATTTGTAGGGGTAGTGTCAGTATTAAGGTATGGGAATTGGTTTAGTGTACTAAGGGGTACTATTGTTCACTCTCATAATCTTCGAAAATATTTAGGAATTTTTTTGTCTTGATATTTTAATCACCTCTTAAAACTATTCAAACTACCCAATTTATACAAAATAGTTTGCAAGTCACCTATGTCAAATTTTGCTAATGAAAACCTTGTAAATAAGTTAGGACAAAGAAGTTGCGTCAATCAACCTCCTTGTGGGTAATTCATATATAAATCCATGTGATAATGATAATAGCAACAATTATATTGAAATTAAATTTAAAATAAATATATTAATTGTAATAGAAATTCAAACCCTAATGTGCTTACTAATGGAAAATAGAGAGCAGGAAAATCAAGGCTTGATAGGAGAAAGAAATGGGAGGCAAGATAAAAAAAGACAATAAGATTGGTATGAATCTTTGAAGAGGAATGAAATGAGAAAGAAAAATAGAAAATTAGGAATTAAAAAAAATATAAATTGGTGAGGAAGAAGGGCTATGAAAGAAGAAAAAGAGTGGAATAAGATCACACAAATATTTTTCATGGCTTAAAAATGTTGCATAATTGGGCTCCAAACTTTGGTAATTTTGGTCCAATAGAAGACCAACACTCAAAGGCTCCAAAGTTCTAGGATGGAAAAGTAAAACTCCAATTTAAATGAAGAAAATTGAGTGTATGATGTTTAAATGATAGGAGGAAGGCTTCTTTTATACGTTTTTGGGAGCCAAGTTTTTTTATTTTAAATGGGAATAATTTGAATTAGGTTTATTTGATCTAAGATTAACAAACATTTCAGTTTTAGAGATAGGGAGACTAGAGCACCTACAACCCTACAAACTTAGGGCCACGATTGCTCCATATCCTAAGAAAGAAGAGGATAAGAAAACAAGATCATTGTAGGTGGTTTTAGCTCTTTTAGAGTTCAAATGTGTGAGATATGGAAGAAATAAGATAAGGGTGACCTAGTCACAAGAGGTGATAAACAAACATTTAATTTTTTGAGCAATTACATTATAAATGAAAACATGGACAGCTTAAACATGAAGGAATCCTAAGAAGAAAAAACTAGACCTCAAGGAATGGGTTACGACACTTAGAAAAGAGGAAAAGCTAAAGGAAAAAGATAAAATAAGCTATAAAGGGGTCAAAAGGAGAAAACTAAGAAAAATACTAAAATGATCGCTAAACATAAAAAAAAAGAGTTATATGGAATGCAATTTCCATTATTGCAAAGATAGACATACACTCCTTATCCCTTGTCAATTACACTTTACATTTATGTATCATTTTAGTGGCTTATCTCTTCAATTTAGTTTTAAGTATGCTTAACTTATTTATTAACACTTAGATAAGAATTAATATAAAAATATATATGTACTACATTAACATTTTTCTATTTCCTTTCACTTATACATTTTTAATATAAATTTCATAGGTATATTTTAGCTTAATCAAAAAATAAAGTATTTTATGGTTTTTAAATTTATGTATCTTTTGATAGCCTAAAAATTTAGTTTAAATGTGCATCTAAGGAGTATCAACATAGAAAAATATCACTATAAGTTAAATAATGAAATATCAAGAATCATCACTTAAAATTCCATCTTAGATGTCATCTTTGGGATTAGAACATGGGTCTCCATAATGAGATTCCAACACTTTAACCTCTTTAGATCTCAACTCCACATATTTTATAGATAAATCATGATAAACATATAAATAGATATCAAAATTAAATGGTCCTCAATATGGAATCCTACCACACAACAAAATTTCCCCATGGGTATCATCATCACATGTAAAATTTAATGGGTGCCCTTGTCCTTTTTTAAATGCCTTTTGTTCTTGCATGAACAATCATACACATACTACTTTGATTACATTTATGTTAAAAAATTAATAATAAGAAGAATAATAAATTTGCTAACATAAATCATCTATATTTTTACCCAAGATTTAAACATAAATACAGTATATATATATATTTAATAGGTTTATTATCAAACCATGAATTTCAACAATATTTTCCAACTTAAACTTTAAAAAAATTTCCACCTCCTAATAATAAATCACAATGTGTGATCTAAATCATTGACACATAAACTATCACACAAATTTTACCAATAAAATTTTAATTCAAATATTTCATAGCCAAAACTCCTAAAAACCAATAAATATCAATTTTCAACAATGCTACTTGTGATAGCTTTCCATGATTGTATTGAATCGTTAACTATTTCTTCAATCCCATGCTTGTATTGGAACCCCAAATCCATTAATTTCTTTGATGAAACTTGTCCTAAACATTCACCATCATGTTCCTGCACATTCCTACATTTTTTTAATTAAAAATGCAATGTTAGAGACATCTTGAAATGATAATAAAAATTATATTATATCACTTTGCACAAATTCATAATTACCAAAAACCAAGCTACTAATATTTTTTGACATTTTAATATATAAAAGCAATTTTTTAGGGAGAATAAGCATCCCAAATATATATTTTAATTCATGGTATATTTTAAAATGTAGCATATATATTAAGTGGTAATTAGTCTATTTGTGGTGATGAATGATTCACAAATAGTCTTTTAAGAATCAAGCCTTGTTGATTACTAGGCTTGTGACACTTTAAAGGGTGAGGTTCAACCCCCCACTTCTTGACTCCAAATCAAAGGAAATTGGTTATTTATACAATTTTGCTTTGTGCTTCCAATACCAACAAGTTAAAAACTAATCAAAGATCAAAAAAAAAATCATTACTCTTTTTCTTTTCATTTCACTAAGATAAGCATAACCTCTTTTTATCATTTTACATTATGAAATATAAAAGAATCTTTTTTTTTTTGGTGGATGATAAACATAGCTTCATAGCATCCTTCTTTTTCCTATGGTGTTAAGATATTTGTATTGTAAGAATTAATTTTCAAGGAACCTTTTGCGAGTCAAACATTCTTATGAGAATATGTAAGGTCACATAATTAAAAAAATTGTTGGGATGATTAATGTCATGAATCTTTTTATTGGGAGTTTTGGGTGTACAAATAATCACCTCTTCAACTTAGTGTCAAATGGCCTTTGAAATATTTTTAAAATTGACCCGCAAAGATCTTATGAATCAAGTCTTGTGTGAATTAAAAATAAAATTGAATGATTAAGGATTTGTAAAACATATCATATTATGTTTTATCATGATTTAAAATTTTTGTTTTAAGTCAATATTTAGCAATCCATATTTCGTGAGTAGTGATTCAAAAAATCACATCCCTTACAAGCATGAATAGTCCACTTACCACTCATTGCATCTAGGGGAAAAGACCTAGTAGTTGAACATGTTTCAAAAGTTATGATAGCATTTGTTGATTTAATGCCCAATATTTTAAAATAATATAGCACACTAATATATGTGAGACTTTAAAGTGTTAGTGTTGATCATGAGTACTCATAATTGAATGAAATCCATTCCTTAGATCTAAAAAGCAACCAATCATGTGATGTCACATCATCACACAAATAAAACATGACTTAGTGAACAATTACCTATCTAATTTTTTTTGGGGGGCCCTTTTGAACACCTCAACAAAAAGTATGTTGATGCGGCATCATATTTGATGCTATGTCCCTAAAAATTTAGTTTATAAGTTGTAAAAAATGAGAGTGATTTGCAAAAAAAAGAAAATGGGAGTGATTTGAAATTTCCATGTAAGATTTTTAGAGGCACGAAGTTAGGATGCTCAACTACTAGGCCATCCCCCCTAGGTAATGTTCACAAAGGTGAAGTGTTAGAACTTCTTAGGAGGTCACCTCTCCCAATATTACTTTGACTCAAGCACACTTAACCATGAAGTTTTCCCTAAGATCAAGCCCACTTAGCTTGCTACACCATTTGCAAAACCTTCAACAAGTGTTGCACTTTTAATGGTTAAGAAAAACTCCATGGTTAAATGTATTTATGTCAAAGTAGTACTCAAATGGATGATTTCCCAAAAAACCCAATGCTTCACCCCTATGAGCATTACCTAGATGTAATGAGTGCTAATTGATCAATTCATGTTCATGAGAGATGGATTTTTATGACCTACTATTCGTAAAATAGGAATCCATAAAAATTAGTTCAAGACTAAACAATTGAATTTTGATAAAAGATCATATCACATATTTTGAATTCATTAAAAATATATAAATTATATTTTATGAATTAAATTTTGATTTTATTTTAAAATCATTTATTTATACTTCTTTTAATTAATATTTTATTTGATTAAAAACCATTTTCAATTGATGATAATGATGTGTCACAACATCAATCAAAATGCAGTTTTTTTTTAAACCATAGTGAAATCAAATTCAATCCATGTAAAAACAGTAAAATATATATTAAAAATATGCATAACCTACATATTTAAAAAAACACTCATAAAATTTGCTCTGTGTACCTCTAATTGCACTTACTCTTTGCTATTTTTGTTGAGATCTGGATGTCGTTGTAATAACAAATATCTGAGGTTGGATATGCTACAACTGTGTGCACAACAGATGTAGCGCTCTCCAGCAATCTGTTGCTGATGATCCATTAAAAATATGTGAGCGTTACAGATATCTTCAATGTGAACCAGCGCAAGGCACCCCAGCCTCAACTCCACTGCCTTTGCCAACTCATAAAACTCTGGATCTCCTGCACTTGTCAATTCTTGATAATTTGGCAGGTTTATCAATGGAAGTACAGAAAAAAATTGCTGAATATATTGTTTTGATTACCTGTGATCGGTGACATGAGAACCCGCACGCTACTTGGAACAGTAGGGGTGAGGAAATGGCCAGCCACGGTGACAGGAATAATGTTAACCATGTCAATATTGTGCTCCTTTGCAAATTTCAAAGCTTCTTTCTCGGCCAGAGTCTTTGCCACAACGTACATCTGAAAAAAATTATATCTATTAAATTTAGTTTTTTTTGGTGGGGTGGGGATCTTGTTTACAGTTCTCAGTCATCTAACACTTTTAAGTTTTGGGAATTGGGTTTGCCTAGGAATCTTTTGTCATTTAACATTTTATTATGGGAAAAGATTATATATTAATAATAAAAAATATAAAATTTAGATTTAGAAATAAAGGTAATCATAATAAAAGAGTTTAATAAGGCAGGATTCAAAATATAATTTCAAAAGTAAAGATTATATTTTATATTGAGGTATTATTTATAGTTTCTTCTGTGAAAGTGGATAGCACTATAGTATCTTGTTAACATTGTTAATTTTATGAGTAATGTCTTTTCATCTTTGGTAAGAGCTGTTTGTTGAGACTGAATATTGATTATTTGGGTTTTCAACTTAACATTGTCTTTACACCTCCTTCAATGTTTTAATGAGTGTTAAGAGTTGCAAAAGAATATTAGAGAAAAGACTCTGATGATCACTTATATGGATAGGAAGGTGATAGAAAAAATATCTTTACACCTAAACATTCATATATACATAAACATGCATTGAAAAATGAATCTCGTATCTTATTTTTTGAAAAATGTAGCCCCAAAAATATAGATCTTCAGCTTTATTTTCTGTTAAAGATGGTAGGGTGTGAAATCATAATAGTACACCATTTTTTTTGTACATGACTACAAGTTCAGAAGGCATGTTTAGTAGTCTTCATTTAGTGATAGAACATACACTTGATAACTTGAATAGTAAGGTATGTAAGGCACACTCCCACAATAATTTTGTAGTGCATTCTTCCAAGCTAGAAATTGAGCCTTAGCCTCTACTTTTGATTTCCAAATGGTTAAGCACATGTTAACCCACCTGGACTTGGACCAATTCACTCTTTGTTACATATTAAGCCATGTTTGAAGTTGGATTGGAAGGAGAAGTAAATTAGCTTGAAAGGGAAGTTTTGAATATTGTATTGTTGGAGCCACCACCAATCTTTAAAAAAATTGCATGAGATGGGTGTTGAAAGTTATATTTGTAAAGCTAAAGGAAACAAAACTCAAACTTTTTGAATGTTGCTAATATGAGTGTTGGATAGTGTGTAATCATGCTTAAGCTACATGCAACTTTTCCAAGTTAAAATTTAGAAGTCCCAAAATGTCTTTGAATTCCTTGATTCCTCTTCTAAATAAAAATTTTCTACACAACTAAGTACTAAGAGGAAGAGGTTGATTATTTAAGCATATCAACCTACTCCACCATCTTACTAATATAAAGAAAATCAATCCATGAGTAAGAGAGTGTCATTTCCATTCAAGAAAAGGAAAGATTTACTTCCCTCCATCTATAAGTTTTCTTGCTACTATGGTCTTGGACCATCTGCTAGGCTTAGAAACTACTCCTAGCATGGTTCATACCCCTTCTATTGTAGCAGATCCTAAGGGCTTGGTTCCTTCTACTTCCATGTCTTCCCTTGGACTCCATGAGAAAATGCATGCATATTGAGTGTCATTTATTGTCATGGTTGGGGTAGGATGTCCATTTAGTCTTGGTCCTATGCATGGTAAGATGCCTTTGCCTTGCTCGAAATCATGCCATGTCCTCATCTTCGGACAAGATATGGTATAGGATGCAAATCATTTTGCTTGTATTGGATTAGTCCACAAACTCAATCAACTATGGCCTTCTCTTTCTAACTTGAATCAATGGGTGCTAGATTCTTGGAGGCCTCTCATGAAGGACAAAATTAAGCTCTATCCTTGTGGTAAGGTTTTTCTCATTGTGACCTTCAATTTATTGAGGATAAGAAAGCAATATTGGATAAAAAGTTATGGATGTGCGGTCAAAATTCCCTTTCACTCAATCCTAGTTCCAATATTTCAACCATATTGCTAAGCCTCTCAATATTATGCTAGTTTGTGTTAGATTGTTTGACCCCCCTCTCTATTTTGGGGGTTTTTCTTGTCTTAAAGATATTGGTAATGTGATTGGTCATTTTCTCAACATAGATTTTTCTTATTCAAATTTTGGCCACACCACCTATGCCTACATTTTAGTTGACACTAGCATTTAAAAGGCTTTTTATAGGTAAATTGTGTTTATAGTGGAGGATTGTCCTTGGACATATATGATTGATTCTGAGGAACTTTCCTTTTGTTGTAGAAGATGATTTTCTACTAGACACCTTATTTTTGATAGCTCTCACTCTCCTCATAGGTTGGTGGGAGAATGCCTATCCCAAAAACCTAATTGTTGTTGATTTTTCTAATTCTAAGATTGTGGGGCTATTGTGGCCCCTTTGGATCATGATGGGTTTGCTATAAGAGTGATTCCCTATTTATTTGGTGTTGAGTTTATACCCTCTTCTTCTCATGATGGAACACCAATTCTTAGTCTTATCTCAATCACTCCTTCTATTAAACCTAGTTTTGTTTGGGAGTGTTGGAATTGTTCCTTCAACACCTTTGGATTCTGTGTAACATGTGTATTCTTCAGTTGAACACTCTTCTTCTTAGTGGATGGTGGAGCAAGTCCAAGCGATGATAGAGGATTCTCCTCTCCTTTCACCCCAATTCAAGGACTTGGAAAATATTATCCAAATGAGGAAGAGATGTCTTCTTAAACATAGTTTTTTAATAATACACACGATTTGGGTGTGGATGTTGCTAGGCAAGGGCTAGGTGTTGATTAGCTTGTTGTTCCTTTGGAAAGTTAAGGTTTTTATTGTTGTAGGTTTGTTTTCATAGGGTAGCTTAGTTGGAGTTTTTCTATTGTCTAGATTCTATATTGGATGACATTTGTTGTAAAGGGTTCCATGACCGTTCAAAACCAATTTTACCCATTTAATAAAAAATACTTTATTAGCCTTTGATTAATGGAAGCATGAAGGAATCCCTTTGCTAACCTTCTTTATAAAACTCATAGATGTCCTTGATAAATGACCACATAGTGTTGTAGAATTTAGCAAGTAACCCATCTATACTACATATTTTAGAGTAAGTCATATCTTTCAAGGAAATATCAAATGCATCAAAGGAAAATAGGTGGCCTAAATAGATATGTTGGTCTAGATCAATCTTATTGGCTATATAAGTGCCTATACAAACCTCAATTATATCTTCAACTAGGTCAATAAAGGATTGTTTGTAGTGCTAAGAGAAAATGGGTTTACTATCATTAGGTTGTGATGGGCCTTCCCCTTTTGGTCATCGATAGAGATTGTCCACTTTTGATGATGTTTATGTTTGAGATAGTTGAAGAAGAATTTGGTTCTCTTATCTCCTTTATTAGTCTAATTCATATAGGCTTAACACCTCTAATGTGGTAGAGGTCAAATTTACTAAGTTTTTTTTTAGCAAAAGGAGCTACTTGTTGTGATGAACTATTAGTGGTGTTGAAGATAAAAGAGCCTTGATTTTTTTCCAATTGGTCCTTAATATTTTTCTATTATAGATCTCTTTCCATCCATCTTCTTGCCATAAGATCTTAGGAAGGCAACACAACAACTAATCTCAAATCATTCCACCATTGTATCCAACGACCATCTTTGTTAGGTCTAGGATCAACATTCCAAAGGGAGATTAGGGAAGCAAGACAATCATGTTGATTGAGGTGGGAAGTGCTTAGTTTGAACGGTAGAGTATTGGGGTTTAAGAAATAAGTAGAAAGGTGACATGTTAGAGGTATTGAGGGGTGGTTTGAGATAGAGGTATCAGAATATATTTGAATAATGGTGTTTTAGTAGAGAGGATACGATAGAAAGAAAAATAGCTAATTAAAATGATCAATACAACTTAGTTTTCTTGGTTCACCTTTTCATGAGTTGGATCAAGTGAACCATTGTTGAGTGTGAGTCTTTTATGATTGAAATGGGGTTAGAAATCTCCATGTGATGTTTCTAGTTAAGATCCAAGCATCAATATATTTTTGAGAGAGTTTGTGAGAACCTTTTGACCTAATACTTTTCCATCATATTAAAGTCAACTTCGTAGTTTAACAATGATCTTTGTGTTTCAAGTTTGAGAGTAATTGATTGGTGAATTTTCTTGTATTTAAGAGAGATTTAAGGTTAATTTTTCATCTCTCTTTATCTATTTTTTGAAAACTTTCAAAATCAATTATAATATTGAAATTCTTTGGCAATATAATTTAAAAACTATCAAGTCACGTGAAATATTTGTAGCTCTTAAGTAGTTGAAATATAAATAAGATGATATAATAAATTTGATGTTAAAGGAACATTAAAATATGTTCATAAGAATAAAAGTATAGTAAAAAAATAAGAATACGGAATACATCTAACTTTATCACATTTAGAAGATTTTCTTAAAAAGAATTGTGTACTAAAGAAAAAGTACATGAAAACAAATCATATTTTTCAATGCCTCATAGATCTCATCACATTTATAAATTCCTACTTAATATTGAAGAAGCAAACAAGATAAATAAACCAAACAATTATCTTTGTAAGAATGCTATATTTCATTGTAGCAAAACTTTAAAATATAGCTTTTGAGTTCAAATAAGTTCTTTTGATTAAGAAGTTTTTTTTAATAAAAAAATATTTTTTAAAGGATAAATTCTTTTAATTTTTACAAAAAAATTTATCCAACTTTAATATATTTAAAAAAAAAAACAAAAAAAAAAAAGATTAAATGCACTAGGTAAATAAAAAATATACGAAGCTAAATAATATCTTTTAGTGTTTTGCAAATCTCTTGAATTGTATAGATTCTTAGAAAGAATAAAATTAAAAATCAAATTTTATTAATATAAAAAATTATATTTCATTGTAAAAAAAATCTAAAAGATGCCGCTGCTATTCGTATTTTGATTAGCAGCCATTACTCAAATTTTGTAAGAGTAATTGATGAGATTGGTGACCCCAGAAATATTTAATTTACTGATTATTTTTAATCAATCATCTTAAAAATATGCAGTTACTGTATATATATAAAAAAATAAGACAAATGGAAAAAGAAAAAAGATTATACTTTCTCAATATGATTTTTTTGGATTAGAATCCACTCATTTGATTAATTTATTTAAAGCATTGGACTTTTTCGGGGCAAACAGTCTTCATTGAAACCAATAAAAGTTTAGTGGAGGATGCAATTAAAAAAAGTTTCTGGTTCACTTACCCAGCCGTTGGCTTTTCGAGCTTTGACATGATCGACAGACATCCAAAATGTTTCATCGACAGTCTGTATACGCTTCCCATCCTCTTCCATGGCCGACACCGTGCTTATGGATGATGTGTACACCACTCTCCTCACACTCTTCGCCTTAACACAGGCCTTCAATACATTGAGTGCGCCTCTGATTGCAGGCTCGAATATCTCCTCCTAAACATTAAACCAATATTCAACTCCAAGATTTAGTGATCCCAATGAATTAAATTAATAATTTCAAGAACTAGAGATACTACTATGGACATATACCATTCAAATGAAAGTAACCAGCCAAAGAAAATCTAAATGCTTCTGTTAAAGAGCCATTTTCTTCCAACCCTTTTCTGTCCTATCCCTAACTATAAATCTTATGAAAATGTTAGGTGCTTTTGTGGATTTGTTTGAAGAGATATAAGTTCTGAAAAAAGAGATACTACTTTATGACAAGACATTATGAGTGGAAGATGATGCTGAAGCTCAATATTTAGCACCTGTTGCAGAAGATAGTAAAATGGCGAAAGATGATGATCTCTTTGAATCTTATTTCTGCATTCTTTTTTCTTCCCTTAACGTTTTGGTTAATGGCAGGAGAGGCAAAGAGAAAAATTAGGCGCTTCTGTGAGTTTAGTGTTTGATGAGGTGAATGTTTTGGAAGAGGAAGCTGAAGCGGATGCTGCAGTTGAATGTTTAGCACCTGCTCTAAAAGATGGTAAAATGGCAGAAGAGGATGCCCCTTTTGTTCTCCAGTCATTAGCCAAAAAATTTAAAGAAAGAAAGAAGAATGCAAGATAAGATTCACAGAAACTTCTTAAAGCATAGCTGCGGGTGAACGATCCACCTTCGAATAAAAAAATGGAGTTAAGAAAACCTAATAAATAATAAAGCTCGAATGAAAAGATCGACATCCTTGCTGATCTGACTTAATCTTTGTACACCTATCCTTTTGTAGTTACGGGGGTTGTTTCAAATGCGATTTGGTAAAATATATTTTTACAAAGATTTTTACCAAAAAATAAAAAGGAAACGAAAAGACAGACTACTCATTTCGCAAGATCCAAACCAAAAACAACCTCGGGGTTTAGTGAATGGAAGAGAAGGGGCATTGCAAGGTGGAAGACCCCTTCACAGCCGCTGATGGCTGCATCGAAGCTGCCGTCTTCGCTCAAATCAGCCATGAAAAACCTGAGCCTTTCCTTGGCGCCAGGGAGTGAAACCAGATGACCAACCTTTGCCGCATTCTCTGTTTACAAATATGAGTTTATAAATCTTCAAAATGAGAATGATCGCTTCGGGAGCCCGAATTCAGATGCATCCATTAAAACACCAAACGGTAGTGGAAATCATTTTTTCTTTTTTAATCGAAAAGCAGGGTATATATGAAATACCTGGATCTCTGACTGTTGCATGCACGGTGTGGCCGCTTTGGAGGAGGCACTTGACCAGCCATGAACCGATGTAACCTGCTGCACCTGTCACACACAATGTCTTGCCCATGCTCTACTGTGCTCATCAAAATCCTACTATCTACCCTAAATTTTAGGGTTACACTTACTCTCCTCCCTCCTCTACCTTCTTCCGCTAAAGAGAGAAAATGGTAGGGAAGGAGAAGTCGATCCGCCAATTTTCCATCACCCTGCACAATTACATTACAGGGGCTTGCCCCGCCCCTTCAGATTTCAAGCCAGGTACTAGTCCCCAAGCATTTTTATGCGCAGTTACAGGTTAATTCATCCCCAATAAGAAAAGACTGAAAAATACAAAAAAAAAATCTCCACCAACGGTATTCACCCAATACGAACAGGTATCGATCACTCCAAAAAATAAATATATTAAAAGTTAAAAATTATAATCATCGGGCATTCCGAGAAGATATTCTTTAAAAACTTTCTATTTTTGAAGAAAAATTCAAAATAATTTCAGTGCAAATTCTTTTGTAAGGAATATTCAAAATATAGGTTGTAGTTTAATTGCTCCACTATAATTAGTGAGATTGAGGAATATTTGTTTATTATATTATTTATCAGTTTAAATATCACATTCATTCATATATAATAATTATATGAATTGAGTATGAGTTGAATGTGATTAATTGATTGAAAGAAGTTAATTGTTATTAATATAAAATTGTAGATTAAATTAATATATATATCTTAAATATAATTTATATAAAGTATGTCATATCTTATTATTGTCATATATTATATTATTATAATTATATTATTTTTATTTTTATTTTTAAATGTTATTTTTATTTTTTGTTTTGTTTCTAAAATGTGTTTGTTTTTTTGTTTTGGGTAAGCAACATTATATTATATTATTAAATATGTACTATTATTTAAATGATTTTTTGTTTTTTTAATTTTTTTAATTCTTGTTTTGTTTTTAAAATGTGTTATTATCGAGCCCTAACAATCATCACATGAACCATTATCATTAATCACATTAACTTATCATTAATTAATTAAACATTTATTAATCATCACATTTATCATTTGTTATCATTTATCATCATTTATGGCATCATTAATTAATTATCTTTTATTAGCCCATTTATTCATTTAATTAGATAATATTTTATTATTTAATTAAATGAGAGATAATTATCCATTTTCAAATAAAAGATTTCATTTTTGTCTTATCTTTTAACTCCATCATTCCATATCAATAAACTCCATTTTATTTTAGAATCTTCTTTTTTCTCATCAATTAACTTCATCATGCTTTAGAAACTTCTTCTCACATCAATTCACTTCATCTTTGAATAGAAACTTCATCCTTTTATTTATCCATTTATTGAATTAAATAATTTATTTTATCCTCACATGAGTTTGAAATAACATTTTTCATTATCACTTGAGTTGACTCTAGAAGTTGTTCAATTAACTTAAGTCTCTATGTTATCTTCATCTTCCATTTGATTTTTCCCAAATTTTTTTTATAAATATCCTCATTCCTTCACCATTTTCACCATTTTCATCATTCAATTCTTAATGCAAATCTATTGTGCCGAAATCAAGTATCAATCAAATGCAACGTTCTCTACTGAGTTGCATCCACATCCATTAATGAACAATTCAACATAACAAGCTTAATTTGAGGTTTGCAATGAGATTGGTAAATAATTTTTATTCATTTGTGTTGTTTATTTATATTTTCAAGTTCTTGTTTTTCATTTTCATTGCATACATTATGGTGAAGCGGCCATGAACACACTAACCTTTCATCTAATATTTTGTCTATGATTTTTTGGTGTTTCTTGTCTCATAGGTTGTAGATCTTTTCAAGAGGTTCTAGAAATCAAATTTTTATAGAACCCTCTTGGGGAGAAATAAATTTCGTAGTTTTTTTTGAAGGGTCAATAAATAGAAAGGTTATAATGATTAGTTTTTTATTGAAAACTATTTAAAATATAAAATAAAAATATCAAAGGTTAAAATTTGAAGTAGAAAACAAAGAGAAACTAGAGTGTTGATTGATTATGTGAAAGTGTCAAATTATGAAAGCATGGCTCTACACAAGAGAAGAATTGAAGAAATATGAGAAACACAACTTACAAAAAAATACTAATTTTCATACAAAACATAAAGCTACAATAATAGAAAATCATAGAAAATTTGATAAAACAAATCCCAAGAACACCAAAGGTTAGTAGGCTATACGAAAATAGTTATGGAAAAATGTTTAAAGAAAATAAAGTAGAGTTTCTAATGTAATTCACAAGCATGAAAGTAGTATAAGGACCGATCCTAAAGTGGAAGCATCAATTCACAAATGGAGGTTTCATTTTGAGACTTGTAACTTGTGACCACAAAAACTCAAAATTTTGTTAGTAAATAGGGACATAGGTCCCACCAAGCATGTCAAAATGAGGATGATGAAATAGTAAAAGGTTTAAAATAAAAAGATAATACAATCAACATAAATCATACACCTTTTACTATCTCAATCCCTTGGATTGAGCTTGAAGTGGAGGCACCCTTCTCTACTCAATGTGCTCCTCTTGATTATGTAGTTTTAAAGTATGGGGATTTCTCTATGAAAAATTAGCATAACCTTATTGAATTGGATGCATTTTAAAGGAAATTATAGCAACATAGATTTAACACAAACTAGTTGATTAGGGATTGATGGACAAGGCTTGAATTTATAGAATTTTGTTGTCAAAATAGATATTTGAGATGGATCATGAGATGTAGGGCTACGATTTCATGAGAAGATGGAGCTTTAGCCTTGCAATAAGTGTCACAAGGTGGAGACTTGGGATGGTGACATGCAACATAAGGAAAAGGGCTACGTGTGTTCACACATTAGGAAGAAAACAATTTTGACAAGTGGAATGGAAGTGGAAATTCTAAGAGTCACATGTGGATGGAAAAGGAAAGTGTAGAGTGCCTACACGTGAGGAAGAGGATCTTAAGCTATGTGAGCAACCAATAAAAAATTTGGTCAAAGATGGGGTAGGGGTGATGATAACTTTTGTATTCTCACATGTGTGTGAGCACTGAAGAGGGTTAGGGACACTTGTCACATGATGGTAAGTTTAAGGATTTGGGAGACTTTAATTGAAGAAAATATTAATGATGACAAGAATGTATGTATTAATTAATTGTGTTGAAAGAATTAATGAGTGGGGACTAAGATTGAGTTAATTAAATTAATCAACCTTTATCTAAGAAGGAAACATAGTAAATTAAATAAAATTTAATTAATTATGGGGATAAATATTAATTAACTAATAAGAAATTATTTAATTAATTACAAGAAACTAGAAAATAGTGAATTGTAGTAAAAAATAAATTAATTATTAATTTAATTAACTATACAATGGGAGGTCAATTTTGGGGTGTCTACATGTTTTTCCCCTCTATGATACAATGCCATGACTAATAGAGGAGACATCATATCAAAGAAATAAAAATATGCCTTGGTTTTGTTAGAAAGGATGATAGAAGAAAGGTTGTGGAATGATGCCCACTCGAGATGCCATCTAGAAAATATTGTGGTAAGCTCTAAAAAAGAATAAATGAAAGTTAGAAGGTTGTATAAGATAAGAAATGAAGGCGAATAGAAGAGAAACAAAGGAAAAGTACTTATAAAATGAGGAAGTGGTAGAAGAAATAAGGGCAATAATGAAAAAATTAGGTCATAATCTATTGTAAGAGGCTAGTGGGGTCTATAAATATACCCAGGGGGGTCATTTAGGCTCATTTTCACTCATACCTTTATATGATCATATCTTTCTATGTGCAATAGGGTTGAGACACCATAGTGAACATTCCACAAAACACACATCATGTAAAGCGAGTTTGATAGTATCAGTGGCCAAAGGATATAGGAGAATCAATATGCACTAATAACCAAATCCCTAGGGTTAGTTTAGGGTACATTAAATGCTACAACAATGATGGAAATATAGATCTTATTCCATGGATTAGCACTTATGCCTCAATATTGGTACTTTTGCTAATCAATTTAGCAAAAATAGGATTGGGTTAACACTTCCACTCACAATAGCACTTGCACATTAGAAGTTCTCTTACATGAGCTAAGGCTCACTTACGCTATTGTAGCATGTTTTCAACATAGTGTAGCACTTTTTTAGGGTAGGGAAATGCTTTCATAGCACATAAAAATGCTTGAGTATGGAAGGGTAGAAATTTTGTTGAATAACACTTATATTGGTTAATAATGATGCTTTCATGAATTGGCTCTTACACAAATTGGGAAGGGTAAAGAGAAATATACTTCTTTTTCAAGATTAATGACTTGATTTGGATGGAATGTAGGAGTGATTTCCACCATTGAAGTCTCAAGAGAGGCATATGCTTGCAATGAGATCATGACCATAGTTAAGTGACATAGATTGGGATTTCATAGCAATTGTTGGACTATACGAGGTGGGGTATTGGCTAGAGATTTTCACCCATCATGTGATGATGACAACACGAGTAGAGAAATGGAAAATTAAGATTAGTATCTTTCACTTTCTTAAAAGGGATATGACGATCATATTAGATGTATGGAAATACAATAGAAAATCTGCCACAATAGGTTCCACACATTCGCAGCCTGATCAAAGGATTGCAAACACCGTCAGCTCACTACTTTTAGGAATCTAACACATCAAAGTATTGTTGCCTTGATTCACTTTCACGCACTCTACTTTTTGCACTTGTTTCACACACTTCATACATACATCAAATTCGCAACATCTTGACTTACATTTATACCATCTTTGATCTTGAAAACTTTCTCCAAGGTCGGCTACACAACTTTTGTTTTACAAATTCAAATTAGGTCAACGAATCAACATTCTCACTGTGGATAAGAATGAGAGTGGAGTAATTACATACTTAATTAGGACCCAAACAATATATTGGATCAATCACATGATTCCTTAATTGATGCTTATCCTCCATGTAATGTGTAAACACCAGGTCAACCAAACCTAATGAAAACACCAATGAGCTTTGAAGTGCATGCATCCATAGCAAGATGGTGACACATGGATAATGCAACATGTTTCACCAGACACTAGAACACCTCTTATAAACCTTTAGATACATTTGCAACAACTACAACAATATTTATACATAGAAAACTCTTCAACATTCCAACCAAACTATGCAGGCACACACGGTAGCTTTGGAACAAGCCTTCTGGAGCACCAAATCACAAGCATGTTTTTCAAAACATAGAGAAAATCAATATTAATGTTCTTCCAAATCCACAAGATCTTAGACAAACCACTAGAAGACTACGAAGGAGAGACATCTCTCTCAGTCAACAAACAAATAGTTCTACCAAACTGGTGAACACATCTTTCACTCTCCATCAACCTAGATGCTAAAACTCGGGATATATTATCCATTTAAGCCCATAAACAATACTATAGATCCACATCAACATAGTATCAACACAAAAAAAATGTAGAGCACATTACCAAAGCACACTCAAAACACACACACAACACTGTCTTCATTATTTATTAATTTTGTCAAAATCACTTGACATCAACACATCTGCAACACCATAAATATAACTCCATGTAATCTCAACACTTCTATAGTATCTCAACTATACATGTACCAAATGCAATCACTTTGAACTATGCTGACATCAATGAAAACATTAATGACAACACCACCAAACACATCCATACTTGCAGCAATCTCCCCCTTTGTCATTGATGGAAACACATGATGTGAAAAACCATCAAATACAACATACACACTCTCGTGCTTCTTCTTCCCTTTCTTTTTCAAATTAGACAACCTGCACAATATTTCTGCAAATTTTTCACATGACTCTCTTTCCTAGATTTAAATAGGCTTTTTCACATGACTCTCTCTCCCTTTGACATAAATGGAAAAGAATTTTTTTGCATGAAACATTTTCCATATAAGCTTTGATCACTCCCCCTTAGGAGTGCACCCACATCTCATACTGCAACAATGATACTATCTACTCCCCCTAAGGAGTATACCTCAATCATCAGTCCAGACAAATGAAGAATCTATAGATCCACTGGATTCATACACCTCCATGTGCACCTAGCTTAAGGAAGGAGGGGAAAAAACCCCTAACTTCCCCCTAAGATACTCAAAAGTATCCTTCAGAAGAGCCTTAGTAAATATATCTGCAATTTGATCCTTAGTAGACACCTATTCTAGTCTGACTTCATTTTCCAGTACCTTCTCCCTCAAGAAATCGTGTTTGATAGATATATGCTTTGTCCTAGAATGCCTCACCGAATTCTTTGAAATGTTTATTGCACTTGTATTGTCACAAAATATAGGGATAGGATCATCACATATCACACCTATATCCTTCAAAGTTTGCTTCATCCAAAGTACCTATGTACAGTAGGATGTTGTTGCAATATACTCAAATTTCGTAGTGGACAAAGAAACTGAATCCTATTTCTTACTTAAGCATGAGACCAATATTCCTCCAAGAAAGAATGCACCACCACTTCTACTCTTTCGGTCATCTACACAACCAACCCAATTTGCATCAGTGTAGGCATTTAAGGTGAAACTAATATCCTTAGGATAACATAGACCACAATCCAGAGTCCCCTTTAGATATTTGAATATCCTCTTCACAGTTGTAACATGTTTCTCTTTAGGTTCTGCTTGAAATTTGGAAACCAAACATACTACATGCATGATATCCGGTCTAGTAGCAATAAGATATAGCAGTCCTCCAATCATAGATTTGTACATGCGCTGATCAACTTTAGAGGAATCATCATCCTTACTTAGTTTGCATCCAGTCACCATGGCGGTATAGACCGGTTTGGAATCATCCATTCCAAACTTCTTCAGTAATTATCTAACATACTTAGATTGTGAAATGAATATGCCCTTATCAATTTTATTCACTTGAAGTCTAAGGAATAAATTCAACTCACCAATCATAGACATCTCAAACTCTTTTTGCATCTCCTCTCCTCTACAAATTTCTTGCACATACCTTCATTTCCTCCAAAGATAATATCATCAATATACACCACAAATATCAACATTATGCTTCTTTCAACTTTTAAATAGATATTGTTGTATGTAGCACCTTTGTTGAACCCTTGTTGTGTCAAATATCTATCCAACCTTGCATACCATTCTCTGGGAGCCTATTTAAGTCCATATAGTGCCTTATTAAACTTGTAAACCATGTCTGATTTGTCTGATAATTGAAATCCTTATAGTTGTTCCATGTACGCCTCTTCTTCCAATTATCCATTTAGGAATGCAAACTTAACATCCTTTTGTTACACTTTGAAATCTTTATGAGTAGAAAAATCTAGAAACATCTAAATGGCCTCCATTCTTTCCACCGGGGAGAATGTCTCTTCGAAGTCTATTCCTTCAGGCTGTGAATAACCTTTGCATACAAGTCTTTCTTTATTTCTTACTATTTCACCATCTTCATTCAGCTTATTCCTGAACACCCATTTTGTACCAATTACATTCTTGTTTACTGGTCTAGGAACCAGTTCCCATGTCTAATTCTTCTCTATCAATTGCAATTCCTCTTTCATTTCTCTAACCCAACTCTCATCTTTGCATGCCTCACTCACAGTCTTAGGTTCTATCTTAGAAAGTACACATGAATTTACCTCAACCACTTTACTTATCTTTACAGCTTCACTTATATCTCCAATTATCTGCTCCTCCGGATGATTCTTTTGTACATTTTTAGGAGTCCTACGAGCATGTTATAGAATCTCCTCTTCTTCACTTTGTTCTTTCTCTTCCTTTTCCTCTTCTTGTATTTTTCCACAAATAGGATCATTTGGTTCAACTTCACTTATTTTAGCTGGTTTGTACATAGCTTCATCAACTTTTACATTTGCACTTTCAACTATTTTCCTCAATCTTTTATTGAAGCATCTATATGCTTTGTTGTTAGTTGAATATCCAAGAAAAATAACTTCATCACATCTTGCATCAAACTTCCCAAGGTTCTCATCATCTCTTTTAATGTAACATCTACTTCCAAACACCTTAAATTACTTAACAATAGGAATCTTACCAGTCCATAGTTCATAAAGAGTCTATATGCTATTACCTCTAATCTGAACTCTGTTAAGAATGTAAACAATAGTGTGGATTGTTTCTCTCCAATATACATCAAGAACATTTTCTTCTTTCATCATAGTTCTTGCAGCCTCTTGAACAGATTTGTTCTTCCTTTCCACAACTCCATTTTGTTGAGGAGTTCTAGGATCATAGTAATGTCTCTTTATACCACACTCTTCACAAAATGCATTAAACTCACTAGAAGTGAATTCTCCACCTCTATCAAACCTTAAAAATTTGATTCTTAGATTTACTTCATTCTCTACTCTTTCTTTAAACACTTTGAACCTATTTAGAGCTTAAGCTTTCTCCCCAAGAAAAGTAACCCATGTCATTCTAGAGTAATCATTAATCAAAAGCATTAAATACATGTCACCATTAAGGCTTCCTATTCTTGTGGGACCACAAAGGTCTGTATGAATCAATTCCAGTATTCTGGTAGATGGTTATTATTTTCCTTTAAGATTGCATCTTGTTTGTTTTCCCAACTAAAAACTTCTGCAATAGAATTGGTAGGCTTTGTGATTCTAGGTAGATCCATAACAACTTATCTTGAACTAATCTTGATCGGATTATCAAATTTTACATGTCCCATCCTCCGGTGCCATAGCCAAATTTCATTAACTTGAGAAACAAAGCACTAACCATCACCACTCTTAAGTTGATAGATGTTTCCATAAGTTCTTCTTCCTGCAACTACCACAGTTTCAGAACCATTTTTGATTTCACAATTGTTATCTTGAAACACAAGCTTAAATCCTTTTCTACATATTTTTACAGCACTCAAAAGATTATGCCTTAAGCCCTTAACATAATAGACAACATCATTACTATGTTTTCCATCAAGACTAATTGTTCCCTTTCCAACAATCTTAGCACCAAAATCATCTCCAAACATAACTAATCCTCCATCATACTTTTCAAGTTTAGTGAACATACTTTTGTCTCTGGTCATATGATTTGAACATCCACTATCAATTACCCAATAGTTTTCATCCTATCTAGCATGAAAGGCAATAACCAAAGTACCTTCCATCTCATCCTTGTTGTTCTCCGGACCAGATTCCCTTGCACATCTTCCATGGTTAGTAGATAAAAATTTATTCTCTAAGGCTAGAAACAACAATTCATCTTTATCATCCTCAAAATAAGATTCATCATCAAAAATTCTAGCATCTTCTCTAACAGAATACAATTTATTTTCCTTTTTGTCTTTATTATTTTCTTTGTTCTTCTTGTGTGCAGCTCTATTTAGACATCTTAAAGCATAGTGACCAATATTTGCACAACTAAAACATTTAAAAGATAACATACCTTTGTACTTATGATTACCTTTCTTTAAGTTCCTTGTAAATTTTGCTTCCAATTCTTCTAAACCATCACTATTTGAGTCATCTTCTATCTTAATTCCTTTTAAGGTTTTTTTAGCTTTCTCCTTTTCTCTTCGAAAATTCCTCATCTCAAATGCAGTCAAGGTGCAAAATAGTTGTTCTTTATTAAATTTCTTTAGATCATATGATTCTTCAATAGCATAGACCTTGTCACTGTAATTCTTCGGTAAGGTCATCAAGATCTTCTCTATTATATCTTCATCTGCCATGGTACCACCTTGATTTTTTATTTCATTTGCTATAAGTTCAACTCTCTAATAGTAGCTTGCAATGTCTTCACCTTCTTCCATTCTCAAGTTCTCAAATCCGTCTTTTTTTCTTAGCTTCCTTGATAATTTGACTCTATCATTTCCTTCATAGATATATTTCAAATTTTCCCATACTTCATAAGCAGTGCCTAAAGAAATAACATTTTTCCATTCAGTCTTAGATAAAGCACTAAAGATAGCATACCTTGATTTTTCATTCTCCTCATAGGTAAAAATCTCATCTGCAAAAGAAGGACCACTATTCGATTCAACATATTTTGTCTCAAAAGCTTTTCAAGTCTAGAAATCAAGAGAGATCGAGTAACCTCTCATCTACACTTTCTAGTCACTGTAGTCAGCTCCATCAAATATAGGGATTTACAACTTTTGCGCCATCTAATATACCTCAAGTGGTTAATCTCTTCTCTAAGGAACCAAATCTTTGATACCAATTGTTGAAATGCACCAGACAACTAAGAGGGGGTAAATTAGTTGCACCATTACTTCTGACCTTAGGGTGATCCCACAATGCTAGTTTACAATTTCTGGGAGATTTTGGTTTTTGCTAAAACCACATATTTTTAGAAAATATAATGATTTAAGCCTTAAAAAGGTTCAATTTTAAGGATTCCAATTGAAGAGGATTTGATCAAACCACCTTAGATCAAAATCCCTTGGATAAAAACCCCGCTAGTATTAAACCATACCTATAATGGAGTCTCCTTTACAACTATCAAAATGTTGATAAAAAACCACTTTTGATTTACCTTTTGGGAGATCAAAATAATTCATTGAAAAAATATTTTTTGTAAGTATGTAGTCCTTATTATAAGCTTCCCAAAAAGTATAATTTTAAATAAATTTAATTTTATTATTATATTTATTTTTTTATTTCTTGTGAATGTAGGTTTTTCACCAAAAATCAAGCTCTTTGTTTTGTACATGTGGAAAAATAGTAGATTATCAAAAAAAAAATTAAAATATTAGTGCACTAGATATTGAAATCCTTGATCCAACAAAATATTAAAATTGAATTTCAGTACATACAAAAAAAAAAATATTGTATACATTTCGGCTATGTCTGAATTGTAATTGGTTTGACTTCGAAACTTGATTAAGGAAAAGTTATTCAGTAAAACACTATGAAACCAAATGAAAGCACTAGATATCATAGTTAAAAATCTAAATTCAAAAAAATTATAATTCTATCCTTCATGGAAAAAAAATTATGTTGTATACAGTGAACATCACTCCTTGAAAATGGTGTTTACTAAAAAAAACTAATTTTTGAAGGAGATGGAAAAAGAAGTACAATTTAATTCCAAAAAAATTGAAAAAAATATATTTGGAATCTAAGAGAAAAAATTCACAAATCACTAATTTGCATCATCTTCAAATTCCTCACGGTTTAGCCACAATAGGTGTCTGAAAGTGAAGATCTAGTTAGAAAAAATTAGTTCAATGTCCAGTTTGGCCAAAAATTGTTAACCAGTATTGTGGGATCACCCCTTAATCAATTCCATTTTAACTTTAACCTGTTATTAAGTATAAACATGAAATTCATATAATAGAAAGCAAACACTAGAGACACTATATTTATGTGGAAAACCCAATGAGGGAAGAACCACAATGAGGATTAACTTACAATACAATAGTAATGCAATACCAGATTACAGAGGCTCACTGCTAGAGGGCTCTCAGCCCAAAAAGGACTCAATATCTAGATACAAAGGCCCACTACCTACAGATAGGACTCACTATCCAGAAGGAGGCTCACTGCCTACAACAAAGAAAGACAATAGAAAATCCACCACAACAGGTTCCACACGTTCACAACTTGATCAAAGGATTGCAGACACCATCAACTCACTACTTTTAGGAATATAACACATGAAAGTACTACTGCCTTGATTCACTTTCACAAACTCTTCATTTCACACTTTTTTTTCACACTTCACACATACATCCAATTCGCAACATCTTGACTTGTATTTATACCATCTTCGATCTTGAAAACTTTCTCCAAGGTCGGCTACACACATTTTATTTTACAAAGTCAAATTAGGTCAACGACTCAACATTCCTATGGTGGATAAGAATGAGAGTGGACCAATTACATACTTAATTAGGACCCAAACAAAATCTTGGATTAATCACATGCTTGGACTTAATCAATGCTTATCCTCCATGTAACGTGTAAACACTAGGTCAACCAAACCTAATGAAAACACCAATGAACTTTGAAGTACATGCATCCATAGCAAGATGATGACACGTGGATCATGCAACACATTTCACTAGACACTACAACACCTCTTAAAAACCTTCAGATACAACTGTAGTAACTGCAACAATCTTTATATACATAACACTCTTCAACAGTCCAATCGGACCATGCACACACACACAATAGCTCTGGAACAAGCCTTCTAGAGCACCAAACCACAAGCATGTTTGTCAGAACATAAAGAACATCAATATTAACCTTCTTCTAGATCTACAAGATCTAATACAAACTACCATAATATTGTGGAGTAGATACATCTCTCCCAGTCCACAAACAAACAATTCTACCAAACTGATTCACACACTAGTGAACACATCTTTCACTCTCTATCAACCCAGATGCTAAAACTCAGGATATATTATCCATTGAAGCCCATAAAAAATACTACAGATCTGCACAAACATAGATCAATATAGAAGAAATGTAGAGAACATTACTGAAGCACACTCATAACACACACCCAACATTGTCTTCATTGTTTATTAATTTTCTCAAAAGCACTTGACATCAGTACATCTGCAACACCATAAATATAGCTCCATGTACTCTCAACACTTCTACAGTGTCTCAACTATACATGTACCACCTGCAATCACTCTAAACTATGTTAACATCAATGACAACATTAATGAAAACACCACCAAACACATTCATACTTGCAACAGAAAGTAAATCAATCCTAGACATAGGAGTTGTTCCATTTTTTATTCAATTTTTTTTGTAGTGTGTAAGAATGGAAATTCCTTGAGCTTATAGGGCTTAGATTCCTTACTTGTTTGGGAAATTTTTTGAGGCGGAGGTGGGGGCGAGGATCTAAGGTGACCCTATCATCCTTGTGAGGTATTAATTGGTCTCTTGATATGATCTTGTGAAAGAGAACACCTTTTCCCTTGGGAGATGTGCAAGGGGGGAGAAGATCTTGATATCTTAACCCCTTGGTATCCTCAAATGGAATATTCTCTAATAGTTTGTGAATTTCATGCTCATTTATTATGTCACATCCTTGTTTACTTAAAATCTTAAAGCCTTGATCCTAACTCTCTTCTAAGTTAATGGGTGTATTAGTAGCTCGATGAACATAAGTTAGAAGAGTATCATTATTGTCCTTGTTAACAAGTTCATTAATGATTGATGTTTGAGGCTTGGTTTGTGATTCCATTTCAGGATGTAAGAGGTTGAATATATCAAGTGATGGGATTATAGGCAGGGTTTTCATGAATGGGTTAAAGAATGTATTGTTCTCAAGGTTGTGTAGGGAGTGTTGTTTGAATTGTTGCATGCTATCTTCATCTTGACCTAAGATATCCACCTCATGAGGAAATTCATTAGGAGGTGAAGGTTCATTAATAGTCACAATTTCATTAGGGTCATCACCAAACACACAACTTGAAACATATACTAAAGATCTTATGGGCCTCCATATATTAACCATACACATGTCCATGATGAATTTTTATGCAAATTTTCAGATCTGATATATGAATATTTTCTGATTTTTGAATGCAAGATTCTAAAATATGAAATGTTTTTATTGAAAAAAAATATTTTCAAACAATGCACTCAATTTGACCAATTAAACCTAATGCAAACGATGACAATTTTTTCTAATTTCTAAAACTGAAACACAAAATTAACAGTAGATTAGAATGAAGTAAACAAAGAAAAATCACTACACATAATTTTGAAATAGCACATGTACAAGCACTGATTTTCCCTAGGGCAAATGGGTCCTAGGTCAATGGTTTCAAAAATTTGAATTTGAATGTAAGGTTTAATGTTAGGGTTTCTTGTTTCAAATTTACAAATTATGGTTTTAGTGATTGAATTTTCCAGATTTAGTTGTCTAAATGGAAGTGAAATGAATGACAAATGGTGAACAATGTGACACTTTTTGAAATGCAATTTTGACTCAATTTGTGAATATGAATGGCTAAAATACACTAATATGCAAGTACTATGCAAAATCAAAGTAATATGCATGCAATTTTTTTATTTTTTTAGATTTTAAATGATGCAAAATGAAAACCTAAAACCCTAAATGAGTTGCAAACTAATGTAATTTTTACAACCCTAAATCGAATGCAAACTAATGCAAATCCTATATCTAGGGTTTAAATGGACTCCAATTTAAAAATTAAGATGTACAATATCGGGTTCACCAAAATGAAACGGAGGGGAATAGGGTGAGGTATGTTTTGAATGGGGGTATACACCTATTTTCCTTATTTCATTAGTAAAAAGAGATCTCCTAGGGAAATATTGACTTTGAACCCTTAGGTGATTCAACCTTGATGGAGATCTTGTTGTTTTCCTTATGATTGAGGATGGGGTAAATCAACCTGAAATGAATTTTTGGAAGATAAATGAAAAATACCAAATGAATGAAATTATGCAATGCAAAATGTGAAATTTTCAATTTAAAACCTTAATCTAACAAAATCAAGAAAGTTCCAACAAATCTGAGAAAGATATGATTTTATGCACCTGTCACAAAAATCCCCTGATGAGTGTTCTCCTAGGACATATTCGCCCTAGAGGATGAATGGTTCTTTATATAGGGTTTCAATATCTACTTTTAAAGTCCTCTGCTCCTAGGCCTACACTCTAGATTCCTCCAGATTTCATAGTCGAAAAGTCAGAATTAAATTTTTCAAGTGAGTTTCCATAACTTGATGACAATGTTGACAACTTTACAAATTTTGCAAAATTGCACTTTTGATCAATCTTCAATATTTATTCAACCTAAGATCTGAAACACACACAAGAGGTAAAAAATGTTTTTTTTTGGTGAATGGGGTTTGCCTTGGTCAAACCCTATTTTGGTAATTAAACCTTTAAATGAAATGAAATATGAATGGAAGGACATTTGATGAATGAAAAATACTATGTTGTAACTCACCAAACCCTTGAATGGCTACCCTTGAAGGACTAAAATCTAATGCATCCCTCCAAGGTATTGATGTTGCATGAAATTTCTTGATTGGATGTTGATCTTGATGCTTTAATCTTGACTTGGATGCTTGAAACATACATCACAATGTTAGCTCCAAAAACATGCATGAATAAAAAATTTGACATGATGTTTGAGATCTTGAATACTGCAACAAATGACTAAGAAATGTGTTCTTGAACACCTTTGACAATAATCTTTGTTAATGTGAAAGTTTCTCAAATTGCAAACATCTTCACTAAGGTTCTTTCAAAGGATACTTTTGAGTATCCCCTATAGAAGTTAGGGGTTATTTCCCCCCCTTTTCCGAGCATGATGCATAGATGGTGCATTTATCCAAGGGAGAAATTCATGTCATGTCCTTTTCTCCTGGATTGATGTGTGCTACCTCTTAGGGGGAGTAGGTAGTTGGTTGGTTACTACTAATAGGGGGCATGTATAGTTGGTTGAAGAATAAGTACTTTTTGTCAAAGGGGGACAATGTGCTAATGATTCAAATGAGGATATTTTTTCCCTTTGTCCTTGATGTCAAAGGGGGAGAATGTGCAGGTGTGTGTTGCCATCAATGCCAAAGGGGGAGATTATTGGCATTGGTTTCCATTGATGTCAACACTTGGGAAGATTTTTGCACATGGGTTTAGCATTGGTTTTCATTGATTTCAATACTTAGTTAGGGTTGTCATTGATGAGTTACTAATGTTCATGGATATTCATGGTTGGATGTAGTCATTTATTGTTTGGATGAGTTGTTGATGATTGGATGTCATAACTTATTTGGATGAGTTTTTGATGTTCATGGTTGGATGTCATGCCTTGTTCAATGACAATTAGAGTTGTATTGTGTATGGTTTTTGACAATAGAGATGATATCATGATGATTATTAAGATGAGTATTAGAAGCATTAAGATGAAGATTAGAAGTAATGTTGAAGTTGGAGAGATTTTGTTGATGATCTCTAGTATATTGTATGCTCTCCTATTGTTCTTGTGGAAGCATGTGTTGTTGAAAGGAAGTTTTAATGTCTACATGTTGGTGAAAGTTTTTGATACAAGAAGTTGTGTTCAAGACTGTTTGGGAGAATGATATGCATTCCTCTACCTTTGAATATATGGTCTTGTGGTTTGGTTTTTAGTGTTTATGTTATGTGGATTTTGTGCTCCTATTTTTTCTTGTCAATAGTGTTACCAAGGAGGTTTTTGGTATTTGGAGTGTATTGGTAGTTTTGTTGGTTGTCTGGACTAGTCAGAAAAATATTCCACATTTCTTTGCATTGATGTTTTTTCTCCTACAACTTGGTGGACATGCTATCAATGTTTGTGTAGTGTCTTAGTTCAGTCTTCATGTAATAAAGTGTTCCACAAGTTGGTTTTTTAATGTTTCATCTCATGCTTGTGTATTTTGTGCTTTTGGGATGCAATTTTATTTTTTATTTTTTGTTTACGGTAGCTATTTGTGGTATGATATTGTGAAATAAGTATATGGAAGTGTTTTTGGATGTTCATAGAACATCTCCTTGTGGTTTTTATGTCAATGATTGATCTCTTTGGTGTCGCCTATTTTTTTGAGTCGGTTTTCTAGGAAATTTGTGGATGTCTAGCCGATAGGTCTTGTTTTATTTCTTACGCTATGCACTTGGGGGTCTATGCCAACATTTGAGGTTGTGTTAATATTTATTTGGATCTTTACCTATCTTGTTGAGAACTATATTGATTAATTTCTGTTGAAGATGTGTTTTTAGGTTGATTGGTATTTTTCTACACATTTCCTTATTGCTAACTTGGGTTGATGTGTGCCAACATATGTGTTGTTTGGGATCACATTGAAAGATGTAATAAGTTGTTATTTGGTCCTTTCTATCTCCTAGATAGGATTGCATTATTTTTTTATGGACAACTTGTTGAGGTCATTTTTATCTTCTATTTTATCCAACCTAATTGATGTTTGAGACTTTGTGAAAGATATAAATGAAAGAGAATTTCAGTTGCAAGTTGTGTGAGAGTGATGTGATGTGTGAGTATGGAATGAGGTAGTGAGATGTGGAAAAGAAAAGAGAAATGATTTTTAATACCTCATTCAACAGAGTGTATTGTTGACATATGTTGTAATTTCATATTTTCATGCATCTTCTTATCAAATAATGAGTCTTTTCAATGGGTCCTTGTAATTTTTATCTTTCCCTAAGGTTTTGCATCTTATTACTACAATTAGTTTGTATCTTTACCTAAGGTTGTGTGCCTTAGCCTACAAGTCCTTCAGGGAGCAATGTGCTTCCTTAGATAGTGAGCCTTTAAAAATTTGTAATTTTTTAAGTAGTGAGCTTCCTATGTTGAGAGATTTCTCTATGTGGTTTTTCCCTTCCTAGGTTTTCCATGTAAATCTAGTGTTGTCTTTTTCACGTTTTTATCACTTTATCTTTCATTTTTGTTAATTTTTTTAAGTGTTTTTGACTTGTTCATAAGTTTTTTTTCTTGTTAAAAGTCTAAATTTGTATATTGTTGAAGGGTTTAAGTTTTGATAGATATTGATTAACCCCCTCTCTTAGTGTTTGGGTATGTTCAACATAGCTCATATCCCACCTCTTAGTCCAATCCATTCACATAAGTATTTTTCCCTAATTTATATCCTAAACCTAGACCTTATCCCTCAACACGACGCTCATCATATGACTACAATTTTGATCCAAACCATAATCCTCATTCAATCATATCCATCTATTAACCAATCCATCTTGACCTTTTATTTATCTCATGAAAATTATATTAATGAGAGGCCTTCCTTCCTATTGTCTCAATCTTTCATATTCATAGCATTATACTATTGAATTTTCCATCTACTTCTCTCATTTTCTATCTACTTCTTCCATAGCCCAACTAATCGTCATCATGTATTTACATCCCATATATTTGATATCTCATCAAATCAATCCTATTATTATGTTAGTTTTATGAGAGACCACATTCCTCCATCTACAAATCATAAGAGAAAATAAAGTGGAGCTAGGGTGAATTCTACTTCAACTCTATCTAAGGAGAATGAAGGGTTTTAGGTGAAGGTATTGTGTATGTATTACATTTTCTTATATATTATTTACCTTTAACCATTTTCACATCCTCATTATAACACACTCAGTAGCACTCACATCCTTTTTTAGCCTCTTTTTGTGAGTTTTGAGTTGTAGGTTTGAGCTCCACACTCGACTTTTTGATTTTGTGCTTCCATTCAACAAACTTGTAGTTCCATCATAACTTTTGATGCCTCTATTATGAGAAACTATACCTAGTGCTTAACTCTATGATTTGGCACTTTTGTTCAATAAACGTGTGATTCCATCATGACTTTTGACACTTTCATTTGATATAATTGTACTTCCATGGTGACTTTTGGCACTTTTTCTATATCCTATCACACTTCTAGTGCGAAAAACCATTCCTATTCTTTAAAGAAAGGTTTTCCTAAAATTCTTTGAATAAAAATGCCTTTGTTTCATGAAGCCACACTTCCACTTCATAAATTTATGCCTACATTTATAAAAAAGGCTCTTGTATTTCTCAAAGTGGAATCTATGTTGCTCAAAATGGCACTTGTGTTCAAAGTTTCTTCCTATCTAAACCCTAAAGGAGTAGTTTTACCAAAAAGGCATAACTTTTTCCTCACAAATTAGATTTTAAAAATTCAAAAGGTATTGGAAATATGGTTTAGAGATATTTTCTATGGTGTAAGTTCATTTTTCAAATTCTTCTCCAAAGATTTGGTGCACTCATTTAAATTCAACCTTTCTTTTCAATCTTCAAATGCTCATAACTTCTTCATACAAAATCAATTTTTAAGATTTTTTTTGAAAATATATTAGAAAATCATAAGGAATCCATTGGCATAGTTAACTTTTATTGTATATTTGTTGAACGCCCAAAATACTAAGACAGGGGGTGAATCAGTATTCTCTTAAACCATCCAAACATTAAACATCCGATTACTAAAGCATATTCAGCTACAAAAATGAAAGAAAACATGAAACATTCACAACATCACACAACACATGAACACCAAGATTTTTACATGGAAAACCCAAAATGGAAAAAACCATGGTGACGGTTAGCTCACAATATATTATAATCGGTTATAGTATATTTATAGAAATACTCACTACAGGTGGACTCATTGTCCAAAGAGAAAAATATAGAACAAAGATGGTGGCTCACAACCTATTTTGAACTATTACAATTACATCTGTCATATGCATGAATTACAATTCCATTGAAGCTCAATAACAATCTTTATCTAATTCTAATTCAACACTCTTCATTCGCATAATTATGACTTCAACTTAACCTTCACAACTTATCTTTTGATTTCTATGATAAAATTTATATCACACACATTATATATCACTTTTCATTTCCTCAAGATACTAAAATTAATCCAACATATATATTTTCATCAAGTATACCATAAATTAGGTCAATCTAACTAGATGTAACAATCAAAATACACCTTTTTGACTCCAAAACATTTCATCCACATAACGCACCACAATTCAAAACTCAAAATATCTTAAGATAGGTTGGTATGGACCTATAATAGATCCCAAATAAGATAGAAACACATATTTGTCCTTCGCACAACACCAAACATGTTAGGTTGGCACACCATAAGACCTAAAAGAAAAAACTTTCATCTATGTATCCACATCTCAACACGTGGACCTCAAAATTTTATACTATGAGCAAATGTGAATTCCTACTCTAAGATGCAAAAACTAAAATAATGCAGCAAAGGAAGACATAAAAATAAAAGACTCAAATTAGGCCTAGTTGAATCTAAACAAAATACAAGAAATTGAAACTTTATGGTCTTGGTTGGCCCTTTCACTGCTTGATATGTGTGTTTCTTGAGGGAAAAATGGCTAAAATCGTAGGTCTAAATGATCATGGAGTGATGAGGATTCTAATGATGCAAATGGGTATTGTGATGGATGTGAGATGAGAGCTCAAAGGTGGCTACAACAATGGTGGATGGAAATCTTGAATGCAAAAGATGGATTGAGTGCTAATTTTTCTTGAGAGTATGATTTCTTAGTGTTCTTGCAAAATGGAGACCTTTCAACCATTTTTTTATGGGAAGTTCCTCTAAAGAAATGGAGGGAACATATTAATCCATGATGGATAAGATCAAGGACTAGGGTGAGTTGGGAACTTACAAGCCCTCACATCTTGACATGTGGTGGATGATATGGTAAGGAGAGAATGAGGTCGGGTGACATGGAGGTACTTTTATGTACCTTGGGAAGGGACAAGATCTCCTCATAAAGGAGGTTCTTGTCCACATGTGCTTGAGAGGACATTGAGGAGTTAAAAATTCCTCACAAATCCTCATGGGGATGGGAGAAGGAATTTAAAATTCCTTAAAAGTGTATTGGATAAATAATTGTGAATTAAAAATTCACATAGGGAAGGGGTTGCCTTCTCCAAACAGAGAAAGAATTTAATGAAGGATGACGTAGGACATATGCCATAAATGGCATGGGGATTAGGTTGGGTTAATTAGGTGATTAAGGTTGTGAAAATACAAGATTAGGTAGGATAATGACATATTAAGGACAAGTGGGAGATTAAGGACGATGTGATCCTAATGATGATTAGGGGTGTGCACATCCTAATCACATATTAATTAGATTAATCTAGATAATAGGAAATTATGGAGGATGTGACAAGAGGAGAGAGAGGAAAATGAATTAAAAATTAATTTAATTCATAAAAGCTAAAGTGACTAAATTAAATAAATTGGGGTATTTATTTGATTTAGAGATGAAAGGGGTAAAATATTTAAATGATTGATTAAATACCTTAGGGGACATTAGAATGAGATGAATTATTAATCAAATAATAACTTATTTAATTAATATGGATGAAGGATGCGAGATGGAGGAATGCAAGGGTGAATTTGACCATATGGGGGTGGTCAAATTCAAGTGTTTACATTTTTCCCCTCCTCAAAATATTATTAAAATAATAGTGTTTCAAAGAAAAATAAAACATAGACAATTCAATAGAAGAAAATAATATTAGATGATGCCATAGTATCACAAGAGAATTGATAGCAAGAAAAGATAGCGGAAAATGGTAGGGTATGCCCCCTCAAGAGGGAAGATGGGGAAGAAAAATAGACCTTGGGCAACATCTCGATATGAAGAAATAGAGGGCGCCACGTGATAAAGTGTGAAAAACCAAGAAGAATGGATTTTGAACAGGGGAAAACATATAAACGAGGTGGGAATGGTAGCCATCAGAAGAAAAACGGTGAATAAATTAATTAAGGGTTAATTAAAGGGTAAAAAATACCCAAAAATTAATATGCTAATTAGGGTCAAAAATGAAAATTATATAGATAGTGAATTTGAAAAATTATTATTCACCTAATTCTCATTTGCACACTTGGCAACTGACTAGATGAGAGAGAGAGAGAGAGAGAGAGAGAGAGAGAGAGAGAGAGAGAGAGAGAGAGAGAGAGAGAGAGAGAGAGAGAAAGACTGACTAGGATGGTTGACGAATCAAGTGGTGATGAGGTATTCGTGGATGAAGAGTTGATCCACTGAGGTAAGGAGGTGCAACAATACTACTATGAGCACGTGGTACCCCACCAGGTAGGCCCTGGACCCCACTTTGTGATTTAGATTTAGATTTTTAGCATATTTTAAATTGTTGGGTCGAGTAGATTAAGGTATGATCATGCCATAGAATGGTAGACTCACTCTTTCATCAAGGAAAATTTGCCCCTCTAGGGGGATCATCAAAGAAAGGGGTGAATTCATGCAATGTAATGGCAAGCATGTTGGGGGAGGAGCAATTTCAAAATTGCCTCACCGCAAGAAGGGAGACACTGTGCTATGCAAGGGTGGGAATGCAAGGGAAAGGGAAAATACAAAATCACCCAAAAGTGGAAAAGGCAAATGCGAATTCACCCAAAATGGGAAATGAGCAAATGTGAATTCACCCTTTAGGGTGAAAATACATAGGGGTGATTGCAAAATCACATAGGGGGGAAAGTGGCAAATGCGACTTTGCCTTTGGGGATAAAATAGGTGAAATCACACCTAGACAAGAAAGGGGTGAGATTGTTTGACAAACAAGAAAACCCACAAAAAGATAAAGGAGGGGAAAACACGCTAGCTAGACAGGCGAACATGTTGGGATGGGGAAGGGGTGAACTCGCCTTACACAGAGGTGAAAGTGCTAAATGGAGGCAAGGATAAAAAATTCAAGAAAAAGAGATGAAATGTGAGGAAACTAATAGAATGGTTTGCATGGATGCAAAAATTCAAGAGGTTGAGGACATGCTAGAGGCACTTGGAAATGTTAGAGGTGACAGTCAAGGCAATGAATGCCCATGATCATAGATCATTGGCACAAGTGAGGCTACTACATATGTTGGGGTATCCCAACATGAAAGAACACAAATGATTACTGACTGCCTTGATGGAGAGATGGATTTCAAAGACTTCAAACTTCCATCTCCCAACAAGGGAGATGATGGTGACATTGGAGGATGTGTGGAGGAATCTGCAATTTCCCATTCGAGGGCACTTGGTTAGCTAGACCTGTAGTTGAGCATTAGACAAGAACCTACAAGTTGTATTTGGACTGGTTGAGTTTCCCATCCAGGGGAGGTGGTTGGATCTGGATGCCTATTTTGGATTGGAGATGCTAGCCCTACCATTATACCTTTGTGACCTGACCAGTGGGATTTTGTTACCAGATAGGAGTGGATGCTTCTACATCCTCAAGGTGATTGAGGTTGCTAGATAGGCTATATATGGTCCTAGATGAAGTCTTGGAAAATGTGGTGATTGAAGACCAGAAGGTTGCTGCTAAAAAAGCTAATAGTTTTATCCACTGTCACGCAGTCATCCTCAATGCTAGTGAGTACACCACTACATTGGACCAAACCATGAATAGAATGCGGGAAAGGTTCTCCCATCTAACTCAGATGGGATTACCATCCCTTTTCTTGAAGATGAATCGGTGGCCACGACAGAGCATATTGTAACATAGATTGAAGAGAAGCAGTAGGATGCATCCACTTTTCAGAGCTTCAATCAACCCCTTACAATAGAGGATATTGAAGGCATCACCCTTCCGATAGTGTGGCTTCTTTTTCAACTTGAGTCTTGGGCTGGTATATTGTGAATGTTTCCTTACAAAGAAATGATTGAATGGTATGGAGTGCAAGAGGATCTATGTGACATAACAATACCATCCAAGGTTGAATGGATGCCTTTGCAGAGCATTGTCTCCAAGCTCTGATCGTGTCACCCATGGATAGGACTCTGTTTTGTGAACCAAAAATTTTGGGTCTCTCGTTCCATAGGAAAAACGCCCCTAGTAGTCACCAAAAGCTATGCATATAAATTTCTCCAAGCTCCCTTCAAGTTATTTTTATTTTTGCTAAGTACCGGCCCACGCCTCATCTATTGAAAACATCATCGAGCTTGTTTCACAAAAGCTTCATCTAAATATTGCCATGTGCTTGCCAGGAACTCTTCACAGAGATTTATTTATTCACTCTTCCAAAAAAACCTAACATGCCCCATATGTTGGCAATTCGCACACTTCAAGGCTCCTTCCCTTCTCTTCTCTATCGAGCCCCAACTGTATGCCACGTAGCATCAATCTGCATACATTCCCTTGTGGCCCCCACTAGTTTGTAAGGAAGACTTCCATGTGTCTTCACCACATAGTTTTTCACTTCAAGGAGGGAGGAATGAACCACATGCCCTGACCTATTGCCACATGGATATTCTAAGGGCTTCACTGTGTTACCTCAGATCAAGAAACAACCTCACCATTGTCACCACGTGTTCTAACTATCGTTGTGAGTGAGCGATGTGTGTCGGCACTCTATTCTACTAGGACCACTACCATCATTTTTTAGGTGATGCATCTGGCTCAAGGGTGACTACATTCATGGCTCAAATCTTTTTCCATTTTAACGGTCAAGGGAAATCATTGTTGTCTGCAACATTGCTCATGATTGGGGAATTTTTTTGTTATTGGCTTGCCAAGTGGTGGGTTTTTAGTTATAAATACTGCTTCTTCTTTGGAAGAAGGGTTTTGGAATTGACAGAGAAAATTTTGGAAAGACACCAGGCCTTTGTATTGTTTAAGATTATTGCATAGGATTTGTAGACTTTTCATTATTTGACCTTTCTATTTCTTAAATATTTGATAAAGCTATATATTGTGCCATTATTGTATTGAGTAATTTTTTGTAGACTTCTATAATTTTAATATAAGTTAGATGATTAATATTATTTCTCCAACTCTTCTTTTCAGTAGATGTGTGGAAGTTATTTTATGTCATTGAATAAATTGTCCAGATTTTCATTTTGATTTTTGTTGTTTCGAGATATAGCAGATTGTTGAATGACCCTTAAATCATATCTCAAAGATAGGTTTATCATGCCCATATCTATTTCTTGGAACATCGCCTTAGATTAGATTTATTTTATATTTGTTTCTTTTTACCCCTTTTCAATCCTCAAATTATAGAAGAAGTCGACTTCTTTAAGAACTTGAAGGTCACTCAATTTAATGTAATAGGTTCCCCCTTTAATTGAGTTTCCCATAAAGATTGTTACCTTGTCAATTTTTTGCATCAATAGTTTATTTTTTCTAGCATGCCTAGTGGGACATCTTAAATGTACCTAAATCAAAAGAGGGTGTATAATCCATCAACCTATTACTAGGTCTCAAACAACGAATAATCCTGGCTTGTTAGTGTCTTTTCTAGTAACATTACGAACCCGAACTCGTCCAGTGAATGTTCCAATCCCTCCACCAACCATGTTGCAAATTAAAAACAAAAATTATGTTGCTTGGGATGCTGGAAGTCCCCTTGTAGCCCCAATTGCACCCACTATTTGGGTGTTGATCCCAGTCTCTGCTCTAAAATCCATTCCTAAATTCACCAGAGATGGTTCAAGAATACCATCCGAACATCTACAAGATGTGGTGGACATGTTCTTAGTGCATGGAGTTATAGATAAAAATATAGTGCTAAGTTTTCTCGTAGCCTCCTTCAAAGGGAAAGAATTAGACTAGTACCACACTCTACTAGATAACACCATCGGTACTTGGGATCAGCTCAGAGATCCTTTCTATGAAATATTCTCAAAATATGGAGATAGGTCTTCACTATATCATCAATTGAAAACAAAAAATTGGACCCCATCTGAAGCCATGACTGACTCCAATGCTCGATTCCATACAACCTAGCAAAGAATCTAGACTACTGTCCATCCACTAGCTGAGTTGGAATTTATGTTCTACTTTAAATCCATCAATGTCGATATCTCGTTGATGATCTAGTCTCTCAGTAGAACCACACTACTAGATGCATATAGCGTAGCATTCAAGGTAGAGAACAATATGATTGATGCTGGGAAGTTTCCACCCCAACCCATCATGCCTATATTTCTCAAATTATTAGTTCCTACCTAGGAGACGCCATCTACTAGCGTGCCCAAACCTCCTTCATCTATGTACACATATCCAAGCGCATGAAAAAATGTTGCTTCTACATCTGGCTCTTAGAAGAACAAGATGAGTGACATAAAATAATTGGTGTGGAACCTAGTAAATGAAGTAACTACTATCAAGCGCAACCAGGTTGCTCCTCCAAGACCAGCCTACCAAAATTTTCAAGTTGGAAGACCTTCCTACCAACATAACCAATATCAAGGAGGCGTGCACACAAATCTATAGGCTCAGATGACTAACCAAATAGTGTTAGTTCCTACTCCATTGGGAGCTGCTCAACCAGGTACAAGTAGAGAGTTGATAACAGGGCAGAAAAACCTTACTGGAGATATCAATCATTGGTGCTTCCCTTGCGGTGATGCACATATGCCTCAAAATTGTCCACATGGAAACTTATAGTATAAGGTTGCAGAATAGTGAAACCAAGCTGTGATGCCAAATTTAGGAGGTTATATATATGCCTCTCCCCAAATGGAGAATGTGCTTCTTACCACACAAATGCAAGGAATGTCCTTGGAAAAATATAATTACATAGCTCTTGATCACTCCCTTTTCTCATGGATGGAAGGAGAAGAAGCAGTCTTCACGTACGAGGAATCCACATCAAAAAAATCGTAGGTGCAATCTGACTACAACACTTGATGGAAGAGGAGATTCACGAGTGAACCAGTATCTCCATAGCCTAGAAGCATCCTAAACCAATCTCTTGGTCCTTCCACAATTGCTCTGCATTCGTAGCTGCACAAGGAGATTGTTATAGCCAGGGCCAAAGAACAAAATCCTCCAAATCCACCACCATTCAACGTAGTGGAAAAATTGAATAAATGTTTTGCTAATGTATCCCTTTGGGATATCTTAGCCATTTCGGAGAAAAATTCGTTGCTACAGAGGGCCCTTTGGGAAGATGTGGTTGTTCAACTGACAAAGAAATTTCTCAAAGAAAAGGCTACTAAACAATCACCTCTAGCTAAACTTCTCACAAATACTATAAAGGAGACCTTTGTTGAAGTCAAAGAAGAGAATCCAAAACCTAAGCCTTTTTTCTTAACTCTCATTGTGGGGAAGAAACTTCTACATAATTCCATGATTGGTTCCAGTGCTAGCACCACAGTCATGCCTAAGCAGGCAGTGGAAGCCTTAGTATTAGATATTAACCCTTAAAGAGGGGGGTTATGCAGTTAGATGGGAACAAAGTCAAAATTGTAGGTATCATCAAAGACCTCCTCTTGAATTTATTATCTTGCCCTAGAATCACAATTAAGCAAGATACTATGATCATAGATGTTCCTCCCATGTTCGGCCTTTGCCTATCCTAGGAATTCACCTCAAAGATAGGTGAATACCTTTCTTTGGATTGGTTGCACCTAATTCTCAAGACCAAGCATGGAGCTAAAATGAAGATAATATCAGAAGCTCTGTGTTTGGAACATGTAGCTGATGAATCCATGATCACCTTTGAAGCTTCTCATAAGTCTTTCACCAAGGAAGAAACTTATGGTATCGAGTTTCTTAAGGATGAGAAGGTAACTTAAGACTGGACCAATCAAGAAGAGGTCCTCTTGATCAAATACATAGATTTTGATCCTTTTGAAAAATATCATTCTACCGAGTTGGGCACCTACGTAATCTATGGTGAGGATCAATAGATCCCAAAGGTAGTAAAGGACCCCATCATCAAACAAACCTCAAAGCTATGGGCATTGCACTTTGATGGTGCAAGATGAAAGGTTGGCAATGGTACCAAGATATGCTTAACATCTCCAACCAAACAATATATTCTCAAATCTTTCTTCTTCCAATTCACTTGCTCGAACAATGAAGCCGGGTATGAAGGTCTTGTGCAAGGTATAAGCCACATAGAGTGGATGGGTGTCAAGAAAATAATGGTGTTCAGAGACTCTAAACTTATAATTAATCAATTTAGAAGCATCTCTGATGCAAAGAATGTTTGCATGTAGTATTATAGACATAGGGTATGGGACCTCATTGAAGGTTTCAAAGCTTTTAACATCCATGCGGTGCATAGGGAGCAAAATTCAACTGTGAATCTCATGGTGACAATAGGATCTCAATTCGATCCTACCTCTAACTTGATTAAGAATGTAAATTTTTGTGAGTGATCGCCTGACCCTCCATTCTACATATAAATGACCAAAGCTAGAAAGTGTTCAAAATTGATGAACACATCACCTCGTTCATCCAACAGTCAGGAGAGTTTTTAGATCAGCTTCAACCAAAAATTGAAAAAGCATATGAAGGGTAGATCGTTTAGTTAAGATCCAATAAAATTCTGAAAGGGCTAGTCCCTCTCAAGAATTTATTTGATTGTGATGATGTGAGGAATTGTAGAAGAAAATTTGTGGTAGACAAGAAGGACTATGCCAATATGGAGGTCGGAGATGGAAGAAAACTAAAAGTTGGAAAAGAAGTTATGCAACATGACAAGGATAGACTCATTCACTTTTGTGAAAAATATGGAGTCATGGCCTAGTCTTATGATGACCTCAGGGGATGCAATCCTGACATCATCCAACACACTATCAAACTAATGGAAGGTGCAAAACCTGTCCACTAGAAGCAGAGGCCCATAAATATGAAGATTGAAGCCCTGATGGAACAAGAGTTAAAAAAGCTAATCCAATCAAGCACAACATGTAGGTGTCTAATCTTGTTCCGGTCCAAAAGAATAATGGAGGCATTCATCTCTATGTCGACTTCCACAACCTAAATCAAGCATCGCTAAAGGATTATTACCAATTGCCTTCCATGAAATCAATCTTGCAAAATGTGGCAAGTTTGGAGATGTTTTCTTTGTTAGATGGTTTTTCGGGATACAATCAGATCCAGGCTAAAGAAGAGGATCAACACAAGACAAAATTCACTACCGAGTGGGGAATGTTCACATATGCTAAAATTTCTTTCGATCTCTCAAATGTGGCAACCACTTTCCAGCGAGCAGTGGATATCACTTTCAGTGAACTAATCAACAAAATTATCATCTATTTAGATGATCTGACTATATTCTCAAAGTCTAAAGATGATCATTTTGATCATCTAGAGGTGGTTTTCAAAAAATTCCAGGAGTTTAGGGTATCCCTAAACCCAAAAAAATGTGTCTTCGAAGTATCGCAAGGAAAATTATTGGCCCATGTAGTGTCCAAAGAAGGAATCACAATAGATCCTGAAAGGGTAAAAGCGATTAGGGAACTTCCCCTACTAGACAACAAAAAGGGAGTCCAGTATTTTTTTGGGAAGGTTAACTTTGTAAGTAAATTTATTTCTGATTTTGCAGGAATAATTAAACCAATCTCCTTGATTTTAAAAAAGGATCAATTATTCAAATGGACAAAAGAATCAAGAGAATCCTTCGAGAAGGTTCAGGATTTTATTTCTTCAACTCTTGTACTGGTAAATCCAATTCTATTGAAGGACTTCATAATGTATGTATTTAGTAGCAAGACAAGCATTGCTACTATTTTGACTCAAAAGGACAATGAAGGAAAGGTAGAAAATTCGATAGCATTTCACTCTTGGACCTTAAAGGAATATGCGACGAACTACAACTTCGTCGAGAAGCAAGCATTCAAAATTGTAAAGGGACTCAAGAATTTCTGACATCTTGTATCTTGCAATAAGCTGATTATTTATGTGGCACATTTGAGTGTCAGCGAATATATCATGGAAGGAGAAATCACTAAAAAAACGGCCAATTGGATCACTAAGATCCTTGAATATGACATTGAAGTCAAGCCTACAAATACCATTTGAGGAAGATGGATATGTGAATATTTGGTGCAAGATGAAGAAATAGAAATTGAAGAAGAGCAATCAGATTTGGTCCTAACAAACGAGTCCAAGCCCGAAGGCTACTCACTAGAAGATAGAGTAAGATTTATGCACATCAAAAAGTATCCGATAGGATTCCTTTCTTAGAAAAGAATATTCTACCAACTGCAAAACAACAAATAATCACTTATTGAAGGGGTCATCTTCAAGAGGAATTTCAACTAATTTTTACTACAATGCATCACCATAGAGCAAGCAAAGATAATTCTCGGCACCTTCCACAAAAATCTTGAAGGCAAACACTTCTTTGCGAAGACCACTGCCATCAAAATCTTGTGTGTTCAGTACTTCTTTCCTAAGTTATTCAATGACTCATACGACATGGTAAAAGTTTGCAAAGAATACCAATTCTTCGCAGGAAGGAGAATTTTTTTTGTAATGCCTCTCAATCCGATAGTAGTAGATGAGTCGTTCATGCAATGGGAGCTAGATTTCATCAGAATGATCAATCTCATCTCCAATTTTGGACACAAGTGGATTCTCACCACCACGGACTACTTCACAATGTGGACTAAAGCCATACCCATGAAGAATGAAATAGAGGCGAAGATTGTGGACTTTGTTGAAGGGCTAGTAACGAGATTTGGCCTACCAAAGACTATCATTTTGAACAACACCAAGGCTTTCCTAGGCTCCAAGAATCGGTCAATGCATGAGAAAGAGTGGCACAAGAACCTTTGGATAAATCTCTGGGCAGACTGCATAACTCCCAAGCAAGCCCTAAAAACTTTGCCATACAAGCTAGTGTATGGGAAGAAGGTATCGTTGCCCATATTTATGGAGATTCTTGCGCTACAGCTACTCAAATCCCTAGAAATTGAAGAAAGTGGAGCTATGGAGGTTTAGTTGACCGAGCTACTAGAAGTGCAAGTAAAAGGGGGAAAATCCCTAATAGCCATGTCTAACCACCAACAGGTGGCTAAGAGATGGTTTGACAAGAAAGCTTTGGACCAAGGCCTAAAGTGTGGGGACCTAGTAATTAAATTCAATGAAAGGGTTGGGAAGCCTGGCCAGCATGGAAAATTTGATAGTCTATGGGAGGGCCCTTTCAAAATAATTTATTACAAACAACACAACGTATTTGAATTGGAGAATATGGAATAGAAAGCACTAGGTATTCTGGTTAACAGAATTCACTTAAAATTATTCAATTAAGCTTTAGTTATTTTGTTAGTGCAAATATGTGAATATTGTAGTTATTTTCCTTTGTTTTGGTTGGACGGTCTTTCCAATAAATCCATCATATAGGAAATAGAAAAAATCATGGAACCCATTATTGCACAAGCAGAAGAAGAAAATGCTACCCATTGTGCAAAAAAATGAACTCATGTGCGAAGAATTAAATTCAATCCATACTGTAAAAACACATGAAAAGGAGACAAGAGGTTTTATATAAGAAAGTATATTTTATATATATATATGCTTTTGTAAATACATTTAAAAATGTCTTTGAGGCCATATGTTCAAAAGTATGACTATATACTATGCAGATTCTATATATATATGTACGAAAAAGCCTTTTCCAAACATATCTATACAAAAAGGGAAAAATGTGTTTTAAACTTTAATTATCTAGAGCAGGAACATTATCATCACCAGTGGGAGCATTGTTTTCACAAATAGGAAGGTTTTCACCAGTAGTAACGGGACCAAGAGCAACATCATCAACACCAAGAACCAGGGACAAAGGGGACACTAGGTTCCTGAAATCCATGTACAAGTCCACATTGTAAAACAACGCCACATTGTAGCAGCACAACAAAAAGTGACATTCGTGGGTAGCTCTCTCATGATGCTCAACTAGTGAAAGAAGTTAGAACCCATTCAGGAATGGTAACCATGGTACCACTACATATTCTTCAATGTGCCTCCATAGGTCACTTGCAATGGGTAGGCCCAGGTCATAGACAACATGGTTCACCACCTCTCTGAGGCCGTCGAGGTACTTCTTCAAAAAAATTTATAGTGTCAAACACAAAGTCGTAGCCTTAGGGACCTGGACGTTGAGCAAAGAAGCAATGAAGTGGGAGAAAATATCAGTATTCACCCAATACTTGTCTTCATATTCAATGCAATATCTACCTAGAACCCATTTCAAGGCTATAATAGCCAAAGAATGCTTGTTTTTGGTCATATGCTTGAGTCACCTTTTTGAAATCTCTCCTAAATTTTTTGTTTGGAACTTGTTATAGAATAGCCTAATTGGAGTGTTCATGGTATCAAATTCTACTCAGCTACCTAGGCCTAGCTCTTCACAAGCTCAAATCCTACTTAATTGCCTAAATGATAATCCTAGCTAATCACTTAATGTCGATTTTGCTAATCGCTAAGTGTGATTTTTCCACTGAGATAGGGCCTATTTATAAAAATATTTGAGGTAACTTGCATACCATAAGCATGACGCTAATTGAGTGTTAACTCAAAAATTTCACCAAAGGCCTGCTCAATTTTCCAACCCAGTTGCATCTGCAGGTACAAATTGTTGTGTGCAAGATTAAGGAGCGATAATCAATTAGCGTGAGTTGGCGGCAGTCCCAAGCGATAGCTCATATGGACAGATGTTGAGGTGTCACGCTACAAGAAATTTTGAGCTCCAAGGCTGAACACAAATATTTTCTAAGTACTCATTTCGCCCATGGCTTAATTATTCTTTTTGGGATATTAATTACCAAGGCGTGCAAAAGGATAGTGAGCTTTCAACCGACGACTCAATTTCCTAGGAAAATCATGCTAAAGGACGTGATTATTGAGGTAATTATGAATTCTTGTCTTTTCAAAAAGGCAAGTAATTCATTTCGCATGGGAAAGAGAGTTGGTGGTACATGTTGAATTAAATACGAAAAGGCAACCGTTGTCTATCAGTTTAAATCAAAAAAATCAAAGGAAAGAAAAGCTAATTATTTCATACAAAAGCTAAACAACATAGAAATTTTCCTTAGGCAAAGGATTTTGAGTGTATAATCACTGAAAAACTAGTGTTGTGCAAGATAATGGAAAAGTAGCTAAGTGCAGAGGTAATTGCAGGAGATTCATTGCCCCGGTGTGGATCGAACCCAAAGCAAGAGGCAACGATTCATCTAGGTTTACGTTTAGAGCCTTGCATAGTGTTTTAGGTTCCATTCATACCACTTCAGTGTGCTTTCTAAGAAGAATCTTGTTAAAAATGGAGGCAGCCTAGGGTTCTCAAGAAAAAATAAAAGGTGAGAGAACACAAAGTTTATATGATGTCATGCATACAATGCCAACCGCCTATGTCTTGGAGACTGCCTCTTACTTTTTTCCTAGTCTACCAGAGAAACCAATGTGGGTGAATACAAGGGTTGCAGAAAGGTAGACTACCCATAGAGACCAATTCTGAATTAAGGAGGAATGGGATAATATTTATGATCACATCCTTGTAAAGAACCCTGAGACTCTTAGGAAGGCAGCCTACGAAAGGATGAAGAGGAATAACGAGCTAGATTCCTTGGCGTAGAAGTGTTGGTTCAGTGGGCTCCCATAATATATGGTCCCATTCATGCACTACTACCTAGAATTGGTTGATGAGTCCATCAAGCATTTCAACCTGGCTACCAACACCATCAGGGGTCGAGAGCTAAGATTTATCATCTACAAGGAGGCTATCTGGGATATATTGTGCATCTCAAAATGAAGCTCCAAGGTAGATAGAATGGAGTCATTCACTCCAGCAAAGGGAGAGAGCATATGGAAACCCATAGATTTTTCTCTAGACTTTTATAACATAGAGGCCCAAAGTTCCAAAGAAGTTTGTAAAAAGCCACCACAAATCCCAACAATGCATAAAAATTTCAAGGAAGATATGCAGGATGCCTTCTCAATGATGGCATTTATTTGTGGTCTAGACACTGACATATATGTTTAGGAATTTCAACTAGGCTTGGGGTTCAAGTTGTACAAGAAGCACTCTCTTTCTTGGTATGACTTCGTATAATTCCTCGTTGAGGAAATTTTGAACCAAATAGCAGAGTATGAGACACAATAGAGGTTTAGGTTTCCTTCCTTCCTTGCACACATGTTTTTGCATCAAAACCCTGATTTCTTCCGAAGGCATATAAGGTTGGCGATATTTGATGAAAAACAGTAGAGAAATCCAATATCGGTATGGACTACTCTTCTCTCTGCAACATATGATTATTATGCATTTTTGGATTATTTCTTGACTCTAATTATGCAAGATGAAGTGCGACTAGTTTCTAGAGGAGGATTTCACATTCATCTAGATGCACGGTTATACTGGGGAACCATTCTAACTTCTGGCATATCTCATAGATCGGATACTGGCCCTTGAAATGTTTTTCCAAGTATCGATTATTGAATTCACCTTTTGCAGTGGAAATTCTAAGAAGAAAGGATTTTTCGGCTGTCTGCTAAGTTTTAAAATGGTGATCATGGCCAAGAAGAAAACTCATGATTTGATAGAGGCAAAGCCGACTCATCTGGGGCTAGTGCGGATTTGAGTTTGGAATTACAACCCCGATGATGACTTACCAAATGAGTATGTCAAGGTAACATAAATTCCCCGACCTTATTGGGAGAAGCAGCAAAATCCAATACAGGATACTAATGACCTGATGGTGGACCTAGTCCATATTCCAGATGGAGATAGTTGGCCGCCATGGCTCAAGTTCTATTTTTAGATAGGGAAATATGATAAATCAAAACATATGGGGGTTACTCTTCACAACAATTTGGCAAAGAATTATAACTGGAGCGAAGAGAAGATTGAAGATTTTTGGATTTACCGACAAGAGACCCAACACACTAAGGCCCCTTATGATAGCATAGAAATGGATGATAGGTTCAAAAAATGAGAATCTTGATTCTAATGATAGTGATGATGAAGATGCCAACCCAAAGGAGACTGAAGAATGTACCGAGGAAGGATCATAACCAAAAGTGGAGCTTCAAATGGCCTTGACACAGAAGAAAGGGAAGATAATGAAGCAACCTAGCAAGGTTTCTTCAAGTGTGTGGGTGAACATATCATGTATGAGGGCTTTGTTGACTCACACCTGGACTGCAAAGAGGACCAAAACAACCAAGCCACAACATTCGAAGACCATAGTGGTGGAAGACTTGCCACCTACCAAACGGTAGCACACCGAAGCATATTCTAGAGAATGTTCACAAAATCCTAGTGCAAGCTAGGAGCCTACAATGAGCCAAGGATCATATTCATCCACACGGCAAGTATCTTTTGCTCCCTCTTCTCTAGCTTTGCAATCTTTAGTAACCCTTACTATATCTGTGGTGCTACTCACTTCAAGCGCTGGCCCTTGCTTTCTCACCTCTACTTCCATGGTCGCTAGAGGTTTCACACAGTTTTCTTGTGTGGCACCATTTACCTTTACTCCTCTGTGGAAATTTACACCTTTCACCTCGGTCTATTCCACATCTATCAGGGCCTCACATTTTGCCTCTACAACTTCCATTGATACCTCTCCTATTTCTACTGTGTTGGCCCCAATCCAGTATGTCCAATAGATGAAATCCACCATGACACTACTTCCCTCAAGTCCTCATATTGGTCCACAAGTTGGGTATTGGAATATCCCTCCTTTCTCTCCTCAAATAGTCAATCTTCTGAAGAAGAAATCAACTAGGACCACTACCCTCTCATTTCCATTTTCCCTTCCTCTTGATGCACCTTTCGTAGGTGGGCTCATCAGATCACCAACAGAGTTCTTATTGGAAGGAAACAAAACTAAAACAGCACAAACAATCAAAGTCTAGAAACAAACGACCAAGGATGCTAAAAAGCAAGCTGATCTGAAAATGTAGACTATTTTAAATGAGTCTCAGCAATCACTACACTTTGTGACTATGTACCCGCCTGTCATCAAATCGCAAGGAGAGATGCACCCAGATGATTACAATATGTATACCATGGGGATCGACCAGAGCATAGCTTGACCGCAAGATAAAGTTGAGCTTATGGAGGAGACTCAGTGGGTTGTGACCACCGACTTTCTTAATTCCAGTTGCAAGCTAAGGAAGAGGGAAGAAGGGATAAAAATTGTCAAAGAGAGGGTCGAGATCCTATAGGCAAAGGAAAATATGAGGGATGTTGACTTGAAATGCTTATCTCAACAAGCAGGGACAGAGCAGGCTAAGCTCTGGGAGGAACTTGCAAAGTTCCACTTTCAATTCCAACTTGGTCATCGGGCAGCAATAAAAATACCAAGGCTATCAAGACCAATTGGCTTGGTTGGAGCAAGAAGTGCAACAAAATAATGAGGAGCTCAACCGCCAACGCACTACACAAGAACAACATATACAGTAGAAGGACATGGACTTCAATACCCACTGAACTCAACTAGAAAATGAGGTCCAGGAAATGAAATCTTCCCTAGAGAGGGGGGCAACAAAAAAAGAATGAGTTGAGGCAAGTTGGATCGCAGAATCAAAAGTCCTGCAGGGATAAATCACCACATCAAACCAAAAGGTTATAGAGCCGGTACATAATATAGAATTGAGGGATGTAGAAATTGGCCTCTTGAAGAGATTTTCCCAACCTCCTGTTGCCTGGTTAGACCTCCTTCAAGTAGCCTAGCGGCTATATGTTTCGTATTGGGAAAAGGTTAAGGCCTTTTGCCTGACCCTCCAATTGACACTCCAATTCATGATAGAGGCAACAAGTTTAGGCAAGTAGGCTCGTAGAATGATTGAGCATTTCCCTCAATCCATCACGGAGAGAGTTCCTAAGGCCAAGAGGTTGTTGGATAGGCTATATATGGTCCCGAATGAAGTCTTGGAAAACATGTAGATTGAAGACCAAAAGGCCACTACGAAAATAGATAACAGGTTTATCCATTGTCATGCAACCATCCTCAATGCTAATGAGTATGCCACTATATTGGACTAAATAATGAATAGCATGTGGGAAAGGTTCTCCAACCTAACTCAGATGGTTTTACCATCCCCTTTTCTTCAAGATGAATTGGTAGCCACGATGGAGCATATTGTTGGGGAAGGATAGGTCAACTTAGAATGAAACATCTAAGAAGAACAGTGCCTTCAGTGATTTTCATTTCTTCAAATCACCCCAAAGACACAAAATACTATGCCATAAACTAAAATAGGCATAGTTGTTTCCCCCATTAATCCTTCTCAGAAAAATATATGCAGAAAAATAATAGACTCAACACATATGCATAGATTCAATTCACATAATCTAATAGCATGGAAGAAAAACTAATGAACACACAGATATACATTGGGGAAATCCTTTTGGGTAAAAACCCCACCCTCGAAAAGATCCAGCCATTGTATTATTCAATAAGAAACAAGGTTACAATACAATCTCAAGCTCATAGCCTTTACAGGAGTTACATCTTGTTCATCTGGAGAATACAGGCAACAACATAGATCTGAAACCTTGCACTGTTACAATTTCCTCACACAACATATAGTGAAAAATCATTTCATCTCACCAGCCCACACACATAGCCAGCCTTTTAGTTGGCACAGCCTCATGGCCACTCATATTCACATCTTCTCAATTATTTGTGTCTCAGTGTTCACGATTACAATGCTCTTCACATACCACTTGAACACTCACATTACTCGATCAGATCTCTCGTCATGATCAACCTCTACCTCTCTTCCCTTTTAATCCAACCAACAACCATCAGAGTATTGATTACCCCACCAGCAAGATTCCACCATTCTCTAGCAACACCACCCTACAACCTGCTTCAAGAGTTCCACTAATGACCCCAAGTCACACTAATACTATTGTTGTGGTCCCCACTGTCATCGAAATCTGAGTCACTTCCATCTTCTATTGGTCCATCGACGTAGCCCGGTGAAGAGTTCAACCAAAGACTCCAAGTCACATCGATATAATTTTATCATTCTATTTATGGGACTACCTATCATGTTCCACCGATAGCCTCGAGTCACACCGATAGAAACAAACTGCCAACACTGAGAACTCATCCTGACAGAACAAGTTACACCAACCAAGTGCTTCAGCTAGACTTCTATCATCACTGAGAGTTAGGAGACTTACATCGACTGCTCAGGTTACACCAATGAATGGGTCAGAAAGAGTGAGGCACATATTTCCAACAATCTCCCACTTGACGAAGATCTTAATGACCATTCTAGAGCACCAACAAAAAACCATATAGAAGCACAAAAAACATCAACTTCCAGGGCCAAAGAAGATCACCTTTGTGAAAAACATTCTCCAAAAAAAAGATAGAACACTAGTTAGAACAACAGCTAGAACACTTACTGCACCCGTCCAACTAATCAACCCACACAACTGAAAATAGCACCCATAGCTCATGCTATTCCATCCAATCTCACATACCTACGATGTATCCAAATTAGTAAACTCATTTCAATCCCATTAACCATAGATACAAGCACCATTCACAAACCAGTTGAAGAAGACCAGATACATTTAGGTATTCCCACTGCATGGGTAATGCCAAAACTAAAAGATCAAAGGCATAACAATTCTACCAATAAAAATACATAGAAAATGTAACCATGTAGTACCAATGAAATATCCACAATGTTATGCACAACCTACAACCAATTGCTACAAGAAACATTTCTCTCAACAGTCTTCCAGAGCTCTTCCAAGTTCTTCAATACCCTCAAACTTCCACGAAGACAACCAAGACCAAAGAAAGACACTTTGAACAACATATACCTATAGAACATCCTCCTACATACACTTCTAAAAGCTAGCTATGTCAAATATGATCTCCTTCACATCCAAAAGAAACCTCTCAAAGAAGATCAAATTAGCCCATATAACTATCTCCTACCAGTTCTCATCAAAATATGATATAACATAAAATCTCAAGGAGATAAACCATGTTGTCCACCTTCCACTATGAATCCTCCAAAACTATTAAACAACAATTCAAGATCCATATCATGAAAAAAATCATAAACCACCTTTGAAAGATATAATGGGAAAATACCTCTCAAATAGACTTCACTGTCGAGCAGACCAAGAGTGGAAAACGAAAAATGCTCCTGCAAGATATACAAGCCACCATGACTCATCCAAGAGAAAAATCATCATTGATCTCTATTGAACTCACATCCAACCAAGGTGTAGGAAACTTGGAATTTAAACTATGATCAACACCTTTCCCAAAGGAATTTTAGCCTCACCTTATTCTCCATGTATCCATGAATGCCTACAATTGATCATCTCATGCTAAACTCCAATATTGCATTACTACACTTAACATGAAGTTCTCAATCATATGATGAATGTACTCAAAACATAGAGAATTACCAGACCATTGTCAAAACCCCAATCATCTGAACCAGGAACTTGTCATGAAACCATGATCTACATATCCCCCTTAGGAGATACCATGCTTCGAGTGAACTAACCATGGTCTCAAGAGAAATGCAACATGCCAAAACTCTAATGCACAAGGAAGAGTATACCATGATAGAAAATAAACAAGCTCTAAACCAACATCACCTGTCAAGCACCATGAACACCTCAGCCAAATATTTTAAATGTCCTCCATGGTTCCAAGATGTTTCACATCCTCAAATAGTGTCCATGCAAATGCGAAAGAACCCTTCTGTAGCAACAGGATCTAAGAGTCCCTCCTAGTAACATCTGCAACACTAAAGAAGATCATTCACCACCAAGTGATGAATTCATAGTAATTTATAAATCTCCCACTAAACCATGACATCCAAGATTTCTGAGCATCATGACCACACATCTGTTGATCTAAAAAACCTCTAGGTACAATCAAAAACATGTCCATCTAACAACAATGCCAAACAACACCAAGATCTCCAAACCATGCAGACCACACCATCACTGTCAAAATCTTACACTAAAAATGTGTACTAAGCTCTCCATGACATCATGACACACACGCTACAGGTCTCCATAACCGGCTATTCAGGTACTCAATGCTATCCATCCTCTCATCTCAAAATAGCTACACCAATGCACAAGTGACCATAGATAAGGTCAGCTAACAGATCTGCACCAACACTGAAACAAACCTGGTGGATATTGATAATCCACTTCCGAGTTGTCCCACAACAAACATGTAGGTAAAGACAACCCACAACATGCTCAACCTGTAGATCCAATCAATGAAGCCTACAAATCTATCATCACATTGCAAATTGCAAAATTGAGATCTCAAAGAGAAATCCCATGTAGACAACATGACTCAAACACCATATCAAGCTCAGATCTGATTCACCAATCATGGCCACAACTCAAGCACCATAGTCTAGGAAACCAACAAGCAAACACTTACATGCAAAACTGGAACTATCTGATCTAGCAACACCCCCAACCAACTAGGGTCTAGAAAATAGTTTAACAACAGCTCCACAAAACCACAAGTTTTTTTTTTACCATACAAAACCTTCAAAACCACTGTGTTTCCAAAACACCCATGCACATCCATATCCATTGCACATCTGGATGACCCAAGAGTCTGCACACGATCATCAAATTTAACCAAAAAAATGATAAATAACATGAATATGCATCATAGACTTTTTAGGAAAATCTATATAAAACCTTCAGAACCAAAGAACATGAATTTGAGCCATGCAAGTAAAAGGTATTCTTAAAAGGAACAAGTAGTACAAGAACTCTAAGCCCACTCCAGACCAATTCCAAAACCACAAGCATGCACATGCATTCAAGAGAGATAGGCTATTCAGAAGTTTTCATACCACCTAGAGATCAACTTCATAGCCTTCATGCAATCAAGGTAATAGAGAACAATGCCTTCAATGCTAAGTCAAAACACCCAGCACAAGCACAATACTCCATGGCTGAATAACAACCCAAGAATTTCCATACCAATAGGGAGCCTCTCACATAGACACCCAGTATGAAATATGCTCTGCTGCAACACAACCATAAGCATAAAATCACACCCCTTGCATCAGGATCATTCACTACCAACCATAAGCCTCAGACCACATCATCACAATATGATCAACTCCAAATTCTCCATCTTCAATGTCTTTGACGTTTCGTGTTGTCTCAAGAGAGAAAATTACTCATCAAATGATCAATCATCAACTGATTCCTTGAGATTTCATCAAGCCCGAAAGACTAAGAAATTTTCACTGGAGAAATACCTAGAACCAACATCTAGAAGAAGGATCTGATACCACTTGTTGGGGAAGGACGGTTCAACTTAGAATGAAACATCTAAGAAGAATAGTGCCTTTAGTGATTTTCATTTCTTCAAATCACCCCAAAGACACAAACTACTATGCCATAAAGTGGAACAGGCATAGTATTTTCCCCCATTAATCCTTCTAAGAAAAATATATGCAGACAAATAACAAATTCAACACATATGCATAGATTCAATTCATAGAATCTAACAACATGGAAGACAAACTAATGAGCACACAGATATACGTGTGGAAAACCCTTTCAGGTAAAAAAACCCACCCTCCAAAAGATCCAACCATTGTATTATTCAGCAATAAACAAAGTTAAAATACAATCTCAGGCTCATAGCCTTTACAGGAGTTACATCTTGTTCATCTAGAGAATACATGCAACAAAATAGATCTGAAACCTTACACTATTACAATTTCCTCACAAACATACAGTGAAGAATCATTTCATCTCACCAGCCCACACACATAGCCAGCCTTTCGGTCGGCACAGCCTCACGGCCACTCAAGTTCACATCTTCTTAGTTTTGTGTGTCTCAGTGTTCATAGTTACAATGATCTTCACATACCACTTGAACACTCACATTACTCGATCAGATCTCTCATCATGATCAACCGCTGCCTCTCGTCATGCCCCCATGTGCTAGAAATTCACACACTTAAAGGATCCTTCCCTTTGCTTCCCTATCAGGCCTTGACCGCATGCCATGTAACATTAGTCTGCATACATTCCTTGAAATTCCCACCATTAGCGTTGTTTGTAAGGAAGACATCCACATGTCTTCATCATATAGGCTTTTACCACAAGGAGAGAGGAATGAACTATAGTCCCTGACCTATTTCCATGTGAATCTTCTAAGGGCTTCATTGTGTTACCTCGAAGCAAGCAACAACCTCACCATTGTCGCCACGTGTTCTGATTGTTGTTGTAAGTGAGCGACATGTGTCAGTGCTTTATTTTTTTGGGACCACTACCATCATTTGTAGGAGATGAATTTGGCTCGAGAGTGATCATGTTCATGACTCAAATCTTTTTCCATTGTAACGACCGGGGGAAATCATTGTTATGTGCATCATTGCTCATGATTAGGGGATTTTTCTGTTACTGGCTCGCCAGGTGATGGGTTTTTAGTTTTAAATATTGCTTCTTCTTTAGAAGTATGGGTTTGAAATTGATAGAGTAAATTATGGAAAGACACCACGTCTTTGTATTGTTTTAGATTACTGCATAGGATTTGTAGACTATGCCATTATTCATCCTTTTATTTTCTTAACTATTTGATAAATTTGTATAGTGTGTCATTATTGTATTGAGTAATTTATTCGCAGACTTCTATAATTTTAATATAAGCTAGTTGATTAAGATCAAGTCTTTGAATCTCCTTTTTAGTAGATGTGTGGAAGCTATTTTATGTCACTGAATAAATTGTTCAAATTTCTATTTTGATTTTTTTTTTCTAAGACATAGCAAATTGTTGAACGACCCTTAAATCATATCTCAAAGATAGGTTTATTGTGCCCATATCTAATTCTTGGCACATCAATTTAGATTAGATTTATTTTATATTTTCTTCTTTCTACCCCTTTTCAATCCCCAAATTACAAAAGAAGACAACTTCTTTAAAAACTTAGTTGTCACTCGATTTAGAGCAATAGGTCCCCCCTTTAACTGAGTTTCCCATAAAGGTTGTTACCTTGTCAATTTTTGGCATCAACAGACATATTTTATATTCAATTCATGAGTATAATAGAGAAAGCAGGTGATATTATTTTTCTCTCAAGAGTCTTTTGCTTATCTTGTAGGAAGAAATGTTCTCCATCTAGACTTTGTTTGGCTGCAAAATAATTTCAACTTTCAAGTGAAATGTTAATCATAAGAATTATTCGCATATTATTCACTCTATGTCACTCTAATTGTTTCCTTTGCTTTAGTTTGATTATGCCGAGCATAGATGAGTTTCATCATCCTTAAATGCGCCCCTGATTTTGCTTTGGTTGGATCATATTCCCAACCTAAGTTGTGGCATCTACATTTGTTTGATCATTTCCCAACAAAACCATTTTTATGTATCCACACTTTGAATATATGTCTTGCACAACAGCTATAACTCCAAACTACAAATTTTGAGGCATGTTCTCTTGCTAGCTTTGGAAGAGATTTCTTTCTCTCTTTATCTTTCATTAATCAATGAAAAGACAGAGCTAGTGGGCACTTATACAGTAGATTGGGGTATCACCATTGTTTATAGAGGAGACATAGATATCAGAGAGTTTTATGCTTGTTGTCAATGAATTCATCTTACAACAAATCCCTTATTTTCCATCAGGAAGACCACAGGCATTGTTGGGACCTTTTTTTTTATGTTCGATGGTGGATATCCTACTAATGACATCTCTAGGCTTCTCCTTCTAGCTTATTGCCATGACTCTTAGTGTCAGTAAGACAATTTTCTTCTTAGTTTGATGATGGGACTCTTGTCGATAAGGATACGAGTTGTATTTACTCCATTGATGTGGTATTTCTAGTCCAATAAATATTTTTATTATTTATTTGATGACTAAGTTTGAGGCAAAATAACTATTTTATGCTCTCTAAGGGGAGAGTATATTATCATTGAAACATTTTTGTGTCTAATCGATATACTTGACTAATTCATTGCATATATTTAGCTTTATTTTTGTTGACTCTACACACTTCATGATCTTAGTGGGAAAATTTAGATCAAGTGATTCGTGGTTGGACCGTAATCGGGTAGTCAGAATATATATGTTTATTATCAAGATCCCAAAGAAACTCTTCAATCCTAGACTATTTCTCCTTCACATTCTCAATTGATTAATGTAATTATTGCATTTCTTACATTAGTCATGTTTTTCCCTTACAAAGATAACATCATTAACATATTCTTCAAAAGACTCTTTACATCTATCATACAACTATTGGGAGTAGTCATGTGGATGCTTCTGCATGCATTTATTGTAGATAGGTGAAAATCCTTCATGTTATATCCATGATTTTTGTTTACTGCCTTTATCCCAAAAAATTGTGGGCTTCATCAAATCCTTTTGTTGCAAATGTTTGATAAATAGGATGGAAGTTCAAATAATTCACTGAATAGATGTCATTTTGATCCCTCTGACACTTGAAAGTGAAGTTCCCAATTTTTTGTGCATCCTTTATGTGATGAACACCAATTCTTCCTTCAATGGATCCCACCAAAAGAACTGACCTTATCCCTTCTTCGACACATTTCTACCTTTTATTCATTCTTCAAATGCTTGAAGCAAGCAACTTCCAAAACTAAATAAACTATATTTGAAAGTGTTTAAAAAATAGAAAAAGAGATTTTAAGGGTTTTCCATTGGATGAGGGGGTCCATTAAAATTCACTGAGTGAATATACTAAAGGGTTTTTCTTGATTCCACCTTATTTACTACTTATTAATGATCAAAGTTGACCATTATGAGGTAGTTCCAATAAAACACTATTCTGAAACAATTTAAACCAAAAAGTTGAAGCACTGTAAAATTATCAAATGGTGTCCAATGTCCATGAAAAATAGCTAGTACATAGATGGGGAGAATCTAGAACATCAATCAGTTCATCCAGAAATTAATCTAGCTGATAAATATTATCCTTCAAAGTTTCCCTCTTTGCCAAATTTTACTGTGTAGATGACAAACCTTCACATAACTTTTAAATATGCTACGTCAAAATCTGGTCAAGTCAAACCATGGGAAGTTGAAACTAAACATATGAACTAGCATATGGTATATGAGTACGTTTGCAAGGTGGTTTTGCATGAAACTGCTTTGGCTTCAAATTATGATTTCTTAAAGTAGGCACTTTGAGGCAGTTTTTACAAATGTATTTCTGAGTGTTGCAGTCCATTTCCTCATCAATTTTGCAAAATTTTGGCCAAAAAATTTAGGATCCAACACACCCAATTATAGCAGCACTAAGATTTGGGCCCGATCATTAGATGGAGTTGGCAGGGAGGCAGAGGAGGTGATGATGATGTGGAGATGCAGGAGGTTGGGAGAGAGTAGGTCATGGATGTGGATGCCCTAGAGGTGGATCCATTAGTGATCGTGCCATATGTACCATCGTCACTAAAGGATCCCATTGTATTACTAACATGAGCCCTATCTAGGATAGGGATAGCAGAGCACAAATTATAGGTGTATGAGGAAAATGACAATAGGTTGCAAAGGGAGGTGGACCGATATTAGGGGGAGATGGAGAGGCTACAAATTATGGAGAGAGATAAAGAGAGAGATTACGAGGCCCTAGCAGATGAGGCCTTGAGGAGAGTATAGGAGATGCAAGTGGAGAGGGATGAGGCTCAGAGGGAGCAAGATGAGGCTCAATATAGAGATGAGTGTGAAGAGGAGACCATGGGGGATGGAGGGGGTTTGTTGGAGAGGGTGGAGACAACATAGTGATAGGTGCAGGAACTTGAGGGGGAGAGAGATGTAGGGGCACAAATGATAGCCCAAATATAAGCATAGATAGACCAGATGCATCTTGCATAGGAGGCCTAGGAGAGGGAGAGGTGGTATATCAGTGGGCTATGAGATAGATACAAGATTGAGAGGGGCTTGACTAGGGAACAGGCATTAGAGGTGGTTGATACAAGGATAGAGGTTGGATATGATATGAGCACCTATTTTAGAGAGGTACCAGACCCAGCACAAAGAGTGCCACCATTTATCCAAGCAACCACATAGATGCTAGCATCGTCACAAGGGGCCACCCACACATGGGGATACAACAATTACCATCAGACACCTCCCCGAGGTAGAGGATTAGTGTCGAACTCCCCCTAGAGGATAGATGCTAAGAGCAATGGATCAGTCAGGAGAGGAGGATGAGGAGATAGGGCCTGGATTTTTGATAGGTGTAGAGTGTATGTGCAGTATATAGAGACATATCCTATAGATTCTTTCTACAGATGCATAGATTAATCGATTCATTGATTCTTTATTCTTTATTCATTATTCATTTAGGAGATGTAGTCTTTGTATTATTTGATTAGCACTCTACACTTGTACCTTATTGCATGGACATTAATGAACTTGGTGGATGGACCTTTACTATGATTTATCATGGACTTATTATGGATTTTTATGATATTTTATTATGGACTATGATGGACTCGATGCACACTATATTATTTTTCATATTTATATGATATGTGATGGGAATTGATGTGATGATGTGTGGTTATTATGTTATGTGATGGATATTTATGCATGTGATGATGATGATTTATTTCTATGTTTATGTGGATGATATGGATTATATTCATTATGTCTAATGATTGTCGATACATGATGTGATGTGACATGATCTATGTTTTTTGTGATGAATGCAATGGACATACTACTAATGGTGTCTGATGCAGATGTGAAAGTCAAATTAAATAAATTATTTTATTTATTTAATTAAATCTTCTATGCTCGAATGTTGAATTAAATTAACATTTAATTATTTATGTCACATTCCTCTATCATTTAGTTATCTAAGTCATTCACTCACCTTCTGACTCAAGATCTATTTTTAGTTCTCCAGTTGTCTCTGAATTCAACACCAGTTTATCTCTATGAGAAGACTCTCCGTCACAACTAGTCGATTAACTAGTTCTAACTCATATGCATGTATGTGTTTATTAATTAAATATCTTTATTTAATTAATTAACTCAAGTTTGCATTCGAATGCATTATTCTTTAACTTCTAACTTTGTCTTTTGCATAGAAAGTCTATTTCTTTTATTTTTGAAGATGAAGATTGGAAGTCATGTTCTAACTCATGTTCTAAAATTAGTCTTTATCCTGCAGTTGAACTCACGTTCTAACTCACGTTCTATCTGTCACATAACTCATCGCATGGCATTCATCAATCTCATCTGTCGATCTCTCTTTCAATCTGAGCTGATCGTTCGAAAACACACAATCTATAAAATGGCCTATCATTATCATTATTCTCTCTCCCAAAATCATACACTTTTGAGAAGAGAAACAATCTTCGATATTTTGCTGAGACACTCGACGAAGTTATGCTTGCATTCAAACACGCAAATATTTGAGGGAAAGAATAACAATGCAGCAAGATGGAGAAGGGCAATTGAGATAAATCGAGGAAGTATTTGCATATTCAGTGAGATCATTCTAGTTTTAATTAGTTTAGATTAATCATGCTTACTTATCATTCTTTGTTGTTTTATTTAGATTAGAATTGATGTTTAATCTTGTGCAGCTTTATCATCTTCCACAATTCTGAAAAAATCTGAGTTAAATTTTTTTGCAAGTAGACGACATTATCAAGAGCTTTCACAAAAAAAAATCAGATTTTTTGGTGATGTTTTGAATTTTTTATAATTTTTTTGTTATTTTTCATAAAATTTCAATTTTTAGAGAAATTTGTTGAATTGTTTGGATATGTTTACATTTCTGGAAAGAGATTTAAATTTGAATAGGGGTCTATTCTCTAGGTTTTAAATTTGGATAAACTTTTTTTATTCAAACAATAGATCTTTGAAAATTATGGTTTTACAGATATTTGCTTGAATCTCACAAAAAATTGTAGATCTATTCACAAATTTTTTTATGAAGATTTGAAATTATGTCAGGCACCTTCAGTGAAAAAATCAGATTTTTTGGATCTGTTTTCAATTTTTAATAATTTTTTTATGATTTTTTCATAAAAAATTAATTTCAGGTGCAAAACAAACAATCTTTCAGATTTATTTACATTTTTGGAAAGCTCTTGAAATTTAAGTATGGGTCTATTCTCTATAGTTTTATTTTTACTATCAAAAATATTTTCAAAAATCAGATTTGTCTTGACTAGCTATTAGGGTTTTGGCTTTGTTAGGTTTGTGCATGTGCAGAAAAAAAAAAAACACTTCAAAGCACACATTGGATCAAGTGGAAAAAAAAAATTGGAGCTAAATAAATTCTAAAGTAATAACATAGTGTTTGCAGGATGAAGCTTTGAAGACAATTAAAACCCAAGACAATTTTTCTGCAAAACGAAAGCTGAAGACTATGAACTACTAATAAATTGCATGCAGGACCTAATGCCTTTGTGTTAATTTATTTAAATAAGATTTTGTTTGGTAGATAGATAATCATCGTGTGGGATTAAAATGAATTTTTTGTTTGATAGATAGAAAATTGTCATTCGGAATAAAAAGAACCACTATCTTCTTTGTTTGGTGCTTTGGACATATCTGTAAACGCTTACGATTCAGTACACCGAAGTATCCTCTCCCCTTGCGTAGTCATGCAATCCTAGGTGTAAGAGAAACAGTTGCTGACTCTAGAACTTGGGCCTGCCTTGGTGGGAAAAAGTACTCACCCCAAGATGACTCAGACCGGTAGCACGCTAAAGCCAAGCGACTTCCAGCCAGTATATAAAAGTGGATTCTTGGGAAAGCCCAAGAATCATGTGCACTATTCCGACGAGATGGACAGAAATGGACTCTCGCCGACATTGGATAGTGTCCCACGAATGGAATGCCCTTATTAAAAGCTTTGTTGTAGAGTTACCAAAATCCTATCTATTTGTTGGCGCAGCAAGTTTATAACCTGTGAAGCCGTCTTACAAATTTACGGTTCTTGTGTTGAGGTGACATGTATGCCATGGGAGTTTCATGGGTACAGTAGCTTGGCTGCCCCGTATAATTAAGTGCCATGGAGGGGAGCCAGTGGGGTCAAGCTACTAGTCATCCACCTTGAATGTGCGTAGCTGAAGAAATCCAAGTAAGAATTCAACAAATACTGTCCTAAAAGCCTAGGTTGTACATGTTTTCGAGTCTTAACAGTCCTCACATCACAAAAAATGGAAGATACATTGATTGTTGTGTTTGCTTTTTGCTGTATTCGTCAAAATCTTGATCAAACAAATAAATTCAATCAAACAACTTTCGAGAAAAATATAAATTGTCAGAAAACAGAGTCACATTTGTCAGTTTAATCGCCGCATGTGTCATAGTGAGTCACATCTGATAGGGGAAACGCCGCATTTGTCTATCAAAATTTTCAATTTGCAGTCTGCATATTACGAGACACAACTGTCATATTTTGAGTTGCATGTGTGCATGCAAACCGCAAACTGAGTCTGAAGCATAACTATCATTCTATTTTCTATTTCTTAAGATCAACCTTGGACAAAAACTAGAATTTTTTGCTCAAAAACCTTGCATCATTAGGTGTCATAAACGTCTTAGTCATAGTCATCCTAAGTTGCATGCATATAGATACTTCCTAAGAAACTGCATATCATTGAATAGGTAACTTTCCTCATCATTGGATACATTCATGTTCCGATTTGTCACAATCATTGAACCTAGTTATTTTAGTCCTTTTGTGAATCTTTCCAGCTCAACAGTCTAGTTTGGGAAATTGACCTTGTCAGCTGTCCTTGTCCTACAATCAGGTTCCTTGGTTAAACACAAATCCTTGCATGCATTTATTCCATAGGTGGTAGGTTATACCTGTCTTAGAGTCATTTATTGTCTTAGTCTGCTCAACATTTTTCATATCGTGCATCCTAGAGCATGTCATTCTAGTATACGTCATTGTCGTAACATCCATCATATTCAAAAAATCCAAAAAAAAAACATAGACTAGAAATCATATCATTTAGAGACATAATTCCATATCATTTGCATTACCATCCATCACCATGTCTTCCGTTGACCTTGATATGATTGCTAGTCAAGTTGAATACCAATTACTTCGCATGGGTCAATACCAACAAGCCATAGACTTCAAAAGAAAATTTATCCAATCCAAATGCCAATCAACCTCAACCCATGGTCAACTACCCAAATATCCATCTTATCAATAACCCATAAACTGTAGTCTTCCATCCATCCACCCTCATTATCCAGATTCCCCTAGCACCATTCATGACACTAAGTCACAACAAACTTTCATTAGTCATACCCACCCTAACCTTGACAAGGGAAATCAACCATCCATCAATCCAATCCATGTCTCCACATCATATCCTAGTCCTTCATCTTATCCTAATCCTTTATCCATGTCCTATTCTAGTTCTTCATCTCATCCTAATCCTCCATTCATGTCATATCCTAGTCCTCCATCCACATCATATCTTGGTCATGCATTCATGTCCTATCCTAGCCCATCATACCCCAACCCATTCCAAGCCTCCACATCCCATCCTAGTCTATAATCCACTAATCAATTCCTACTCACTCCATCCCAACCTGCATTTAGTCATGAGAATGCATTTATTCATGGTCTCCAAAATCACATCCCATTGCATACACTTGAGGATGCATGTCAAAAAGAAAGTCCAAAGCATGACATCATGGCTTCACCTTCATGTCAAGATCAACGAAGTCCATCCCATGACCCTATCTTTAGGTCTATTCAAGAAGTTCTCCTAGAAAATCATGGCATTCCAGATACACCTATCCTTGGTCAAGAGTCCATCCACAGCCATGTCATCCAGGACAACCCCATCTTTGATCAAGACCCTACCATTGATCCAGAAATCCAAAATGATCCACTTATCGACCTTTATGCCATTCATGATCAAACATTTGAGGTTGATCCTACCCAAACTTTGAACACCGCCATTTCCCAAAATGAGACACTTGCCTCCTTTGGAAACATAGATGATCTTCCTCTAGAATGAGAGTCTTCTACACTAGAAATATTTGCAAATGATCAAGCTATAGCTAAATTCACTAAACTCCATGATAATGATCATAAGGAAAATTTCTACATCGACATGGAAGCACCGATATCTTTTGAAGAACAGTTAGAATCTAATGTTTCACAAAGTCAAACCAAAGATGTTAATCAAAAATATATCCAACATGTTAACGAAGCTATAAAATCTTATCAGATAGGATCATCTATATTTGTCAGAGCAGGATTTCTTTTAGAAGAGAAGATTCCAAGTAATAGTGTCTACATACACAATGATGGGCTAACATCTTGTTTTCAAAACAAAAAATACCCCATTGCAAACAAAATCTGTCAGAACATGCAGTATCAAGGCAAAGGACTAGGCCTACATGAGCAAGGAATTCGAGAACCAGTACAACTCCAAGAAAATACTAGACATCAGGGTCTTGGTTATTCATCAGTCAGAGAATCTAATGATGTTAGTGATACCTCCTTGATATTGGGGGCAACTATATCTGATATAAACATCAAAATGGGGGCCATGAGTAGTTCTTACCTTAAGATTGCTGCCAAAACTCCTTCCATCCACACCATAAACCGTCATTCCAACATGAATAAACCTTCCATTTGGAACCAACAAAAAGAAAATAATTATTACAAATCCAAAGTTCAAAATCAAATTTCAAAGACCATCAAAGAAAACAAAAATCTGAGTGGACAAATGAAGTTAAAATGGATCCCAAAGAAAAATGGATCAAGCAAAGAAAATATTTCAAATCCAAAAGTCAATCAAAATGTGGAGCCACAAGAAAAGAGGACTCCCACATATAATAAATGTCCACATCCTTCAAAATGGTCATCAAGCAAGGCATATAAAAGTGTTGGTTCCAAACGCTATCCTAATCAAAATTCCAAACTCCGCCATCCAACATCCCAATTTTGGAAAACAAAAAGTGATTCATCTAAACTTCTAAACAATCCCCCTACATCTACCATCATCCGTCATAATCCAACATCTCATCTAAAGCCCAAAAATTCCATGTCACAAATCCATCGCATCTTGGCAACAACTCTTTATTGTAAGGACTCTCATGGCACTCTATCGCAATGTGCATATTTTGATAAGGCCAACTCTAGTATCAACAAGGGTCACAATGACATCGATCAATTTTATGCAAGTGCTATGATCCTAACAAGACAACTACTTCATAAAGGTCATTATTAACATATCATGGCTCCAATCTCTACATCAGCACCATCAATTGATTCGACACAATCAGTGATCATCTAAAGTATCGAGACAATCTTGAAAAAAATGTTACCTTGATGAAAACTTGGCAAATAGGTGTCATGGTGACACCACAAAAATTTAAAAAAATGACAAAAAAAAGTAAAGAGAAAAATTCATCCAACGGTGAAAACTTGGATAACAAGCGCTTTGGATAAGTACCATGATGAAAACCTGGCAAATAGGCATTATGTGTAAGAGAAATTATCTATGTGGATATTTACACTTGGGGGCAAGTTGTCTCATCTCCCCTGCCCTTCACATGACATTTCCTATGACATTTCCATCTATCCATCTAAACCATATCACTTTCCATCCATTTTCCCACCGACTTTGATCTTGATAAGGACTACAATACAAAAAAAAGGTCATGCTTTGGAAAAAAAAATTGACATGTTTATCTTTTGGTCATACCTCATTCATTAAAAATCACGTCATTACCTTCATAGCCTCCTTTTTACTATGTGACATCATCCTTGGAGACCATATGATAATTCTCTAGTCCAAGCCATCCATTGTCCTTTTATACCTATCATCCATCTTGGTTTTCCTTGTCTATGCTCTAAAGATCCCTCGTCATCCCATCCAGTCTTCATCAAGTCATTCCAAATGCAACAATATGGAAACCTAATGTATTATCCAAAACATTCCTTGACTTTGACCCTAGCCCTGCTACAGATTATTATCCTCTTGTCATATCATTGTCATCTTCATGTTGTTTCGGGATGTGTCCTTCCCACATCAAACAATGTTGTTGTCACCATCACCTGTCAATTGGTATTCAGCTTGGCTAGTAGAAAAATCATGCTTTTCCTTGGATTCATGTGCATCGGCATCATTCACATGGATTTGTCATGATCATCGAAAATGTCCTGAAAAATCCCAAAAACATTAGAAAATGTCCTAAAAAAAATCCAAAAAAATCGAAAAAATGTCAGAAAATCCCAAAAATAGAGTCAAGTCAATCATGTCTAGTCAATCATGTCAAGTCGGTCATGTTAAGTCAGTCGTAGACATAGTCAAACTGCGTTGCCTCTACGACTGGGACGTAGGCAAGGCCATCAATCGATGTGCCCCCGAGGCATTAAGTTTGTCGGTCTAGGTTTGTCATGTATCACACATTTAAATCATGACGCTTTGTATATACAAAGTCATTAGTCATGTCGAACTACGAGGTCTCTGCATGTACAACGTAGGCAAGGCTAATCAATTGACGAGCTCCCGAGACCACACTAGGTCAGTCCAATCGGGTTCATTCACAATCACTATCACACACGTTACATATCATAGTTTAAAGTAACATCTCATGCCATACACTGTCTACACACACATAGTTTATCAGTCAAAGAATCAAAACAAGTCATGCATCAACAAGGCAAAGCATCTCAAAATTCATCAAGTCAATATCAAACACATTGTCAAAGTGATCAACCTATGTCTTAGCAAGATATGTCTTTCTTGTCAACAGACGTCATCAAATTGTCATAGTCTCATGTGGCTTGTCACCTCAACGTCATCAAACTCCAACGTCTTATATGGCACGTGTCTTATTGAAACCAGGCTTTGTCATGCCTTATATAGAAGTCACCAAGTCGAAACCAAACTCAAGGTCTTATGTGGTATGTGTCATTCTCTCACATTACGCTATGTCAAACATCAACATCAAGCTATCCCACAAGATCAAGTTTTGGCGAATACATTTATTTGGCTTTATGATTTTATATCTTATTTTGTCTTATCTTTTTATCAATTTGTGCAAGATCCTGTTGCTAGCTTTCTCAAGGATGTCCCTTGAAGGATTTAGAGAAGCAATGACGTCTCAGGATTCTTTTTCTTTGGCTGTTGTCTGTCAACTATCTTTTTAACATTGGTTTTTGAGTCATGTTACTAGTTTCCTCAAGGATGTCCTATCAAGGATTTAGAGGAGCAATGACGTCTCATGACCCGTCTTTTATTTGTCTGTTGTCTATGGCTTGTCTTGACCAAACGACTGGGGCATCATGTCCTTAGTCTGAGTTAAGACACTCCTTGTCTACGACTATCTATTTTTAACAAGTGGATAACTTTGTACACTATGGTCTATCTCATATCATAGTGTGTACTATCCATCTGTGTCATGTCTTGCCCAATGATGATAACAAGAAAGTATAGCGTATTTGGCAATATATTGAAGATTATGTTTTTTCTCAATCAATCAACCTTTATTATTTCTTACTAACATTCTGAAATCATCCATGCTAACATTTCTTCTTTTCTGCATCTTCACCACCATTATCTATCCATTTCGAGAGCACACTCACGTTCTTCAAACCCACCTATCCTCTCGAGGGGGCATACCACTACCTCCTCATCATTCTCCCTTTCACTAAGGCATAACCTAACTTGTTTAATACAGGGGCACGACCGAGGCATATTTTCTTTGACACAACGTCGTACCGACATTGTATCAAAGAGGGGCAAACTATAGACACCGAAAATTGGTCTAGGCCTGCGAGTACACATTCGACATAATTTTCTATAGTCCATGGTCATGATTAAATAATGTCATTTATTTAATTAAACTTTCTAACACATATTTCCTCTATTAATTAAATATCTCTTTTTAATTAATTCATTAATTCATCATTAATCTTTATTCAACTTGATTAATTAAATAAATCATATTTATTTAATTATATCGCTAACTTATTAAATCATCTTTCAATTAAATAATTTATTATTTAATTACCCCTTTTATCATATGTCAACTATAATTAAATATCTTTATTTAATTATTCATTTAACACCCTTTTCAACTGTAATTAAATATTTATTATTTAATTATTCAATTCCACCCTTTTCGAAAGTCAAATTAAATAAATTATTTTATTTATTTAATTAAATCTTCTATGCTCGAATGTTGAATTAAATTAACATTTAATTATTTATGTCACATTCCTCTATCATTTAGTTATCTAAGTCATTCACTCACCTTCTGACTCGAGATCTATTTTTAGTTCTCCAGTTGTCTCTGAATTCAACACCAGTTTATCTTTGCGAGAAGACTCTCCGTCACAACTAGTCGATTAACTAGTTCTACCTCATATGCATGTATGCGTTTATTAATTAAATATCTTTATTTAATTAATTAACTCAAGTTTGCATTCAAATGCATTATTCTTCAACTTCTAACTTTGTCTTTTGCATAGAAAGTCTATTTCTTTTATTTTTGAAGATGAAGATTGGAAGTCATGTTCTAACTCATGTTCTAAAATTAGTCTTTATCCTGCAGTTGAACTCACGTTCTAACTCATGTTCTATCTATCACATAACTCATCACATGGCATTCATCAATCTCATCGGTCGATCTCTCTTTCAATCTGAGCCGATCGTTCGAAAACACACAATCTATAAAATGGCCTATCATTATCATTATTCTCTCTCCTGAAATCATACACTTTTGAGAAGAGAAACAATCTTCGATATTTTGCTGAGACACTCGATGAAGTTATGCTTGCATTAAAACACACAAATATCTGAGGGCAAGAATAACAATACAACAAGATGGAGAAGGGCAATTGAGATAAATCGAGGAAGTATTTGCGTATTTGGTGAGATCATTCTAGTTTTTATTAGTTTAGATTAATCATGCTTACTTATCGCTCTTTGTTGTTTTATTTAGATTAGAATTGATGTTTAATCTTGTGCAGCTTTAGCATCTTCCACAATTCCGAAAAAATCTGAGTTACAAGAATAATAACTCTAAACAATGGAAAATTATAATGCAAGTGGTAATGAGATTATATGCAACGATCTTAAAATGCTTAGAATAAAAAATAAATATTAATCTAAACAACTTAAGATGATTATGAAAATGATAATGCAATGAAATGATAATGGAATGAAATGGACTTAAGATGCTTAGAATATCAAATCTATATTAATCTAATCAACTCAAGATGATTATGAAAATGATAAGCAATGAAATGATAATGGAATGAAATGGGCTTAAGCTGAATGAAATGGACTTAAGATGCTTAGAATAATAAATCTATATTAATCTAAACAAATTAAGATGATAATGAAAATAATAATGCAATGAAATGGTAATGCAAATGCAACTAGGTGAGAAATGATGGGTGTGGCAATGCATTGCATAACGAGATGAATGACTATGGGTGTGAGAGTGAGCCTATCAAAACCATAGGAATCTCGTCAGGAAGAATAGGTGGAAGGAAAAAATTTGCACAACAAAAAACACTAACCAAGCTAGGGAAAGGAAATGGATGGGTAAATGCAATACAATGGGAAGATAAATGAAATGAAAATATAATGCCATTTTTCCATATTAGGAGCACTAATTTTTTCTATATCATGGGACACGATATGCCAGGGTATGAGGAACCAAGGCCAATTAGTGTCCAATGCATAAAACAAACACAACAAACAAGGAGGCTATCTCAACACCCTAAAACTGCAAGGGCTTTGGTCATGCCTGATGTTGGGATAACCACAAGCACACAGGATTCCCCAATGTAACACAATACTATAGGGATCTTGGTGGGTACTACGTGGGGAAACCAAGAAGACAAGAGCAAACAAAAGATCAAGATATGTCCCTATGTCTACTTGTCAAAGCACACCATGATATGATGGATCATGATGACCCTAGAAAAGTATAATAGGGAGCTCAAATGATAAACAAAATGTCAAAATCATCAAAAGATCAAAACAGATTTCAAATGTCCTTTGCCAGAGGATCAATAGGTGGATGAGATTGATACAATCTGATTTAGGAAGGATACATCTTGTTAAGACCAAAGATGGTGGATATATTAGATGATCAACATGACTCAAGATACTTAAAGTTGATTGAACCTCATGATACTAGTGGCATTTGTATTAGGTACCAACTAAATAGGGAAATACTTGACGATACAACACGACACCAAAACACACCCTATAGACCTAGGAGCTTAGGGGCCAAACAAAGATTAGCCTTAACTACATGAAAGCACAGATCCCTTGTAGTTCAATAAAATATTAATGACTGAACATGGATAAAAGTGGAGAGAAGACAATGGAGACCTCGATGGATGACAAAGACTGAATGGACAAATTCCCTGGGGGTTGATCAAATGATTAGCCTTGCCTATGTGAAAGTGTAGGGGCAACATAGTTTGAAAAAATGTACAAAATATGAGATGGGACCTAGTGATGACCGACACGATGGAGGATCCTAGATGATGACGCAAGATTGGCCAAATGACACAAATATACAGATGAAAACAAGCGCAAGATTTAGGATAAAAATCTCTAATTTAGGATAGTTGATCTGAATCACCCAATGCTCAATCAAAATATACCAAGTGATGGATAGGCGATGTCGATGGGGGATAGGATCAATAGGATGTCAAGATAGGATATACTGATGGAATGAATGGAAGCATAAAGCAACTAGGACGCAAGGTAGATAGTGATTAAGCCCTCTACAAATGGTGCCTATTGCCAGGTTTTCACCAAACATACTTATCCAAGATGCCACCAAGGGCGGTTTTCACCATAGGACGGATTATTTATCTTGACTATTTTTCAAATTTTTTTGTATTTTTGATGATTTTTTCCTTTTTTTGATTTTTTCTAGGTAGGATAACTTAGCTGACTCAGGTATAGAACCTCTTCAGATGCATGATGTTGATAGTCTCCTCTAAGTTCTCTCCTTTAGGTGTTGCAAGCCTATATGCCCCAGAGCCATATTTTTTTGTGACAACATAGGGACCCAACCAATTCGATTCAAACTTTCCTTTCTTTTCTTTGTCTTGTTGGGCACTCTAGTTTTCCTTCAAGACCAAATCACCAATGTCGAATTCACGAGGATGAACCTTCTTTTTGTAGTTCCTCCTAAGACAATTTTGATATGATTAAAGGTGATTGTAGGCCTTGATACATTTTCATCTAGGAGTTCAAATTGACTTAACTATGCAACCCGACCATCTTCGTCACTGATGAGATTCTTTAGGGAGATTCAAAGTGACAGTCCATCTCGACTTTGATCAAAAATATTACGTCGGTACCATATACAAGAGAGTATGGGGTGACTCCAGTGGGAGAGTGCATGAATGTACAATATTCCCAAAGGGAGGGATGGAGATGGAGGTTCCAATCTTGACCAATATTATTGACCACCTTTTTGAGGATTTTGATCAAGTTTTTTCTGGTTACTTCAGCTTGACTATTACCTTAAAGGTAGTAGGGGGTGGACCAACGATGTTGGATATGGTAAGTCTCACAAAATAACTTCATATTTTGGTTTTTCAATGGCTTTCCATTATCGGTGATGATGGTGGAAGGGATTCCATATCTACAAAGAATATGGAAGAGAATGAATTTGGATATCTAAAAAATCATGATTTGAGAGAGTGGAATTGCTTCCACCCACTTGGTAAAGTGTTCAGTGGCTATGATAATGAAAGTATGGCCATTAGAGGATGGAGGGTAAATCTTTTCAATCAAGTCAAAACCCCATTGAGAAAAAGGTCATGGTGCTATGATAGGTTGAAGGTCTTGTGCAAGAGCATGGATTAATTTTGCATGTTGCTAACAGGGAAGATATTTCTTCACAAATTCATAGGAATCATGTTCTATAATGGGAAAAATAGTATCCAACTCCTAGAATCATTTTTGCTAAGGTCATGTCATTGGAATGGGACCCAAAAACGCCACTATGCACATCATTTAATGTAATACAAGATTCTGATTCATTGAGACATCAAAGGAGTGTACCATCATACCCTCGATGATAGAGTGTATCTCCCACAATCATGTATGCAGATGAGCATTGGATATTTGATTTTCATTGGTTGCGGGTAAGGTCAGGTGGGAGGATGTTGTCACGGAGGTAAGCAGAAATTTCATGGTACCATGGTGAATCAGGACCTATGATATCACATTCAATCTCATTATCAGGGACATCATATGTCGAGATTAGTAGTTTCTCAACAAGAAATTCACAATCTATTCGATCTTTAGGAATGTTGATAAGGGAACCAATTGTAGCCATTGTAGCTGCTACTTTGTTGTAGACTCTGGGAATCTGTTCAAATTGGATATAGGTGAAGTAATTTTTAAATTCATCCACTATGTGTTTGTATGGAAATATCTTATCATATTTTGTCTAAAACTCATCATTGACCTGTTTGATAATGAGTTGGGAATCATCAAAGACTCAAAGATGGGTGATGTTCCATTGGATGGTGATTCTAAGGCTAGTGATTAAAGCTTCATACTCAGCAATATTGTTGGTGCATGGAAAGGCTAACCTAAATGACTTTGGGATATAGTGACCTTAAGGAGTGATGAATAGAACACCTCTACTAGATCCATTATGTGTATATGACTCATCGAAATAGATCATCCATGTATCTATTTATATGACTATAAGGACCCCTTCATCGAAAAACTCGGCCACTAATGGATATGTGTCAACCAAAGGAGCATTGACCAGCTGATCCTCTATCACCTGTCCCTTAATTTAGTTTTTATCCACATAATCTATGTCGAACTCACTTAGTAACATACCCCACTTGGCCATGCGGCTAGTCAAAGATGTTCTAGATAAAGATAAAGATCCTACTCAATTTCAAGGTCTATGCTAATGCATCAAGGTTGACAGATGTCTTACTAAAGCTTGAAATTGAGTAGGATCTTTATCATTAGGAATGTGGGTATCTTGGAGAGCTTTGGTGAGGATTTCTTGGTGGATAGGGGAAGACTTAAGAAAATCCAAAATGGATATCTAAGTGGGAATCTTTCCAAGATGATCAATAATATTATATTGGGAGCTCACAAGGGCTAGATGGGATAATGTGGAAGGACCAGGAATGTATATGCCATGTGATGCATAGTAACAACACATTGCAGGTCTACCTTTAACATAGATCATGGACACTCATGGCTCTACCTGACTAATGCACATAACTCTGACATCCTAGTTATAGGGAACATTATTATAGCTGATATTGTTGGTGTTATTACTTTGGTTGTTGTTATTATTAGGACTAGAGTTATCATTGGAAGTGATGGCACCTTCATTGTGCTTGGGGAAACCATTTAGATATATTTGCACTTGAGCATTGGATGATGTTTCTTGATTCACATCTACTATTATATCATTTTGATCTATAAGATCTTGAATATACATTTTAAGACCTTAACACTTATTAGTGGAATGACCCTTGATTTTGTGGAATTCACAATACTCGTTTTCCTATACTAGGAAGGCTTTCGTTTTGACTTGTCAAAGGGATTCGTCACAAGATATATAATCAGATAGCTTGCTTGAAGCAACCTATTGAAAAAAACACTTAAGGGTTCCCCCAAAGGGTTGAATGTGCATTTATTATTCCCCTGATTGTTTTCATTGGACTGTTGAGGAGGACGGAGTGCACCATGCAGTAAAGATATGACATTGGGAGCCTATTGTTGATTATGGACATATTGCAATCTTTGTGAGGTGTTGGCTACTTGGACATGCTTGGTATCAGTGACATCATCATTTACAACATTCTTATTCTTATTCCAGTAGCGAGACCTATCTCCAGTTGAATTGTCCTTATCTGAGTTAAATATTTTGACTCGTCCCTTAACAATGAGGACCCTATCAATAGTGGTGCCCTTTTCAATTAATTTTGAAAAAGTGGTAACATAATAAATATTAAGATTATGCGCCATGTTAGGATGGTAATTTGTAACAAATATGGTCACCATTTCCTTCTCACTGAGATGGGATTTCAGTCAACTAGCTAGGGCACACCACCTTTGCAGATAGCTTGTGAAGGTTACTCCCTCATGTTGTTGTTCTTTCAATAGATCTAAGGTATCCATGTCCTTCTCCAAGTTGAAGGAGAAGTGTGCAATGAATTTTCCCGACAGATCTACGAAAGAAGAGATTGACCCCTTTTGAAGACCCATGAACCAATCTAGAGCTATCCTTGTCAAACTTTTAGGGAATAGACGTAGGAGATAATTATCATTGTGCATGACTTCTTAGAAATATGTGTAAATTTACTGCAAGTGGGTTAGTGGGTCACCCTTTCCTTTGTATTTATCAAATTTTGGCATTTTTCAATGCTTAGGAAATGGAACAAGCAAGATAGATGGATCAAATGGATAGGGAAAAATCTCGTCAAATTTAAAGGAATTTTTGGATGTACCTACTTGCGAGTCCTTCAATGCAACTTTAACTTCTTTCCACTACTTATTGATAGGTAATGATGAGGAAGGGCCTACTTGATTGAACTGATTGTAAGGGGGATATTTTTGATAGGATGAGGATGGAGTCATAATTGCTTGATCATGTGATGGTGGAGGTGGATATGAAAGAAATTTTCTGATATTGATTGGGATACATGGATTGGGGATTTTCATAAGATTGTTGATATGATGGTGGGGCTTAATGATATGAGGAGGAGGCACCTTGCTAGTATGATGGTGGTTGCTAATAGTAATGGGGATTGGATTGGTATTTGTAGGCGGATTGTTGTTGAGAAGTGTATGGGGGTTGTTGTGGAGTGGATTGTTGATAGTAAGGGTATTGTTATGATTGTTGGGGACTGGTGTGGTATGGTCATTGCTATGATTATTGTTTGGTAAGGTGGTTGCTACTTCGATTGTTGTGGAGGGTAGTAATAGTAATTGGGATTGGGATTGGATGTAGTGGCTTACGGATGATAGGTGCATTGAGGATGATACAGGTATTGGGTAGCAGGGTTACCAGAGACTTGTTGGGAGGATGGTTGGGAATGTGTCGGGATTTGTGAATGTTGAGGGTTTTGTTGGTAATATGGTGGTTTTTGGTGAGGAGGTTGAGATGAAATTTGAGGTTGTTGAGGGATGACCTATGATTGATGTAGAGGTTGCAAGGGAGTTCCCTATGGTTGATGTGGAGGTTGTTGATTTTTCTACAGGACTTGACCTTGCTAGGGATTACCTTGAGCTTGATGAAAAGGTGGTTGTTGAGGTTGTAACAGGATAATAGTGTGAAGTGGTGGTTGTGACAGGGTTTGTTGTGGTGGAAGAATGGCTTGAGGTGGTTGATGGGGTGCAAATGGAGGTGGCAGTAAGTTAGATGCTAGTGTAGGACCAAGAGGTGGTGGTGGTGTAGTGAAAGGATTATAAGCAGTACCCCCAATATTCCCTAGAAGTGGACCTGGCTGGTTCAGTGGAAGAGGTGGTACGAATGGTATGGGGATTGAACCTTGCGATATTTTCATGCCTTGTGGATTAAGAACACCTTGCGACATACCAAGACCAAGAGGGTTGTTAGGATCAAGGCCCTATGGATCATTAGGATCAGGTGATGTGCCCATAATCAAAATTGGAACCCGAAGGGGTGGTACAGGAGGTATCACTTGATAAAGAACAACATTGCCAAATTCAGGTTGATACCAACCCTCTTGGGGTGGGCCTTGGGAGATGTATGAATTTCCCAAATCATTCTAATAATTTTGAGGATCTTGTTGCACAAGAGGTGTAGGAGGTGTAATATTGACATATTTGGATAAGTCAAATTCTGATGGTGGTTTGATACCTTTCATGATTAAGGTGGAAAAGATCTTGTCCCCACACTCATCTAGAAGATGATATGTCATTTGTAAATTGGTGGGATTACTATGGTATTCGTCAACTATGAGATCGCGTTTGTTAACCATGCTTTCATCAAGAGGAGATTGAGTGTGGACCTCAATGTTAGATTGTAATGAGCCACCGTTGGTGCATTGATCCTAGGGAATTTGAGGCTGGGTACCTTCAGGCTATTGTTGTCCCATGAGTTTCTTTGCTTGTGATCAGTGGTAATGGGTATGAAAATGCAAAATAACTAGGTGGCTATGATGAAAATAATCTCTCGGGTGCACTTAGATGATGACCCAAATGAGGACTAAAGGATTGATTATATTATATGATCGATTGATTGATTGATTGATCGGATTGGATTGGACGGGATGATTCTAATAATTGATAAGATTAGACCTGATTGGATTGATTGACTGGATTAGATAATTGATAAGATTAGATGATCAATAAGATTGGATGATCGATCAGATTGGACTGATGAAATTGACTCTAAAATAGGTTTAGGGGCTTAACTTGATGATAAAAAATATGATCACAACACAGAATCCACCTCACGATGAGAGGGGATTGATAAGGTCATGGGGGATTACTAACTTAGGATGGATAAAAATCCTAAGTGAGCATGGATGATGAAGATTAGGGTTAGTTACCTAGCCCAATTGGATAAAAATCCCCTAAAATGAAATCTAAAGTATTTGAATTAAGGAAATGATGATGGAAATGCAATCTAGGGATGTCTTCCAATGCACCTATATGATTGGAGTGAGGATTCGATGACTTTTGAAAATTGCAAGTGGAATAAATGTTGATTATGGGAAAATGGATGATGATAAACAAAAATTGATCACGAAAATAGACTCAAAAAAAAATAATCTTTCAGTGGTTAAGAGGGTTAAATCTCAGGAATTTTGTATGGGAATCACATAAGCCTCTATGTCTAGCAAGATCACCACTCTAGGTGATTGGTTTACCTATCTAAAGGTCAGAAAATTTTCCTCTACAATTGATAAGATCACCTCTATCTAGGACTCAGATTTTTCTATTTCTTGAGATGGAACAGGAAGACATGGGACACAAATTTTCCTATCTAGGGATCAAGTTTTCCCATGTGTATGACAAGATCACCTTTCTAAGACATAGGATCACCTATATCTTTGGATATCCAAAAGGAAACGGGAAGACTCGGGATATAAAATCACCTAACAAAGGAACAAGTTCGTCTCTTTCTTGAGATGTACAAAAGCAAACAAGAATTCCTATCTAATGGTCAACATATTCACCTATGTCTTGAACTGTACGAATAAGGATACTACGAACAGACATAGGATCAACCCTTTAGATAATAGGTTTTCCTAGTCTAAGGGATGTACAAACAAGGGAGACTTAGACAGAATACAAAATCACTCCTACAGACAATAGGTTTGCCTATTCTGAGAATAGACAGGCGAGGATGATGCAAACATGCCTATGAAGGAAGCATGATTTCTTATTCTAAGGGAACATGTAGACACGGGGTTGCCTAATGAAGGTACCCACAAGAAAAGTTTCCCTTGACAAGGACGAGTTCACCTAAAGGATGACCTATGCTAGACTTGAGACACCAAATTGCCCCTGTTTAGGACAAGATCGCCTATCCACAAGGCAATTTTTTCATTGTGAGAAGCAAACTCACCACTGAGTGAAGGAGAAAACTATGGTAAATTACAAAAACATGGCAAACAATAGACAAAAGGTTGGACTAACTCAAACTAACAACAAGCATTGGTATCACATGAGAAGACATGCCAAATAACACAATCCTAGAATCAGTGATAAGGGTTTAAAACTAGATGTAGGCCCACCACCTTGAGGGGACACCCCAAGGTTAATACTTTGTGATACCAAGTTGGTTCTCTGGATCGCTCTTTCTTGCAAAGGCAGATAGCTAGAGATCTAGTGGTACAGGGTTATCAAAAGATGCCATGGGCCCACCTTCTTTCTCTCACTCGAGGAATATCGTATTCCACCACAATAATTACTATCTCAACCCAAGGGAGTACGTGGTGAGTAACTTTGGGGTACAATGCACATCCCTTGCACTACACTAAGCCACAACTTAAATATGGGTCTCTATCTAGGATAAACAAGGCTATCATGTGTGTCCTTGATATATGCTAGGTACATGAGGAAAAACCATGAACACCAACCCATCATAAGAATGGATCAAGAGCCCCTATGACATACTAGAAAATTGGACCAACCCTGCATGTCTTATCTAGGTATCACCCTAGCTTTAATGCTTCACTAGACATGACATGACTGGATTAGGGTATAGCTTTAGCTCTCTCCCCTTTATATACCTTGCCAGTAATGCATGGTTGCAATCATCCCTTAGGTGATGAAACCCTAGGTAGGTCTCATTAAATGAAGGAAATACTAGACGCTTCAGCTGGTCTCCAAGCTCGCACATAGCTCAAGGGGAGAGCTTAGACACACTAGCACCTCTTGGATAGAATGGACTAGACTGGAACAGATTGTGATTTCTCATCACCCAGGATCACCAAAAGGTGCAAGGGGAGGATACATCGATAATTCACTCCCAAACATAGAAAACAAGGTTAATTAACCCTCTAATTAGTCTACATGTGCCTAAATTAGTATAGAAAAAAGACACAAGCAGATCTAAACTAATAGATCTTTGACCGATCGACCTGCACCAAATATGTTAGTAGTTTCTACCACCGGTCTTCATCAAATGTGTGAGGGGACAAGCCACATAGATTGTTAGCTAAATACTACAATCACTGACAAACAAGTTAGCTGGTCAATATCCAAAACTAAAACCAAATTGTAGCTCAAACTAAAAAATTTAAGGTTCAGGATTTTACCAATTCGCCTCTATGTGAGATGAATTTTTTCCAATCGTATGGAGAGGCATATATGATTTCACCCCTATGACTCATGCAAATTTTTCTTTGTATCAAGTGGGTTCACCTGTCCTCACGTGTTCGCATCTAATTTTTTTTAGTTTGGTTTTATGAATGAAAATTTACCCTATATACAAAAGGGTGATAGTGTGTTCGCCTCTGTTCAGTGTAGGTGCACCTCTGCGTCAAGCAAGATCCTCTATTTAGGGTGGATTTTCCCTTGTGTATCAAACTCGAACTTGCAAAAATTCAAACAACAAGCAAACATCAAATGGACTTGTGACGTGGGTCCCATCAAGTGTGCCAAAAATGTGAGCAAATATGAATTCCTACTCTAAGATGAAAAATTAAACTAATGCAACAAAGGAAGACACAAAAAACTAACACTCAGATTAGGCCTAGTTGAATCTAAACAAAATACAATAAATTGAAACTTTTTACCTTGTTTAGATGATGGTCTTGGTTGGCCCTTTGACTACTTGATATGTGTGCTCCTTGGGGGAAAAATAGCTAAAATCCTAGCTCTAAATGATCATGGAGTGATGAGTATTCTAATGATGTAAATGGGTATTGTGATGGATGCGAGATGAGAGCTCAAAGGTGGTTGCAACAATGGTGGATGGAAAGCTTTAATGTAAAAGAGGGCTTGAGTGCTAAGATTGCTTGAGAGTATGATTGCTTAGTGTTGTTGCAAAATGGAGACCTTTCCACCGTTTTTTTAGGGGAAGTTCCTCTAAATAAATGGAGGGCATATATTAAGCCATGATGGACAAGATCAAGGGCTATGGTGAGTTCAGAACTCACAAACCCTCACATATTGACATGTGGTAGATGAGATGGAAAGGAGAGAATGAGGTAGAGGTGGCATGGAGGTAATTTTATATACCTTGGGAAGGAAAAAGATCTTCTCATAAAGGAGGTCCTTGTCCACATGTTCTTAAGAGGACATGTGAGGAATTAAAAATTCTTCACAAATCCTTATCGGGATGGGAGAACAAATTTAAAATTCCCTAAAAGTGCATTGGATAAATAAATGTGAGTTAAAAATTCACATAGGGAAGGGGTTGCCTTCTCAATGGAGAAAGCATTTAATGAAGGTTGACTTAGGGCATATGTCATAAATGGCATGGGGATTAGGTTGGGATAATCAAGTGATTAAGGTTGTGCAAACACAAGATTAGGTAAGTGTTATGCCTTGCATAACCACCCCATCTTTTGCCTTGGTCAAAATGGGTCCCCCTTTGTTATGTTTGTACTTAGTTGTTTTTGAAACAAAGTTTGGAGTTTTGTTTTGCCAATACTTTGTTTTTTTTCTTTTATTTCTCTGCCGGAATCGAAACCGAAACTGAATCGAGTTCTGAAAGTTCTTTTGAAACTTGTTTTGGTTTCCATCCTGACAGTCTTTTGTTTATGTCTTTTTTTTTTCTTCAGCGGAACCGAAGTCGGAGAGCGGCTTAACTTATTCTTTACCAAAAATTGCAAAATCATAACCAACTCCGCCCCCGCCTCCGCTATTTTGACTTTTGGTTTTGGTCATTATTTTTTTGTTTAGTTTTGTTATGTCATTCTTTTGTTTTGCTTTTTGTGTTTGGTTTTGTTTTGTGTTTAGTTGGCGGACCTAGAACCAGAATTGGAATGAAGTTTGGAAGTTTCTTAAAAGTTCCGCCCCCGCCATTTTTCTGGATTGTTGAATTTTTGACTGAAGTCACACTGTTGTGAAGTGTTGGTTCTCTTTTAGTTCTGACTCCGCCTTAACTGTGTGTTAATGCATTAATGATAGTTGCTCGTGTAGGTAGAAATCTTCAGTTTTACCTTCATATAAGGGTTAAACGAGTCATTATTATCATTATTAAGAGATTTGAAGAGCACGAAAGAGCAGCAGCAGAGTTCATTTGAGCGAAAAGATTGAAGGAAGAGAAGATTGTTGCGAGTGAATCAATTCAGAAGGTTAGTTGGGTTCTTGTGGATTCGAGGTAGGTTTTCTTATTGTTGTTCTCCATTTTATTTACTGTTGCGTGTTTTGTATATATCTTTGCCCGTGCTTTGAATCATGTCATTTTCAAACAAATTCATGTTTCTTGGCGTGTTTGTTTGTTCAGATTTTGTTTTATTTTGTTTATCTGGTTATGTTCTTTGTTTTTTTTACTTTTATTTTTAGTTCTTTCTATTTTAGCGCACGGTCATTTTCACGCTTTAGTTGTGATTGCATCATGCTATTTTGGATTTGTAGTGAGTTAGATTAAAGTTAGGTTTTAAGTGGTGATTAGGGTAGATTAGAGATTTACAATGAGAGATTTACAGTGAGTTAGGGTTAATTGATTCATCATTTTTTACTTAGGGTTTTGTCATGTTTTGCATTCTAGTAGATGACAAGGTTTAAAATCCGTGCCCTAGTTTTTATCAGTTTTGTTAGATTAGGGTTTTGTAGGTTTCTGAGTCGCTAAATTTAAATGATTAAAATATGATACTCTAGGTTTCAGTCATTCCCCATGGTCATATCAGTATAGTGTTTAAAGCCTCTTTTCATCTAATATGACCTTCATTTTAGTTATGGAGTTATAGGTTAATCGATAAAATCTTTGATGACATCTTGGTTAACCTAGGCGGAGGCGGCATCGAAATCGATCTTAAACCAGAGAATTATGTTTTTACGAAAGGTATCGATTCCATTTCCATCCCGTATCCGACTCCACGTATAATAAGAAGTCTTCTATCGAAATAACGATGACCAGGTCAGAAGCGAAAGCGGAACAGAAATAGAATATAAAAAAAATGAAAATTTGAAGAAAACCAAATCCGTTTTCCATTTTGATCCCGGTTCTGATAATTTTCTCGATTCCAACTCTGAGCCCGTTCATCATTAGTGAAATTTCTATACCGGTTTTGGCTCCGAGTCCGGTAGTGTTGTAAAAAGAGACTGTTTTAGGTTGTGTTTCTACCTGGTTCTACCTCTAGTGCATATATGAAAGGTATGGTTTTTAAAGTATGTTTTATGATAATATTTAAAAATCTAATTAGAGGTTTTTGTTTGCAGGAAAGTTGAAAGATGTCAGGAACATCAGGGGAAGCTGATCAGAGAAACCAGCCTGCAGAAACATCAAAGGTAGCATCAAAACCAAAGAAGTTAAAGCAAGAACAACTGCCTTATACCTTAAGGTATAATCATAGGAGTCTGGTTGTGAAGGTGAGCAAGGTGGAATCAGATTGGTCAGATATCACTGATACCAATTTAGGTCAATACAATTTTGAGTGGTATTCAGAAGCTTTTGACAAGGATATTACAGTGACTACGGAAAGAATTGTCAGCTCTGGGTTAGTTCATATCACTTTATTTCCTATATCTATCTAGTGCTCGGAGTTAATCATGACAGTAGCCAGTGCTTACAATCCTGCTACAAGACTATGCATGGATTCACAAGACAATGTGATTATTAATCTCACTCCTCAAGCATTTCAAAGTATATTTGATGTTCCAGATCCAAAGAACTTGGTGCAATTAAATGAGGCAGAGGCCTTGGAGCAATATAGTAGGTGTAAGGGATCAAATAAATCTCACTTGAACAAGAAGTGGTTGAAGACAGAAAAGAAATCTCTAACCAAGCTTGCAGATCAGCCAAAGAGGGCAGATTTCTATGAAGAGGTAGCAAGGTTGATTGTGATGTTGTCTAGGGTGTTTGGAAAGAGGGATGCATTTTACTTCAAGGAGTGGATGTTTCCTTTTATTCAGACTATCTTGAAAGGAGAACAACAGTTTGATTGGTCAATGATTGTTTCTGATGCCATACATGATTAGTTAACAAGGATCAGAGAAACCAAGTGTTTCTTTATGACTTCTTACATTGTATATGCTGCAACCAGGTTGGGTGTTTTCCCAAGTTTGAACAGAGTAGGCATAATGGGAGCCTTCGATAGACAAAAGAAGGTATGGGAGTACTATGACCAATTATCTCTTCTGGTTGCTGAGACTCATTTCAGAAGAGTCAATGATGCATTTTTATATGTGGTCATCAATCAAATGAATGGAGATGCAGGATACCGGTTAAGTCAAGAAGCCATGGTGTTCATTGCTGAATGGGGATGTTAGTACATCCAATACCCCAAATTTACATACTTCAGGTTATTTGGTTTTGAAGGTCATCCACATTTACTTCCAAGGTGTTGCAGTAATAGGATGGTGCTAATGGAGTTAATGCTCGGTTTGGGATTAAGCATAAAATTGGATGTCATAAATTTCCCATGAAATTGGGTGAATATAGCTGTCAACACTTGAAGGGAGCAAAGGTGGTCTGTAATGAGTTGATACAGTTGAAATTGGGATTGTATATAGCTCATAAGTATTTTGATCCGAAAAATAAGATGTATGCCTTATTACCTTCAGTATTCACTAGACATTTCAATTTGTTAGAAGACTTTTGGAGTGATCGGTAGGATGATTATGATTTGAGAAAGAAGAACTATGAAAGATTGTCGGTTGCACTCATCCATCCTATGAAGCGTTGAACATTGGCACCAAGAGCCTGGATCCAATTGATTGGGATGCTGAAGAAACAATTGATATTAAGAAGATTGGAAGGACAGTGTTGGATAGAAGTGTGCAATGGTTAGTGCTAAGAACTCAAGCTTCTCAAGGACCAGTTCTTAAAAAGGCTAAAGGATACAAGAGAATTAAAAGAAAGACACCTCCTAAAGAGCCATTAGAATTCCTTCCTCTGGAAATTGAAGAAATAGAACTTGAGGTGGTAGATGATGGAGAGGAAACACAAGAAGGAGATGTTCCAGTAGGATTTGTTGTTTCAATACCTACATTAGGAGAATCATCCGCCCAAACCCCATTTACAAGAAAGAAGAGTAAAGAGATTCAAGAAGGAGCTCTTCATACCATGGCTGAAGCTGCCAAGGGAAAAGAAGTGGAGGAGGAAATTCTAGAAGTTGAGATAGATTCAGATGAAACTCTGTCAGAAAAGGATTTGCAAGAAAACATGCCTCTAGAGTAGGATGTTGAGCGGATTTTGACGCAAGAAGAGCAGTGGAAGATGTTTGAAGATGCTACAAGAGATTCTAATGCAAGAGCTATAGCGGAGAAACAAAAAGAAATGGATGATAAGGTACAAGTTGATGCTCTACTTCACTAGCAACAATTAAAGGAAAAATAAGTTGAAATTAAGGCAGCAGCTGATGAAGTAGACAAGCGAAGGAGGCAACAAGAACATGAGCTTAAAGTTAAAGTAGAAAATGACAAGTTAAACCGGGAGGTAGGTACAGTTTTGGTAGAAATTTTTGAAGCCTATAAAGACACAGAAGGGTTAGTTAAAGAAATGTATCAATACATTGAGGCATTGGAGAAACAAGGAGGAGAGTATAAAGAATATAGTGAGAAGTTAGAAAGAGTTAGTATATTTCCTTTGGCTACTCTTTTGGAACAATCAATAATTGAGGAGGACAATAAGGATTTTGTGGAGAAAACTTCTCGTATACTCCGTTTTAGGACTGACTTTTTATGTAAGCATAAGAATGAAATTCAAGAGACTGTTAATAATTTGACTGAGCAATTGGAAGAGTTAGAAGCAGTTATTGCCATTATTGTAGATATAAATGCATTTACAAAAGAGGGCATGTCTTTGAATCAAATAAAGGAAAAGTGGGATGAAATATTTAAAGGACTTATGCAAAAAGAAGATGATGGTGGAGAGTTGATGTTAGATCGACTAGTAGAGGTCAAAGAAGAGATAAAATCTGCTGGGGGAGAGTTAATAAAAATAAAAAGTATGAGGTAATTTGCTGCAGCAGAATTGGATCGAATCAAGTTTGAGGATAGTTGGATTGATGGGCCAAAGATGGATACATTACAACAAGTCTTCACCAGCTATGATGAGTTTATTGTAGATCCAGCTTCGCATGCATGATGTTCTCCTTCCTTGCATGTTGCATGCATACAGCACTGACAGTCTTGGGGGTGCATGACTTCTTTTCTTTTCTAGTATCTTCTATTTTTAGTTAAGACTGAATGTTTAAATGTAAGAACTCAAGATCGAATTTATCTGAGTTTCCAAGAGAGTCTAGTTCCTAAAAAGGTGGATAACCTAAAATTAGAAGTAGAGTTCAAACTTTTGTATATCTGTAAATACCTGATGGGTATCATATTGTAAAGGTCGGCTAATTGAGAATTAGATTGGCTTACCTAATGCTAGGAGATAGAATTTTGTAGTGATTTTACAGAGATACATTGTACTTGATCTTTTAAAGTTAATAGAATTATAGGTTTTCTCGAAATATGGTATTTAGAATTAAATTGTTTGTTTGATAAGGCTGATAAGTTATAATCTATCTGTATGCAGTTATTGTGCTGAACATAAGAGTTTCTTGAATGATGAAAGTCATTTGAAGGAATCAGATTTAAGGATTATCTTATTAGATTGTCATTGAGTTGAAGTTATTAAAAATTTTGTTGATCTATAATCTTGATGATGTATGAATGTGTGTTGTTTTGAAACCCTTGAAATATTTGTGAAGAGTAATTGTGAAGTTAATTAAGCACCTAAAAATGTATGCAGTGGTATAGATTATGCTATAGATTATGTCATCTTATGGTTTTATGATCTATTAGGAAACATTCATTGTTGAAGGTATATGTCCAAATACTAGATTAATTTGATTCATACTTACTGGTTTACCCCTTTGTTCTATCTTTTTCTTTTATTTAATACCCATTGATTTACAGGAACTATTTCGATAAAAAGAGTCATTGCTTGAATCTTTTGTTACTAGCACAGGCCCCTTGAACATTACAGTTGCATGAACCAATTGAGTGACACTAGATGGTTGAGAACCAACTACCAGGACCTTGGGAGTTAGGCTACGACATGTTGTCTTTCTTTTTCAAGAGAAATAGAGTAGAAATATTCTGTTTTAATGTTGTTTGTGTCATTTTAACCATCAACAGAAGTTGGCGCTAGAAGGAGGGCCTAAAAGGACAAGCTGGCTCGCAGAAGATCTTTTTCACCGGAGAGATACGAGAGGATTCTTAGATCCTCTGCTAATCCTAAACCATTTGAAGAACTTCAAACCCCGGTTAGACCTAGACCCCATGCTCATAGGATAGAGATATCTACGTTACCACCACCACTTACTCCACCTAGATTTCCACCAAATCCACCGACACCACCACCAAATAGGCCTTTGTCACTACCAATTCGGCCTGCATCACCACCACTTGTCCAACCAATCCCACCAATGGCTTATTTTGTGAATAATCCCTCTCCGTTAGGGACTATTCCTGGGGGATTCCATGATTTACCAAAGAACCCAGAGAAGTTCTGTCCAAAATACATGCATGGCGAATCGAGAAGTGTTGAGGAACACATACAGGCATTCAAGGATGCTTACACACGAGCTCAAGTTGCTCATCAAGATGTGGTATGTAGATTGTTTTCCTACTGTTTGGGAGATATGGCATATAACTGGTATCTAAATCTGCCCCAAGGATCTATTCTGGGTTAGACAGATTTAGAGAATGCTTTTATTAATCAGTTTAGGGTTTATGTAGACCCTACCATATTATATCACCAATTTTCCACCATTAGAAAGGAACATCACAAACCATTGCCCTTGTTCAACACTAGGTTCCATAGGATGTATCATAGGCTACAAGAGCCTTACTTATTGCCAAAAGCCATGGCCATATAGGTGTATCTGAGAGCTGTTGATCCTTTGATTGGCCTATTCTTGCAAAGAACTTATCTACCTGTCGAGATTGACTCACTGTCTAAGATTTATCATTTGACTATCAAATTACAACAACAGATAAGTTTGCAGGCTAGAGGGTTAGGAGCAACTCTTCCTCCAATGAATTATCAGATTCCTAATCCACCATTATATAACACTATCCTAGGGACATCTTATTCCCATTATGGACCTATATCTGAGTTGCAAGCTCCACCAACTATGCCCTTCTTTGGAAATAGCATGCATGATTCCTCACATCAACCTCAACATCAACCTCAAAATCAACCACAACAAGGGGGAGGATCAACCCATGTCCATTCCCCAACCATAGTTCAAAATGTGCAGAATGATCAAACTATTCAACTTACAAGTGAAGTAGAGACTCTCAAAAAGACTCTCTCTCAGATGTCAAATGAAATGGCACAGCTCAGGAAAAATCCTCCCAATAATCAAAACCAGAATTACAACAATCAGGGAGGTTATAACTATCAAGGCAATTACTCTAATCAAAACACCAATAGGAATTTCAAAAATTAGAACTCCTCAAACCAGAATTATCAAAATCAGAAAGAGGACATAATCAAAGGTTCAATAACAACAACAACAATAATAGGCAGTGGAATACTGGGCCTAACAACGGGGGAGTTCCCCATGATTATCAAGCAGGTGAAGAAAGACCACATACTGCTAATGATGTTGATTTGAATTTTATGACAAATTGGTGTAGGTTGCATGATACAACAGCCCATTCTGAGGTTAATTGCCCAGAAATGGAGAAGATTGTGAAAATTGCACAAGTTGATGCTCATCCTCCAGTAGGAAATTCCAATCAGGATAATAGGTCAGTCAACACTGCCATGCCTTATAAAACCATTGAAGAAAAGTATCAATTCCCTATGCAAGGGGATAATGAGCCAGAGGAAGATGTTTATGATGCTCAAGCATTCCAATCTAAGGGTGGCCACTTTCTAAGGAATCAGAATAACAGGTCATTCACTACATCTGCACCCCCGAACAATATGGTTCCACCGAATCAGAATGCAAATAACAATCCACCTCCACCAAAGGGACCTTCTGATTCTCAAAATAGAGGTAATCAACCTTCTTTTCCTAAGTACCAATTTAGGAATGATTCAGGGTTTGACTTTGTTGCAGAATTACAAAGGCAGAAGACATCACTTTCTTTCTTTGATATCATGAAGTGGTGCCTAGCTCAATGAGAGGTGGTATTAAAGGCTTTGGAAGAGGCAGATAGCCTAAAAGGGAAAGGTAAAGTGACTCTCGCAAAGGAGACAAATGTAGCTATGTATAAAGGTAAGACCAGTACCCCACCTTTCTTGTTAAGTTTGAGAATATTTGGAAAGAATCTACACAATTGCTTATTAGATTCTAGAGCATCAAGGAATGTTATGCCTTTTTTGATTTGTAAGAAGTTAGGATTGAGTCCTATCCCAACTAATAAAAAGGTGATTCAGTTGGATAAAACCGAAGTCAATGTTGTAGGTGAGTTGAAAAACATGCGTGTGCAGGTTGGATCAGACCCAAGGATCCAGACCTATATAGATATCCAAATAGCTGATATCCTAGAAACATATGGTATGCTCTTAAGCAGAGAGCTAATGAAAAGCATAGGGGGATATCTATCTTTGGATTTTTTCCACATGTGGTTACCCTGGAAAGGAGTTGCTACATAGATAAGGATTGAAAGTGAACCTAGACTCAAGCACATGATCATGAAATATGATTCTCCCAATGAAGTAGCATATTTTGAAATAGAGATAGGTGTTTACAAACAAGAGGAAGTTCTTACTTTCTCTGCTGTTGGTCCCAATGATACGTTATCCTTAGATCATAGTGATCCCATGATTTGCAGCAATCAGCAGGTTCTAATAAGGAAATTACAACAAGATAGGTTGGTTTTAGGAGCAGAAACTGATTTGAGTAGTTTGTTGTTGCCTAATTGGTGTAGGATTCACTATCATAACCATTCGGAGTTAACATGTCAGTCATGCATAGATATTTTAGGTCATATAGATCAGTCACAAAAAAAATGCCAAGAGGAACAAAAAACTCTCATCAATGAGTTCTCCTTCCAAGTTAAGGATGCAACTATTCTTGCACGAGCTAGTCTTTCTCAAGAGGAAGGTTCCTTAATAGTAGAGCAAGCTTAGGTTTTAGGTTCTCAAGACCAAGAAGAAGTGGAAGTATCTAAGTTTCATTTCAATACCCCTGCTCCGGATGCTCTACCAATTCCCAAGGTGTTAATCAAAGATGAATTAGAGGGTAAGATAACCCAAGAGATCATTTAGGAGATAGTTGTTGAACAAATTGGGAACATAGGAGATGCATCAATTAAGCCTAGCCTCAAGATAATTGCTGATGATCAGCAAAAGTCCGAGCCGCCACATGTCAGAAGTGACAAAATCCCTGTTGCTTCTAAGAAGAAAGAACTCCTAGCTAAAGACCAGTTATGGACTCTTAAATTTGATGGTTCTAAATCTAAAGCAGGAAGTGGAGCAGGGATTGAACTAACTAATCCGAAAGGAAAAACTTACTTTGCTTCTTATAGATTGCAGTTTGGTTGTACTAACAATGTGGCTGAATATGAGGCACTTGCAAGAGGGCTCATGTTTTCTCATAAGAAGAAGGTAACTGCTCTTGCAGTGATGGGAAATTCTAAGGTGATTGTAAAACAGGTACATAGTCAATACACATGCCATAACAAAAGATTGGTTGCGTATAGAAATAGGGTTTGGAATTTGATAGAAGATTTTGATGCCTTTGGAATTACTCTCATTCCAAGGGAAGCAAATCAAATAGCATATGCTCTTGTTGTTGCTGCTAGTACATTAGAGCCCATGCAAGATTCAAATTTGAAGAGGTTTTCTGTGGAGTTGATTTCAGTCCCAGCAATTCTTGATAATGTTAGACACTTCCAGGTGTTTAATGATGACCAACATATATTGGCCTTTTTGGAAAATTTTGATGTTTTTGAGGGACAAATAATTGATGAATCTGATAGAGATTAGGGAGACTAGAATCCAAAAAGACACAATCCAGAAGGGATACTGGATTTAAAGAGCAATAACATCCCAAAAGGGATGATAGCTCTAGAAAGAATATTTGATTCAGATCCACAAGCTTATCAAAGAATCCCTACAAAGAGTGAGGGAGGTAAGTATGAATCTATGAATTTGGCTCACTCAGGCCCAGAAAGGAACATTCTTATAGGGAAAACTTGTCCTTAGGAGATTAAGGATGAGATAATCAGAGTCTTGAAACAGAATATTGAAGCAATTGGTTGGAGCTATGATGACTTGAAAACTTTTGATACATTTGTCATCACACATACAATTCCTCTCAAGCCAGAAGCTAAGCCGTTTCACCAAAAGCAACACTTGGTCAATGCATTAATTGAGCCTCTAATTCAAAAGGAGGTGCAAAAACTTTTGGCTGCAAGAATAATCTTTCCAGTTAGACACTCCACTTGGGTGGCTAATCTAGTTCCTGTATGGAAGAAGAATGGTGAGATTAGGTTGTGTGTGGATTTCAAGAATTTAAACAAGGCCTCAGAGAAGGACAACTATCCATTACCTTCCCTTGATGAAGTATTGCAAAAGTTCAATGCATCTCAAATGATGTCTTTCTTGGATGGGTATTCAAGATACAATCAGGTCCTTGTAAGTCATGAAGATAGGATGAAGACGGCTTTCACTACAAAATGGGGCACATTTGCCTACAGAAGGATATCTTTTGGTCTAATCAATGCTGGTGCTACTTTTCAAAGGGCGATGGATGTAGCTTTTAAATATCTGATAGGGAAATGTATAATCATCTATGTTGATGATTTGACCATCTTCTCTAAGAATAGAGAAGACCATGCCACTGATTTGGAAAAGATGCTAAAGAAATGTATCAGTTATGGTGTCTCCCTTAACCCAAAGAAATGTGTATTTGGAGTTTCTGAAGGGAAGCTCCTAGGTCACATTATATCAGAGAAGGGGATTTCTATAGATCCTCACTGAGTGGAGGCCATCTTGAAATTAACAAGGCCAGGAAGTAAGAAGGAAATGAGATCTTTCTTTGGAAGGATCAATTTTGTCAAAAAATTTATAACAGGGTTTGCAGAGATTGTCAAACCACTCAATGAAATGATAAAGAAGGATGCGAAGATTGAATGGAGTGAAGAGGCTAAATCTACTATCATGTAGATTAAACAAGCTATATCTGAGGCACCTATTTTAACAAGCCCAGATTATCTAAAACCCTTCTATATTTATTCTTTTGCTTCTGAACATTCTTGTGCAGCAATTTTAACACAAAGAAGAGAAGAGAATGAGGAGAGACCAATTGCTTTCATGAGCTCTCCGTTTAAAAATGTAGAAATAAGATATTCATCATTGGAAAAACAAGCTTTTGCATTGGTTAGAGTAGTAAAGAAGTTTAGGCATTACATAATCAAAAGTCAAGTTATGGCCATAGTCCTAGATCCAACTGTAAAGGCCCTCTTAATGCAAAGTGAATTAGGGGAAAGAAGAGGGAAATGGATGGCAATCTTACAAGAATTTGACTTGCAGATTCACCCAATGAAACTTGTTAGAGGTCAAGGTTTGTCAAAGGCAATAGTTGAAGTCAACAAAAGTATAACTTGTCAGCAATACACTGTGCAATCATTCACAAAGGATCCCTGGTATACAGATTTAGTTTTCTTTCTCCTCAATAACAAGTGTCTAGAAGGACTGAATGCTACTCAAAGGAGAGCATTGTGGATGAAGAGCGCCGATTACATGCTCAAAGGGGGATCAATCTATAGGAATAATTTTCAAGGGATCTATCTACGCTGTTTGGATCAATAAGAAGCAAAGCATGCCATAAGTGAATTTCATGGGAGGCATGGAATAGGACATGGATCTGTTGATGCCTTGGCTCATTAGATTTTAAGGTCAGGCTACTACTGGCCTTATGTGTTTAGAGATGCACATCAACATTGTCGGACATGTCATGTATGTCAAACTTCTGCACCTAGAGAAAGAAATCCTGCAATGCCCCTGCAACCAGTATATGAGGTAAGGCCATTTGCTCAATGGGCACTTGATTTTGTAGGGGTGATTAATCCAAATTCTTCTGCAGGACATAAATTCATCTTGACTGCAACTGACTACTGCACACATTGGACGGAAGCACAACCTTGCAAGAATAGTACCATGGAGGTGGTCATCAAGTTCCTGATAAAGAACATTACAACCAGGTTTGGAGTTCCATTTGCTTTGGTATGTGATAACGGCCCTGCTCTTTCTTCTACTAAGTTTATTTCATGGGCCTATGAGCACAAGATTGTGTTAAAATATTCTTCCAATTATTACCCTCAGGGAAATGGAGTGGCTGAGTCCACAAATAAGAATTAATTGGAAGTTATAAAAAAGTTGTTAGAAAGTAACCCTAGGGACTGGCATACCCAGTTGAGATTTGCCTTATGGGCAGATCGAACCAGAATTAAATCAGCCCTAGGGAATTCACCTTTTAAGTTAGTTTATGACCAATATCCAATTTTCCCCATTCATTTGCAAATACCTATTCTGAAGTTTATGCAAGATTTTTATAATAAGGATGATAGGATTGAGATTAGACTGCTTAATTTATTAAATATGGAAGAACAAAGAGATGCTGCTTTACAGCAATTCTCTAAACATCGGGTTGTTGTTAAATGTTGGTTTGACAAAAGAGCCAAGATAAAGGCCTTTAGAATATCAGATCTTATGCTATTATGGGATAAGGCTAGAGAAAAGAAGGGAGATCACCAAAAGTTTGATAGACTTTGGTTAGGTCTTTATCAAGTGGCTAAAATCTTAGGCGAGAATTCTTTCTGTTTGAGTACCCTAACAGGAGAGCCTGTTCCATTACCTGTTAATGGTCAATTTCTCAAGCACTATTTTGGTGCATAGAAAGTCTGATGTTTTGAAAGAAAAAAATGTACGATGTTGTATCATATGTAATTAAGTTTTTGTTTAGTTTTTGGTTTTTGGTTGTTGTTTTGTTTTGTTTTGGTTTTGTTTTCTTTCTTTGTTTTATCTTTTTGTTTTGTTTTTTCTTGTTTCATTGGGGATTCTCATTTTGTTCACCTCAAGACTTGGGGTTGTTATTCAGAGTATACTATGGGTACTAGGAGAGAAATTGGTTTAGGTATTCTCATCATAATCATTGAAAAGGATTTCATTCTAAAACTTATGTTTTATGATCATTCTAGTTTGGCTTGGAAAAGTTATTAAGGATAGAAGATATAAATGTGAATATCTCATGAATTGTAATCAAAGATTTGTCACCAAATTAGAAAAACATCTGCATGAGTAATTACCTATTTGTTTTAGAATGACTCTACCTTTGATTCAAGTGAAAAATCTGATTCCAAAACTATCATGAGATCCATTGTAGTTCTCAACCCACATTTTAGATTCATTGAATCTGAGTATTTGAGACAGATGCATAAAAGAATTTCTATAAAAAAAAAGAGAATGAAAAGAAAGAAAGAAAAGGCAAGCTCAAATATCAAGTGGGTAATCAAGTATCTCTATCGGGGCTATGGACGTTTGTCTGGCAGTAGAGCAATGCTTTGTGAGAACTAGAGGTATCTTCATCGGGGATATGGACGCCTGTCTGGCAGCGGAGCAATGCCCAGGATTTTACTGCATGATAGTTAAAGGACTCAACCTATGTAGCTTGAATCTTAGGTATAGTTCTTCATAAACAGAGAAAGTATCTACAAAGAATGATGCATAATATAAGCACACACTCAGATTCAGAATTAACTCATGAGCACATACATCTGAGATTCCAGCTCAAACTAATCCTAAAAATATATGATCTTATTCAAGTTAAAGTGTTTATAAGCCAAGCAGTTTTTGAGTGATTGAAATTTTCTTTGGGTATTTTGAAAATGGGTAAACCATTTTCCCAACCGAGTCACCATTTGTTATGCCTTACATAACCACCCCATCTATTTCCTTGGTCAAAATGGGTCCCCCTTTGTTATGTTTGTACTTAGTTGTTTTTGAAACAAAGTTTGGAGTCTTGTTTTGCCAATACTTTGTTCTTTTTCTTTTGTTTCTCTGTCGGAATCGGAACCGGAACTGAATCGGGTTCTGAAAGTTCTTTTGAAACTTGTTTCGGTTTCCATCCCAATAGTCTTTTGTTTTGTCTTTAGTAGACCCAGAGCCGGAGTGGGGGTTAACTTAGTCTTTACCGAAAATTGCAAAATCATAATCAACTCCGCCCCCGCCTCTGCTATTTTGACTTTTGGTTTTGGCCTTTGTTTTTTGTTTAGTTTTGTTATGTCGGTCTTTTGTTTTGCTTTTTGTGTTTGGTTTTGTTTTGTGTTTAGTTGGTGGAAACCGAAACCGGAATTGGAATGAATTTTGGAAGTTTCTTAAAAGTTTCAAATCAGTTTCTATTTTAGTTCCACCCCCGCCATTTTTTTGGATCGTTGACTTTTTGACTGAAGTCGCACTATTATGAAGTGTTGGTTCTCTTTCAGTTCTAACTCCGCCTTAACTACATGTTAATGCATTAAGGATAGCTACTCGTGTAGGTAGAAATCTTCAGTTTTACCTTCATATAAGGGTTAAACGAGTCATTATTATCATTATTAAGAGATTTGAAGAGCACGAAAGAGTAGCGGCAGAGTTCATTTGAGCAAAAAGATTGAAGGAAGAGAAGATTGTTGCGAGTGAATCAGTTTAGAAGGTTAGCTGGGTTCTTGTGTATTTGAGGTAGGTTTTCTTAATATTGTTCTTCGTTTTATTTACTGTTGCGTGTTTTGTATATATGTATGCCCCTGCTTTGAATCATGTCATTTTCAAACAAATTCATGTTTCTTGGCGTGCTTGTTTGTTCGGGTTTTGTTTTATTTCGTTTGTCCGGTTATGTTCTTTGTTTCTTTTCGTTTTATTTTTAGTTCTTTCTATTTTAGGGCACGATCGCTTTCACGCTTTAGTTGTAATTGCATCATGTTGTTTAGGATTTGCAATGAGTTAGATTAAATTTAGGTTTTAAATGGTGATTAGGGTAGATTAGAGATTTACATTGAGAGATTTAAAGTGAGTTAGGGTTAATTGATTCATCATTTTTTACTTAGGGTTTTGTCACGTTTTGCATTCTGGTAGATGGCAAGGTTTAAAATCCATGCCCTAGTTTTTATCATGCTCATTAGATTAGGGTTTTGTAGGTTTCTGAGTCGCTAAATTTAAATGATTAAAATATGATGCTCTAGGTTTCAATCGTTCCCCATGGTCATATGATTATAGTTTTTAAAGCCTCTTTTCATCTAATACGACCTTGGTTTTAGCTATGGAGTTATAGGTTAATCGATAAAATCTTTGATGACGTCTAGGTTAACCTAGGCGGAGGCGGGATCAGAATCAATCTTGAACCAGAGAATTCTATTTTTATGAATGGTATCGATTCCATTTCCATCCCGTATCCAGCTCCGCGTATAATAAGAAGTCTTCTATCGAAATAACGATGACCAAGTCGGAAGTAGAAGCAGAACGGAAATAGAATATGAAAAAAATGAAAATTTGAAGAAAACCAAATCCGTTTTCCATTTCGATCCCGGTTCCGATAATTTTCCTGATTCCGACTCCAAGCCCGTTCATCATTAGTGAAATTTCTATATCGGTTTTGGCTCCGAGTCCGGTAGTGTTGTAAAAAGAGACTATTTTAGGTTGTGTTTCTGCCTGGTTCCGCCTCTAGTGCATATATGAAAGGTATGGTTTTTAAAGTATGTTTTATGATAATATTTAAAAATATAATTAGAGGTTTTTGTTTGCAGGAAAGTTGAAAGATGTCAACTTCATCAGGGGAAGCTGCTCGGAGAAACCAACCTGCAGAAACATCAAAGGTAGCATTAAAACCAAAGAAGTTAAAGCAAGAACAACTGCCTTATACCTTAAGGTATAATCACAGGAGTCTGGTTGTGAAGGTGAGCAAGGTGGAATCAAATTGGTCAGATATCACTGATACCAATTTAGGTCAATACAATTTTGAGGAGTGCTATTCAGAAGCATTTCACAAGGATATTATAGTGACTACGGAAAGAATTGTCAGCTCTGGGTTAGCTCATATCACTTTATTTCCTATATCTGTCCAGTGCCTGGATTTAATCATGAAAGTAGCCAGTGCTTACAATCCTAATACAAGACTATGCATGGATTCACAAGACAATGTGATTATTAATCTCACTCCTCAAGCATTTCACAGTATATTTGATGTTCCAGATCCAAAGAACTTGGTGCAATTAAATGAGGCAGAGGCCTTGGAGCAATATAGTAGGTATAAGGGATCAAATAAATCTCACTTGAACAAGAAGTGGTTGAAGACAGAAAAGAAATCTCTAACCAAGCTTGCAGATCAGCTAAAGAGGGCAGATTTCTATGAAGAGGTAGCAAGGTTGATTGTGATGTTGTCTAGGGTGTTTGGAAAGAGGGATGCATTTTACTTCAAGGAGTGGATGTTTTCTTTTATTCAAACTATCTTGAAAGGAGAACAACAGTTTGATTGGTCAATGATTGTTTCTGATGCCATACATGATCAGTTAACCAGGATCAGAGAAACCAAGTGTTTCTTTATGACTTCTTACATTATATATGCCGCAGCAAGGTTGGGTGTTTTACCAGGTTTGAACAGAGTGGGCATAATGGGAGCCTTGGATGGACAAAAGAAGGTATGGGAGCACTATGACCAATTATCTCTTCAGGTTACTGAGACTCATTTCAGAAGAGTCAATGATGCATTTTTATATGTGGTCATCAATCAATTGAATGGAGATGCAGGATACTGGTTAAGTCAAGAAGCCATGGCGTTCACTACTGAATGGGGATGTTGGTACATCCAATACCCCAAATTCACATACTTCAGGTTATTTGGTTTTGAAGGTCATCCACATTTACTTCCAAGGTGCTGCAGTAATAGGATGGTGCTAATGGAGTTTGTATATCAAGCTATTGGAGTTAATGCTTGGTTTGGGATTAACCATAAAATTGGATGTCATAAATTTCTCATGAAATTGGGTGAATATAGCTGTCAACACTTGAAGGGAGCAAAGGTGGTCTGTAATGAGTTGATACAGTTGAAATTGGGATTGTATATAGCTCATAAGTATTTTGATCCGAAGAAGAAGATGTATGCCTTATTACCTTCAGTATTCACTAGACATTTTAATTTGTTAGAAGACTTTTGGAGTGATCGGTAGGATGAGTATGATTTGACAAATAAGAACTATGAAAGATTGTCGATTGCACTCATGGAAAAACTAGGTGTTAAAGAAAACATTCTTGACACCTTGGTGGATGATGGAATGGTATTGGATCCATCCTATGAAGCGTTGAACATTGGCACCAAGAGCCTAGATCCAATTGATTAGGATGCTAAAGAAACAATTGATATTAAGAAGATTGGAAGGACAGTGTTGGATAGAAGTGTGCAATGGTTAGTGCTAAGAACTCAAGCTTCTCAAGGACCAGTTCTTAAAAAGGGTAAAGGATACAAGAGAATTAAGGGAAAGACACCTCCTAAAGAGCCATTAGAATTCCTTCCTTCGAACATTGAAGAAATAGAACTTGAGGTGGTAGATGATGGAGAGGAAACACAAGAAGGAGATGTTCCAGTAGGATCTGTTGTTTCAACACCTACATTAGGTGAATCATCCGCCCAAACCCCACTTACAAGAAAGAAGAGTAAAGAGATTCAAGAAGGAGCTCTTCATACCATGGCTGAAGCTTCCAAGGGAAAAGAAGTGGAGGAGGAAATTCTAGAAGTTGAGATAGATTCAGATGAAACTCTATTAGAAAAGGATTTGCAAGAAAACATGCCTCTAAAGCAGGATGTTGAGCAGATTTTGATGCAAGAAGAGCAATGGAAGATGTTTGAAGATGCTACAAGAGATTCTAATGCAAGAGCTGCAGCGGAGAAACAAAAAGAAATGGATGATAAGGTACAAGTTGATGCTCTACTTCACTAGCAACAATTAAAGGCAAAACAAGTTGAAATTAAGGAAACAGCTGATGAAGTAGAGAAGCGAAGGAGGCAACAAGAACATGAGCTTAAAGTTAAAGTAGAAAATGACAAGTTAACCGGGAGGTAGGTATAGTTTTGGTAGAAATTTTTGAAGCCTATAAAGACACAGAAGGGTTAGTTAAAGAAATGTAACAATACATTGAGGCATTGGAGAAACAAGGAGGAGAGTATAAATAATACAGTGAGAAGTTAGAAAGAGTTAGTATATTTCCTCTATCTACTCTTTTGGAACAATCAATAATTGAGGAGGACAATAAGGATTTTGTGGAGAAAACTTCTCGTATACTCCGTTTTAGGATTGACTTTTTATGTAAGCATAAGAATGAAATTCAAGAGACTGTTAATAATTTGACAGAGCAATTGGAAGAGTTAGAAGCATTTATTGCCATTATTGTAGATATAAATGCATTTACAAAAGAGGGCATGTCTTTGAATCAAATAAAGGAAAAGTGGGATGAAAGATTCAAAGGACTCATGCAAAAAGAAGATGATAGCGGAGAGTTGATGTTAGATCAACTAGTAGAGGTCAAAGAAGAGATAAAAGCCTATGGGAGAGAGTTAATAAAAATAAAAAGTATGAGGTAATTTGTTGTAGAAGAATTGGATCGAATCAAGTTTGAGGATAGCTGGATTGATGGGCCAGAGATGGATACATTACAACAAGTCTTCACCAGTTATGATGAGTTTATTGCAGATCCAACTTCGCATGCATGAGTCTTTGGATGCATGATGTTCTCCTTCCTTGCATGTTGCATGCATACAACACTGATAGTCTTGGGGGCGCATGACTTCTTTTCTTTTCTTCTATCTTCTATTTTTAGTTAAGACTAAATGTTTAAATGTAAGAACTCAAGATCAAATTGATCTGAGTTTCCAAGAGAGTCTAGTTCCTAAAAAGGTGGATAACCTAAAATTAGAAGTAGAGTTCAAACTTTTATATATCTATAAATACCTAATGGGTATCATATTGTAAAGGTCGGCTAATTGAGAATTAGATTGGCTTACCTAATGCTAGGAGATAGAATTTTGTAGTGATTTTATAGAGATACATTGTACTTGATCTTTTACAGTTAATAGAATTACAGGTTTTCTCGAAATACGATATTTAGAATTAAATTGTCCGTTTGATAAAGCTGATAAGTTATAATCTATCTGTATGCAATGATTGTACTGAACATAAGAGTTTCTTGAATGATGAAAGTCATTTTAAGGAGTCAAATTTAAGGATTATCTTATTAGATTGTCATTGAGTTGAAGTTATTAAAAATTCTGTTGATCTATAATCTTGATGATGAATGAATGTGTGTTGTTTTGAAACCCTTGAAATATTTGTGAAGAGCAATTGCGAAGTTAATTAAGCACCTACATATGTATGTAGTGGTATAGATTATGCTATAGATTGTGTCATCTTATGGTTTTATGATCTGTTAGGAAAAATTCATTGTTGAAGGTATATGTCCAGATACTAGATAAATTTGATTCATACTTGTTGGTTTATCCCTTTGTTCTATCTTTTTCTTTTATTTAAAACCCATTGATTGATAGGAACTATTTCAATAAAAAGAGTCATTGCTTGAATCTTTTGTTACCAGCACAGGCCCCTTGAACATTACAATTGCATGAATCGATTGAGTGACACCAAACAGTTGAGAACCAACTACCAGGACCTTGGGAGTTAGGCTACTACATTTTGTCTTTCTTTTTTAGGAGAAATAGAGTAGAAATATTTTTTTTAATGTTGTTTGTGTCATTTTAACCATCAATAGTAAACTAATGAAAAATTAGGGACAAGTGGGAGATTATTAAGGATGTGACCCTAATGATGATTAGGGGTGTGCACATCCTAATCACAGATTAATTAGATTAATTTGAATTAGAGAAAATCATGGAGAATGTGACATGAGGAGTGAGAGGGAAATGAATTAAAAATTAATTTAATTCATGAAAGCTAAAGTTACTAAATTAAATAAACTGGGGTATTTATTTAATTTATAGATGAAAAGGGTAAAATATTTAATTGATTGATTAAATACCAGAGGAGACATTAGAATTAGATGAAGTATTAATCAAATAATAACTTATTTAATTAATATGGATGAAGGATGTGGGATGGAAGAATGAAAGAATGAAAGGGTGAATTTGACCATATGGGGGTGGTCAAATTCAGGTGTCTACAGATACCATCTAGAATCTATTCTCTAATTACATATAGCAACTTATCTTCAACATCGCAAAGCCAAAAACTCATCCATGGAGAAGTGCAAATTCTCGCACACAAACACACTATATAGAGAATAACCATAATATGATAGGTCGAACTCTATTACTCATATCTCTCAATCCACTTGTTCAAACATGATGAAATATTCAAATTAGGTACATGGGTATGTGCAGGATCATCATGGAAAAAATAGGTCCTTAAGTGGTAATGAAAATTCAGAAAATTAGAGTTGGGCAACTTGACATAAAAATTTGAATAAGTTATCTATATTATTTCAAAAATATCTAAGAATAGAATATGTGGCAAATTGAATGAAGTTTCTAAACCACTAGGTTAATATTTGTAAAAAAAAAATCTATTTGGTAAAAATTTGAAATTTCAATGCAGTAGTACTAAAATTTCAAGGAAAAAATAAGAAGTAGGTGTCTGTCTAACCACCCTAACCATAATAAAATCATAATATTTTAGATATAAGTAGAGGACTCATGTCCGGATGTGATGCATATTTTTTTGTAATTTTTTTTCAAATAAATAATTAATTATGAATTTTTTATTACAACTTTTTAAAAATATAAAAGGTCGTATGTCTGACCACCTTAACTTGGTCAAAACTTAATGGAATTCATTTTATTTATTTTTTATCCTATATATGCAAAGAATAGAATGTGACGCATGTTTTGGATTCAAAAAATGTGATGCCGTTTGAAAGCTATAGATTTTTTTCTATCAGACTATCAATCAGGACTTTAGTCGTAATTCTAATAAAAAATAAATAATAATTATTTATTAGGTTCTAAATAAAATATAATTTATATTGGTAGAAATCTGAGAAGCTCCTTTACAAACCCTTTTCGTTTCATCAATTTTAGGTAAAATTAAAGTCGCTAGCCACATGGGCGAAGTCTGGAAAAGCAAGGTAAGTTGTTAAACACATTTTACATGTTGACTTTTTAGGATTGGTAGGTCCGAACCAAATCCCGAGCCTAATCCCTAGGCATTAAATTTTGTGTTAGAATATCGGATATCCGATTCAAATCTGATATCGGATTTGAATTCGATATATGATATCTTTTAGATCAGTTTTAAAACAATTTATATAATTTTTAATATATGATTTAAAAATGAAATTAAGTTTATAATATAATATATATAATATCCAATAAAGTTTATAATGTAATATATTTAATATAAATTTTATGATAATCTCTTACTGAATTATGTATTTAATATATAATATATTATTAAATGTATATTATTTAAATATTATTTCAATATTTTAGTTAATCTATAAATATTTTAATATTATTTCAATATTTTAGTTAATCCATAAATATTTAAATATATATATATTACCAATTTATAAAATATTTAAGTATTATCTCTTTCCCTCTCGCTCTCTCCACCTCTCTCTCTCTCAAGTCCCTCACTCAATCACTCCTCTCTCTCTCTCTCTCACTCACTCTCCCCTCTCCTTCTCACTCACTCTCCTTCTATCTCTCCCTCTCTC
>CM021109.1:83527741-83666771 GCA_007115665.2 Sequoiadendron giganteum
TCTCCCACTCTCCCTCTCACTCTCTCACTCTCCCTCTCACTCTCCCACTCTCCCTCTCACTCACTCTCTCTCTCCCTCTCCCTCTCCCTCTCCCTCTCACTCTCCCACTCCCTACCATTAACCCTTAGGTCTATGTGTGTACAAATCAGATATCCAATTTGTGAAACTTTATTGTGCAGAGGTGAAATCTTAGTGTTGCAGAACATGTTTTACAAATTGGATATCGGATTTCTGGGCCATAGAAAAACCCCATGTGGGTCATTTTTGTGCATTCCAACGGACCCTGCATTCTATTTGTAGCACTTTGTAGGCGACAAACGTGTGGTTTCAGATAGGAAGAGACAAAGATAAACTTTTTGGAGCATCTTCTACTCAAATTTGTCATACATAATGTTTTTTAGCATCTTTTATTTGGTATAATGGGGAGCAGCAGTCGTCGGAAGCAAAAATGTAAGAGAAAGCTGACAAAAGAACAAATTGAAGGATATAGACAAAGAGATAGAGAAGGCCATAGGAAGAAAAGACAAGGTATGTTAAATATTGGTGAACCTGAGCCCTATGGTCTTTCAAGTTAAGAGGAAATTGAATATGTTCGAGGTGAAAATGTAGAACATGATATTGAAAAATTCAAGGTGAAAATGTTGGAATTGAAGATGTTGAACATGATATTGAAATTGGGAATGAAAATATTGAAATTGATAATGAAAATGTTGGAATTGAAGATGTTGAACATGATATTGAAATTGGGAATGAAATTATTCAAATTGATATTGAAAATGTTCAAGGTGAAAATGTTGGAAATGAAGATGTTGAACATAATATTGAATCAAGTGTAAATTATGTTTCACCAGATTACATGAGAAATGAAGAACCTTGTGTGGAAGAAAGACATATTCCAAATTCAAGACCTTCAAGGACCCCTAAATGGTTAGCTGAAATTGATGATAACATTATAAACAATTTTGAAGGCAAGAGGTCAACACGAACTATTCGGTTGTGGGCTAGAATAATTTTCAACCAATATTTTAGCGATAAGACATTGACCGAGCAATGCCAAATTTTTGTACAATTGCTAAAGATGCAAAAGATGAGACCTTTGCTAGCCAAATTGAAGATTCGTCTGAACAAGAGGACCGAAAAAAATTCTATTATTGTCAAAAATATTTTTAATGCTCTCAAGTCTATTGGAAAAAATAACAAGGAAAAAGGTAAGAGAGCTGCTCGGAGAGTCATTACCACTGCCCTAGTAAGCCATCAATTTAAAAAAGCTCGCTTTATGAGACAAACTTGTATTGATTTTGACTTAAGTCATAAAACTTTGGATAAAGCACTTGCAAGAAGAGATAGAATAGATGATCCTCTTCAAAATGATACATGGGCTTTTGTCGAAAGGCTTACACATGTTGATAAGAAGCTAACCGATAATGTAAAGCAAGCAATTCAGCAATTTTGGCATGATAACTCTAGAGTATCACCCAATGCAAAGGATTTTTTAAAGTTAAGAATTGGTAGTCGAGACCGTACACCGCATCCTAAACATTTCTTGGAATCAAGCCAAACAATGTTGTTCAACAAATTTATTCAAACACATCCAAATATGAAAATCTCGCAAAGAACTTTTGAACGTTTGAAGCCATTTTATTGTGTGCCTCTTAAGATTTGTAATACTTGTTATTGCAAATACCATGTGGAGTTTTCAATGGACCATGAACTATTATGCTATATTCGTTCTACTTTTCATACTAATGAAATGTTCCAGGAGTGTGGTGCAATGCATCTTCTGAAATCATCAAGGAACTTGCTAGATCTATTTTTATGTTCTAGGGATGATGGTTCCTTTTTCTATAGAAATGATTGTTTAAATGAGAAGTGCTCACAATGTGGTGGCTTGTCAAAGTTTGTTCAATGCTTTTATGAGGGTTCCGAACATGAATTTGGAAAGAATCTTGTCGAGAAAAAGAGATATGAGATAGTTAAATATACTTTGCAGAGTGGAGGTGAAGGTTCTAGATGTGAGTTGGTTACAAAAGAATGCAGTGTTGCTGATTTTATTTCAGATTTTAAGGACAATCTTTTCTATGAATATGCAAGGCATAGTCATAGGTCTCAGTGGTTGTATCAATAGTTCAGGATATGTAAGGACTCTTTTTCGATTGGCACTATTATATCAGTGGTTGATTTTGCTGAAAACTACACATTGCAACCACAAAATGAGGTACAATCTCATTATTACAATTCCATTGAGATTGCTATTTTTGTCCACATAATGTTTAGAAATGCACCTAATAGTACAGAGGAGGATCGAAAGATAATCAGAGAGTATCATTTTTATATGAGTAATGATAGATCTCACTCATCCGAGTATGTCCAACATTGTTTTGAGAATTTTTTTGGGTTCTTGCAGGAGCATGATATAGCACTGGGCCGACATCTCATTTGGTCAGATAATTGTACAGGTCAATTCAAGAATGCTCATATGTTTTATTGGTTGAGTAGAATACATGTAGAGAGGGGTGTACCTAATATTTGGAGTATTTTTTAAGCTGGGCATGGGAAAGGGGAGCATGATGGAGCAGGTGCATGTGTAAAGAGATCTCTAGTTAAGGAGAAATTGAAGATTTCAGGAGAAAAATTCAGTGATGCACGTTCTATTGTTGATTGGTGTAGTTCAACATTGTCATAAGGAGGGACACTTGATTCAACAGTGCACATATTCTTTTGGTTGGTTGAGGAGGGTATAGTGGGAGGTAGATTGGATTGTCATACAATCAAATATTCTTCAAAGATGCATTCATTTTGAAGCTCAGATGCAAGCACATGGACCATTTGGACACGACAATTAGCTTGTTCTTGTCAAAGTTGTATTCAGTGCGAGTGGGATCAATGCGAGTCAAGTGAGTGGGTGGATACATGGGTTCCATAGTATCTAACTCCTTTATCTCAAACTATATCCATGACAAATTACACAATGGAAAGTTCACTTGATTACGACCGACTTTCAGATCTACTACATCCAGGACATGTTTTTGTAGTTGTTGCACTGTAAGGGAATGAAGAGAGATCAGAATATTGGTTGGCTCGATGTGTGCGGGTAAAGCACAAGCTAACACAATCGATGGAAGATGATGATGGGTTCGTGTATCCTACAGGTTCAATTATGGTTGCAGGAACTTGGTTACAAACATACATGATTAGAAAGAATGGCATACCTGCATTTGAAGACTATGAGAAACATAAAGCCATTCTCATGTATTCACACCTTGTTATAGCAACAAATTTTAAGTTTTTGAAGCATCATGCCAAACCAAACACAAAACAACTATGGACACTTAGTAATGTTGATCATGAAGCAATATTGGATATTCTTAAGCAGAGAGATGAACCTTCAGGCACACTTGAATAGCATATTCAAGAATGGAAAGTATAATGCTTAAGCCTTTTTTTTGTTGTCACAATATAGATATATCATTGGACAAATTTTGTGATATTCTTGGCATGATTGATCATGGACCTGCTGCAACAATAGCTAACTCTGATCCTTTCAAAGAGGTATGCGACATATTACAATAATATAGATTGGTTATTCAAAGCATCTTTTATAGTTTGCATTACCAATTCATCATCATTCAGGTTGTTTAGATTAATATAGATTTGTTAGTCTAAGCATATTTTTTGTTGTTACAATATAGATTTATCATTTGAAATTTTTTGTGATATTCCTAGCATGATTGATCATGGACCTGTTGCAACAATAGGCAACTATGATCCTTTTAGAGAGGTATGTGACAAATTACAATAATATCCATTTGTTATTCTAAGCATATTTTCTATTGTATGTAGTTTAACTGCTACCTTGATGGTTTGTACAAGTGCTTGTCACTCCAAAACGCCAACATACTACTCTTGTGGAAGACTGTGCCCTAAATGCCTCAAATAGGAATATTTTGTAAAAATTGAATTTTGAAATGTGAAACAATGTAAAAAGGTCATAACTGTGTATAGGCATAATCTATATCTAGTGATTTTTTTTGAAATACGGTTCAAATGTCTGGAATTGTATAAAGGGTATGTTTAAAATGTAAAAATAATTTTGTACTTAATCGAGTTACAACCAAAGGTTTTCTACCTGGTTCTTTCTTGTCAGTATGCTCATTTGAACTAGATTTTGTAATATCTCCTATTTATATATAAAAAATTACAGTGGCTTGCCACTTTTTCAAAAAACAAAAAAGTAAAAAGTTCATTGTGAATTTCATTTCCCATGTAATTGATTCAAGTTGATTGGGTAAGAGTTTTTTGATGCAAGAGCTAGGACTTGCAGAATCTTGATCCAACCCTAAATATTTCTGCCCCCACATTTCATTAACATTAGCACTTTGGACTCTTAAAAGAAATAGTTCGTCAAAGATTGTTGCCTTTTAGCACTTTGGACTCTTAAGGGAAAACACTACTCCAATGCAGCTCGGAGCGATTCGGCGTATTTAGGTGAAAAAGAGAACCATACCTAGAGTAAACATACCCATCCGGACATGTTGGAGTAGTTTGTTTGTTCGTACAAGTTCGAAAATGAAAGTTGCACCACTTTGCAACTTTACACTACTTGCATTTGCAAACTTTTCCCTCAACTAAAAACTCATCACCACAGGAAAATGCCTTCGAGAAAGAAAAAACCGAGAGAGGTTATTGTAGATGGTCTCAACATGATCCCATATCCTCAGACAAAGAGTCTGTAAGCATCACGGTTTCTGAGAAATGGTCCATCAAAGATTGCTGCCTTTTAGCACTTTGGACTCTTAAGGGAAAACGCCACTCCAATGCAGCTCAGAGCGATTCGGCGTATTTGGGTGCAAAAGAGAACCATACCTAGTGTAAACGTACCCATTCGGACATGTTGGAATACTTTGTTTGGTCGTACGAGTTTGAGAATGAAAGTTGCACCACTTTGCAACTTTACACTGCTTGCATTTGGCAACTTTTCCCTCAACTAAAAACTCATCGCCATAGGAAAATGTCTTCAGATAGAAAAAACCGAGAGATTTTATTGTAGATGGTCTCAACACGATCCCATATCCTCAAATGAAGAGTCTGTAAGAATCACGATTTCCGAGAAATAGTCTGTCAAAGATTGTTGCCTTCTAGCACTTTAGACTCTTAAGGGAAAACGCCGCTCCAATGTAGCTCAGAGCAATTCGACGTATTTGGGTGCAAAAGAGAACCATACCTAGCGTAAACGTACCCATCTGGATGTTTTGGAACAGTCTATTGGGTCGTACGAGTTTGAGAATGAAATTTTCACCACTTTGCAACTTTACATTACTTGCATTTGGCAACTTTTCCCTCAACTAAAAACTCATCACCACGAGAAAACTTCTTCAAGATAGCAAAAATTGAGAGAGGTTATTTTAGATGGTCTCAACATGATTCCATATCCTCAGATGAAGATTTTTTAAGCATCACGATTTTTGAGAGATAGTCTATCAAAGATTGCTTCCTTTTAGCACTTTGGACTCTTAAGGGAAAACGCCGCTCCAATGCAGCTCAAAGTGATTCAGCGCATTTGGGTGCAAAAGAGAATGATACATAACGTAAACATACCCATCCAGACGTGTTGGAATATTTTTTTTGGTTGTATGAGTTCGAGAATGAAAATTTCACCACTTTGCAACTTTACACTACTTGCATTTGGCAACTTTTCCCTCAACTAAAAACTCATCACCACGGGAAAAAGCCTTTGAGATAGAAAAAACCAAGAGAGGTTATTGTAGATGGTCTCAACACAATCCCATATCCTCAGACGAAGAGTCTATAAGAATCACGGTTTCCGAGAAATAGCCCATCAAAGATTGCTGCCTTTTAGCACTTTGGACTCTTAAGGGAAAACGTCGCTCCAATGCAGCTCGGAGTGATTCGGCATATTTGGGTACAAAAGAGAACCATACCTAGCGTAAATGTACCCATCTAGACGTGTTGGAACAATCTTTTGGGTTGTACGAGTTCGAGAATGAAAGTTGCACCACTTTGAAACTTTACACTACTTGCATCTAACAACTTTTCCCTCAATTGAAAACTCATCACCATAGGAAAATTCCTTCGAGATAGCAAAAACCGAGAGAGGTTATTGTAGATGGTCTCAACACAATCCCATATCCTTAGATGAAGAGTTTGTAAGCATCATGGTTTCTGATAAATAGTCCGTCAAATATTGCTGCCTTTTAGCACTTTGGACTCTTAAGGGAAAACGCCGCTCCAATGCAGCTCGGAGCGATTCGACGTATTTTGGTGCAAAAGATAACCATACCTAACATAAACGTACCCATCCGTATGTTTTGAAATAGTCTGTTGGGTCGTATGAGTTCGAGAATGAAAATTGCACCACTTTGCAACTTTACACCTCTGTAGAGATTTAGGGATGTCCTCTTCAGATCACTCTATTATGAATAAGTTTGTAGAGCTACCAATGTTAAATCCAATTTGACTAACTTTGAGCGAATCATATCCCAGTGAACACAATAGAGGTCCCACTTCTTCTTGAATGCAAGAGCACCATCTGACCCTTTATCTCCATTCCTCTTGAAGCATCTTTTCTTTCCTCCTTTTCCTTCCTTCTTCGAGGATTGAGCGGAAAGAACATGAATGTCTTCATTTGTAGGTCTCCGTCCAATACCTCTCGCAACCAACCTTGAATCCTCTTGAATACAGTCATCCCTCAACCGATCAAACTTGGGAAGTTTCAATCTCACGCTGATTCCTTGAATGTAAGACTCCCAAGATGAAGCAAGACCATTAAGAGCCAACATGGTCAAATCTTTGTCATCAACAATATGACCATTTCTCTCATTGTCTTAAACTTAGAGATCAGATAATACAACTAAAAGCACTCAAAAAATGAAACACATAAGACAATAAACACAACAAGAAATTTTCTTACAACTCAGGCCCAGCTCATGGCTGAATTTGATACAATGAATAATAGCACCTCTCGTAGATGCAAAGATACAATCGAATATGATTCTCCTTGAAATCGGCTTGCTACTACAAGATGAAGCGTCACTGCTCAAGTGCAAACTTTTCCTTGGATTGCAAATTATGTTGAATGAACTTGATTGAGGAAATGAACAAACATCACCTCATATTTATACAAAATAAGGTGACTCTTCAAGGAGGTTGACCTCTCTTGAAAATAATAAATTACAAAATAATATCAAGGAAGGTCGGCCTCATCCATTTAAATAAAATGAGTATAAATTAAATAGCCATAGGCTATCATTTAATTTATTACAACTTAATGTGATCGCTATCAGGTATGAAAAATGTGGTAGCATAGACAAGGCAGTGGACTATTTGAAAAAAAGATTCAAATAAATGTGGTCTCATAGAATTCAATGACAAACAAATGCAATTGACAACTCCTCATAGTTTTTAGTTATGCAATGTGAAGTAATTGCATAACTGCGTAGGTTGAGTTTGTAAGAGCTATATTGTAATTAAAAAAAATTCATCTATGAACATCTAGTTGTTAGTTATGCAATGTGAAGTAATGATTTGAGTTTGAAAGATGTGTAATGCAACGTAATCAGCGATATAAATATAAACTACATAATATAACCATTCAGTTTTAAGCTATGGTACATTGATATTTAACCATTGCTCAAGATAAAATTTTCATAGAGTTTAATCATGCACATGAGGAACAAATTAAATTTTGATTATCAACTTCTATATATCAAATTATCCAATAATCAAGTGTATGTCCATATACAAAAATGGCATCAATGCCAACTAAAACAAAGTTTTATAAAATGTGGCATATGCCATCTCAATATGTATTCAAAATTTACATGCCAAAATGTCTATCTCATCCTAAACTACTGGTGGATCATCAAAATGGAGCCTCTTTGAAGCACTTGTTGGCTCTGAAGGTAGGTGCACAAAAAAAATTCAAACCACAATTGAGAGTAGTTATACTATATAATTTAAAATTGAATAATTAACATCAAAATCAATATACATTGAATTTTAATTGAACTCTAAAATTGAAATCTTGATTACCTGAAATATACGTCTCTTCAAAGGGTCAGGAGTCCTAGAATATACCAAATCAACTTTTGAAATGCCAATCTATATATGTGAACAAAAACATAAAATTGATCCAAGTTAGCATACGATTATTGGTAATAGGAACTTATTTACCAAACACAAAATAAAATAAGCACATACCTCTTTAGGTTGATCTTTTTCTTTATCTCCTTCAGGTGTTTCGACACCTCCTCCTCAAGGTGTTTCAACACCTACTCCTTGAGATGTTCCAATAACTACTCCTTTAGGCGGTGTGTCCCTTGTCAACATATCTGTATAGCTCATAATTGCTTGTACATAAAATTGACAAGTACATATGAAACTACCAATCTATGTCGATGTGTGTATAATCAATATAAGATCTTAAAAATATTAATTCAATCCAATTTGAGTTCAATCACCTTCCCCTTATCTAGATTTGCGCCTCCATAATATGGATGAGGTTGCACCTCACTTGCATTAGGTATTTCCTACAGGAGGAAAACAAGATAAACATATAAGCTATTATATAATTTCATTAATGACAATTCAAATGACAAGCAAGTATATAATATAAAATGTAAACGAGTGAGTGCGAAAATATATACTACATGTGTGTCCAAGCCAAATGAAATGGCCCTAAGGGTGCTATCAGTCACTCGTGTGAGCTCCTCCTCAGACATCAATTGTTAAATAGACCATGTAAATAAATATTGGTACTTGATACTATCTCTTATTAATATTCATTTAAAAACAAATGCAAGTTATGAAATTACAACTTAAATCTTACCTGTGTCACTATTCCAACATCTCCCTCTCTAGTAGGAGAGGACTCTATAGGGTGCGCTCCACTCCCCTACGACTAATCTATAATGTCCACATCATGGAGATCATAATCAGAAGTGTCCAAGGGATGATCAGTGGGTTGTACAAGAGGACCCAAGCATATCTAGCAGCACATAGTGCAAGTATGTGGCACACAAATATGTGGACCTGAGGAGGATGATGCAGCAGCACTCGAGCCTTTGCCAACATCACCAAAATGTGGTTGAGCTACTGTAGAAGCATGTGAAACCAAATGACCACTCAAAGAGTGAATAGCCTGAATAGTCTATGTGGATGCATCCTGGATAATCTCTGGATGATATATTGGAGGTGGCAGAGGAAGGGGAACATTTGGGTGTGAGACTACTCTAACTGCCCCTAGTCTGTCCTGGGGCATTCCTCCACCGATGCTTTGGAAGGGTTTAATGTCAAAGTAATTGACATGATGCCCTAACACAAAATCAACACATAATTTTTTAATAAAGTAAAATGGTATATCGGAGTTATTGTTAGGTGGTTTATCAAAAACCATACACCAACAATCCCAAAAGTTAGCTACAATGTCCCTATGCATGCACCATTTTATGGAAAGTTTTGTTTTATTAACATTCACTATGAAACCGATGGGGGGGTCAATGAATAAAGAGGCTTTTTGGGCTTTGGTTATTTGGAGATCTTTCACATCATCGTAAGACAATCCACATCAATAATATTCCCTCATGTCTTCTTGCCATGAATAAAATGAATTATGTTGGGTGGAGAGGGTTTCTATATTTTTTAATTATTTCCTTCAATGTGTTTTTCATATCTCTCAATTGAGGCATTGTCTGATAAATTTCACAAATGCCCCTCAATTGCCCCAATTTTTCACCAATTAAGTCTTCAATTGGTGGCTACAGAGGTGGTGGAGCATTTGGCTATGGAGGTGGTGGAGCGTTTGGAATTTGTGGATTTTCATTCGCAGCCATAATACCTGATTAAAGTTAAAAAATAATTAAACTAATTGAAATTACACAATATAAATGAAATTATTGTAAAAAAACCTTGGTTTTTAATAAAAATCCAAAAAAAACCATACTTTTTTACAAAAATCAATAACAAACTCTAATTTTTGATAAAAATACATCAACAACACTAATTTTTAATCAAGATCCATTTCAAAACATTAAATTTTCATAAAAAATCAATGTAAACTCTAGTTTTTAAAAACAATCAATAGAAAACCCTATTTTTGAAAAAAAATTAATAAAACCTACTTAAACTTAAGAGAATCTACTTGAAAAATTGATTACAAGATTGAAAAAACCAAATACTTACCTTTGAAATCAGATATCTGATCGAAGCAGATATCGGATTTTGGTTTTTCCTTGTGCACCCGCGTGCAAACTGTGAGAAATGAAGTTTTAAGAGTCGATTGTTTTTTATATAATGTTTCCAGAAATCAGATATCCGATTTGGATTTGATATCCAATTTGTGGAAACTAGGTTTGGTTTTTGGTTCGGGTAAATGTACTGACACCCGAACCTAGAAAAGTCAACTAGGCATTTCCGCGTTTTTGAGTCGATCCAAAACATGATTTTTTTTCATTGCCATTTTTTGGCCCATCATGATCCTGCACATACCCACGTCTAACATCCAAAAAAATGATGTTAGAAGCATAGAGTGATATCTTAATTTGCGGAGTGGTGTGGACCTCAAAAATGATGCATTGTTACACTATACTGGCAGATTTGACAACCAAATTTCCACTAAACTGATCTTTTCGGAGTAAAGCATCTTGCAACAATGTATTCCTTAACAACTCCAAAACCTATTAGGATTGATCAAAATGATTTTTAACAATGACGACATCAATGACAACATTGTAGCATATCGTTATGTGCCTTCCATACCATCCATTCTCATGTTGCCAAGCAACAACATCAATGACAAACTCTCCAATATTCAAAAAATCTTCCTTTTGTCGTTGATGGCAACATGCCAAAAATCTCCAAAATATTTTTCCAAACTACTCCAAAATACTCTCCCCCTTTGATATCAAGGGTAAAGGGCTCCAATTCAACTTGTTTTGACTATCACCAAAACTCCCCTTGAGAAATGTAAGCATATATATGAATTGAAAAGTATAGATTGACTCCCCCTAAGTCATATACCAAAGAGAAACCTAAAAATTGTACTAGAAACATCATTATATGGTCCACATATATATAAATATTATGAACTAAAATACATAAAATGCATAAAAGAGTTTAAGATAAATCAACTAGAGGTGTTTGACATTGGTAACTTCTTCAAGTGATTTTCACATGCTTTCCTTCCATTATTTCATTCTCTTTTGGCCTCTGCAAGCAACCTACTTTGCATTTCAAACTCTAACAATAGTTCTTCTCCCTCTTTTGGAGTAGCAGGTACTAGATTCATCTTATCTTTTTTTGTACTTATGAGATCTTTTGAAACGAGTAAGAATTTGGTATTGACCAGATGCCTTACCTCTCCAAACTGCAAAATAATGTGTTCTTTATGTGCTTATAATTGGAAGAAGTTCTTATGCATGTCTTGAATGACATTCCTTATTACACCTATGAGGTCGAGTTTAAGATCATAGGCACTTGAGGTAGCATCAGTTTGAGACTCAATAGAGTCCATATCCTTTCTTATGCTTCGTGTGGCTTCAGCCCACTCCATGCCATATTGATAAAGTGCCTTAGCCTCATCAACACAACCTTCAACATCTTTTAATAACTCTAAAAACATTTTATGTGCAATTACACATTTCTCTATCATCTCCAACATTCTCTTATCACTTATCCTTTTCTCCATTTCTTTGTATACTTCTTCCTTTAGTTTGGATGCATAAAATTTGAATGAATCAATTAGCAGTCTCAAGTTTTCCATACCATAGGGTGTGGTGTCAACATTTTATTCGAGCATGGTCTTTTGCAATGCCTTAACTACTTCCATAATTTCTCCACTCTTTTGATGTGTTTCGATTATTTCCTTTCTTGCAAATGCATGAAAATGTCTCCTAGTTGTATCTTTTGGATGGGAGAAATCTTGTCTAAATCAACATTTCCTAGTTACATCGATAGTTGTAGCAATTGGGATGATACAATAGGTTGAAATTTAGGTTGCATGCTCAAAATATTCTTCAAGGAATCTCTGGAGGTGCTGGAAGATTCACTAGAAGCCTTAACAATTTCCACAGCCTTTCCCTTGTCCTCTGCAATACCAAAGTCTATTGTTTCTTTTGTTTCTACATCTTCGGATGCATCCTTATTCTTGTCTTCAACTTCCTCTTCATGCTCTTCTTCTTTTTCCTCATCAATATTTTCTTCTTCATTCTCCACATCATCATTCTTAACCTTCTTTATGTTCTCTTCCTCTATAATTTCTTCGGTGTTTTCCAAAGGATTAACTTCATCTTTTTTTACCAAAGGAGGAGTGGTGGTATTTTCCTTCACAATGTCTTCTCTAATCATTGCCTCCTCAACATTTCTCTTTGTCATTTCCTCCACTTCCGGAGGAGTCTTATCTTGTGAAACTTCCTCATTTGTATCATGCTCATGTTGAGCATCATTTGTTTACACTTCTTCCTCTACATTAGTCTCTAAAGAAATGGTATCAACATTCACTTCTTCTTTGTCCATTGGTAACATCCCCAATTTTTGAGTTATTGCCTTTACTTTATCATTGCTCTGCTTCTGGATCCTTTCAAGATCTTCTTGATCCCTTCCCATAAGGGTAGTAACCATTTGTTTTGTCCTCATCTCCTTGCTAAATATAGTAGCTAGTGTGGCTCTATCATCCTTGAATAATGGAGCACTCACTCTCTCCAAAGCTTCTTCCTTAAGCCTTTCATGTTCTTTTATTGACTCTTGTCTTCTCTTCAATAAAATGTTCACAAATTTTTAGGAACATGTTTCTTGATGTTTTGCATATAAACTTCAAGTACAACAATATACTTGACTATAACCTCAAAGATAGTAACCTTTTTTATCTAATTTGCATCCTTATATAGGGTTGTGGTCTCTCCTAGCATATCATTTTACAAGTTACTATTAAATAATGCCTCTATCTTCATGGGGGAATGAGGCCTTACCGGCTCCTTTTGTTCTTTACCTTTTCCTTTAACCAAAGTCTTCTTTTCTTATAAAGTCTTCTTCTCTGAAAAATCCTTCTTGGCTTCCTTCTTCTTTTCCCTTATATGGATATTGAATGCTTCTTTTTCTTTTTTGACCTCCTCATCACTCTTAGTGTTAATTATACCAATTCTTCTTATTTTGGTGCTAGCCTGACCTTGTGAAGTATTGCTTCTTCTTTTGTGGACCAATGGGAGTACATCTTCTTCCATTTCTTCTTCTTCTTCAACAACAACATTTATGCTAATAACCTTCTCTCTTGTTACTTTTTGTTTCACTCTTCTCTTGGTTGGGGTAGCTAGTGGTGCAGTAGTGGAAGACTTCTTCTTCTCGGCTTTGGTGGAGTGTACAACTCGAGGTTTCTCCCTTATCAAAGGGTTGGAAGTTGTCTTTCTTTTCTCTCCAATAGAAGAAAAAGTCTCAAAGGACTTCTAGATAGAAGGAGTGGTAGCAATCCTACCATATCTCCTTGAACTTTTAGATGCTTCTGCAACACTTGAATATGCCTTGGCTCTCTCTCTAGCATATTGCACTCTTTATGTAGATATACCCATTTCCTTAGCATATACATCAACCATTTATCCACATTCTTCTTGATTTATGGTTTCCTTTGTTCCATGTGGACTTCCATGGAATTTTCCTCATATGTACAATATCTTGGTTTTTTGGTGTCTTTGGGACTCTTCAACGAGATATCTGCATAACCATTAAGATCTACTTATGATACTTCATAACCTAGTTCAGGAACCCAAACAGTTCTTGGTTCCATTGCCTCCACAATGTATTGATCTGTAGATACAAGGAATTTGATATCATCTTTGTATTTCTCAACAATTATCTTTGAAATTCTCTCTCTCATGCATTATTTTCTAGAATACTACAAAGAAAGCAATAAGGGAATCATCTTGTCCTTTGACATATCCAAGACTCCTCATATGATCTACAATTTTATGTGCAACTGGCATTCCTATTACCCAAGTTACACTTCCAATAATGGGAAGCTCTTTCAAGAAATAACAGAGTAAGCACATAACCAAGGTGTCATACTTAAACACATATTTATTTTCCTTAGTCTGCTGCAAATTCTCCATTAATATTTGCCTAAGCAACTCACATAGATCATAATCTGCACCATTTTCTACCATCTCATATGCCACATTGAATGTGGTGGAAGATATGGATGTGTCTCTATTTGTATAATAAATTTTGTAACCAATCATCATAGCTACATATCTCATAGTTGTATTATTTATTGGATTCACTGCTAGAGCTCTTTTATCATATGTTGCACCTATTTTCTTCATAACCACTTCATTTTAATGGACTTCAAAACACGGATGGGTTTGATAGAGCATAGGCCAATGACTTCTCTTATTACTTCCTCAGCGATCATATTTGGCATATTAGTCCAAAAAAAATGATCATATATTCTACTCCAAACCATTATGATCCACTTGATATCATAAAAGAAATTGGGAAACCATTTCCACACATAGTTTCTTATCAACTAGGTTTTTATATTTTGGTTTTAGGGTGAAGTTTTCTCTTGTTAACTCATTTTCCCATATATCACTTAACTTAGTGGGAGGTTTCTCTTCCATTTTTCCATGAATTTAAGCCCTAATATCTTCAGTCGATAAAACCCCATATGGAATATGTGAGAATGCACCTAACGGGTCATCATCTATGGCTTTCACAAGATACCTTTTGAATATTGGTTGTGGTTTTTCTATAGCCTCTATAACCCTTGGTGTATCCATTACAAACTAGATTTAAACTACTTTCAAACAAATATTTTTAAAAACTAGGGCATGCAAGATTCACAAAATACATTTTTACTTCATTCATTGAACTAGGGTTTTGATGCTCTAAATCTCAAATCACCTTATACAATTTGAATTCTCTTCTCGTTGCTTTGCTCTTTCTCGAATTCTTTTGTGAAATGATCTACCTTAGTGAATTTTATTATAACCTTTCGATTTGACCTAATTGTGCATTAAATGCTTAACCCATAAAGCTAGAAACACTTTATTTGTATGCACAGACAACTTTCGAAGCTCTGCAAACTTCTACATCGACATATTTTCTTCTAAAATCTTCACCAATAGATCAAGCATGTTGATTTACATCACATATCTTTGTACTCAAACCTCAAAACCTCTTTTCTAATAGGGGACAAAAGATATCCATTAAATCTCCCCCTAATCCATAACTCTTGGCTTATTTTTTCAAAGGAAACATCTACACCCAAGGATGGTATAGATTCTCCCTTGTCTTTTTTCTCTTCCTTATTTCTCTAAATATTTTCCATTTCCTTCTTTACTTCAACTGGATCAACCTTTTTAATTGGTTCATTCCTTTTTACCAAATTATCCTTGTATTTTTGCTTCTACGCAATGTGTCCAAGTCAACTATAATTGTGACATGTGATATTCTTTTGAACAATCTTTCTTCCATTCACTCTAGATATACATTGATTAGACTTATGTACAGATCCATAGAATGTATAATAGTAACCATTCAAATATTGAATCATTCTACCATTGTTATAGTCATTCATCATTTGACTTTTGCATTCACTTGCTCTATGACCAAATATTTTGCATGTAAAACATTGAAACTAGAAAAGAATGGAACATTCTGATTCATTTTTCTTCTACATTCCATTGCTTTATGTCCAAATTTATTGAAAGAATTAAAAAAACCATTGAAATATGGGTACCTTTGTGCATTTGATTGTCTTACCAGTGGTCTTCTAGCTCCATTTCTTTGATTCTGAATCTTTCCATTGTTCTTCTTGTCTTCAGTCTTCTTTGGTTCATTGGTATTTTCTTCTACATTAGGTTTCTAATATACTTTTGAGCTTTCCCCTTTTTCAAATCCTAAGCCAACTTTGTTTTTGGATGTTTTCTAACTTGCAATCATCTCATTAAGCATTGTGGAACTCATCTTGAATTTATCTTCATGATTTTTTGTTTTTTTCAGATATGATCTTAAGTTTACCACTTCTTGTTCAAGCCTTATACATTCCTCTAATTTTATTTTCATCATTTCAATTAGGCATTCCTCAACTCCTTTCTTTTCTTCAACTTGCACTTTTAGTTCGATGATGTTTTAATTTGCTTGTTTGAACTGTGCATCGACTTCCTTATGCCTTTCTTTGAACTTCTTGATTTTTTCTCTCAATTTTTTGATACATTCATTTACTTCTTTGACATTTTCCTTCATATCTCTATTTTCACCTTCAAATTTTTTCTAGATCTTCAAGAGAAACTTTGAGTTCTCCATATTTGTCAAGCATGTAATATTCTTCTATAAAATCAACAACAAGAATCTCTTTCAGGGTAATAGTTAATTTTCTATGAGTCATGTGTTCAATCTTGAAGACCTTCACAAATAAATTAAGCTCCTTCCAAGGAACCAAGATCTGATACCAATTGTGGAACACCCAAAATACTAAGAGGGGGGTGAATCAATATTCTCTTAAACCATCCAAACATTAAACATCCAATTACCAAAGAACATTCAACTACAATGAGGAAAGAAAGAATGAAACATTCACAACATCACACAACACATGAACACCAAGATTTTTATGTAAAAAACCCAAAATGGGAAAAACCACGATGAGGGTTACACCATAATATATTATAGCCGGTTAATAGTATATTTACAAAAATGCTCACTACAGGTGGACTCATTGTCCAAGTGGACTCACTATCCATAGAGAAAAATATAGAAGAGATATGGTGGCTTATAGCCTATTTCGAACTATTATAATTGTATCTAGCATATGCATAAATCACAGCTCTAGTGAAGCTCAATAACAATCTTTATCTAATTCTAATTTAACACTCTATCTTACTCTTCATTCGCACAATTTTGATCTTCAACTTAACCTTCGCAACTTAGCTTCGCACTACTATGATAAAATTCACATCACACACATTACATATCACTTTACATTGACTCAAGATACCAAAAAAAATCCAACATATATATCTGCATCAAGTATAACATCAATTAGGTTGACTTAATTAGATGTAACAATCAAAATATACCTTGTAAGTCCAAAACATTTCATTCACATAACACACTACAATTCAAAACTCAAAACATCTTAAGATAGGTTGGCATGGACCTATAATAGATCCCACATAAGATAACAACATGTATTTGTCCTTCACACAACACCAAACGTGTTATTTTGGCACGATTTAAGACCTAAAAGAAAAAACTATCATTTGTGCATCCAAATATCAACATGTGTACCTCAAAATTCAATACCATCTAGAATCTATGCTCTACTAACATCTGGAAACTTATCTTCAAAACTGCAAGGCCAAAAACTCATCCTCGGAGAAGTATGGATTCTCCCACACAAACACACTATATAGAGAATAACTGCAATATTCCAAGCCAAACTTTGTTACTCATATCAGTCAATCCACTTGTCCAAACATGATGAAATATTCGAATTAGGTACATCTAACATCTAGAAAATTATGGTAGAAGTGTAGAGTGATATCTTCATTTTTGGAGTGGTGTGGACACAAAAACTAATGCACTATTACATTGTATTGGAAAATTCGACACAGTCAAATTTCTACTCAACTAATCTTTCTAGATTGAATCATCTTGCAATAATGTCTTCCTTAACAACTCTAAACCCAGTTAGGATTGATCAAAATGATTTACAACAATGTTGACATCAATGAAAAATTGTAACACATTGTTATGTACCTTCCATACCATTCATGCTCATGTTACCAAGCAACATCATCAATGCCAAACTCTCCAATCTTCCAACAAGATTATCATGTTTGGTGTGTTTTCCTCATACTTGAAATTGGGCTTAAAATGTATCTTTCACATTTTGATATGGGCTCTAAATAAACAAGTGTCTTTTGATCCCCAAGATTCACTTGCATATACTCTCCTCTCATGCCCTAGTGTGATATTGAGGATCAAAATAAGTAATCTTTTTTTCTTTTTAAGGGGGGTTGCCTAGGGATTTCATCAACCTACCCGATGACCTCAACTCTCATGTTTTATTGGAGTGTAAAGATCAAGAAGTAAATCAAAAGACAACTCTCTTGAAAGTGAAATATTGTTAATATGGGCTAAGCCTCTAAGACTTTATACCTTAGAGAACTGAAGGTGGAGAGTGGGTTACCCTCTCCTCGCGATTGTTTGGAAGTATGTCCTTTCATCTACAAATTAGGCCTCACATAACCTTGTAGCATGTATAGAGGATACCCATAGTTGAGTTTGTAAAGCCTAGTTGAGACTTTTTATCCATCTCTTCTTGTGGTTCCTTGTGTTTACAAGGATTGACAATCCTACTTGAGTTAGGCTTGTTCATGTGTCTTGTGTGCTTGAAAGTTTAGACCACCTTCCCCACTTGAAACCAAAAGGGGACACTTATCCAATTTGAGTCATAGTATTTTGCATTATTTCCTTTTGTTCTATCATTCTTAATCATAAAATCCAAAAAAATAGAAAACTCAAAAAGAAAACAAAAAATCAAAAACCCAAAAAATTAAAATATTCCAAAAACCAAATAAATCTTGTATCTTTGCTTGCTTAAGTCTAGGTTTCCTCCAAATCAAGCTATCCACATAACCTTCAAGTCAAAATTTCAATCCTCATTACCCATCTTAATCATCCTTAACCTTCCTAATCATCTCATCATAATAATTCCTATCCATCCTAATGATTTAATCATAATCATTCGTATTCATCCTAATAATCCCATCCTAATTATTCATTTTAATTCTAATAATTTCATCCATAATCACTCTAATCATCTCATCCTGATCATTTCTAATCATTTGTCTTGTCCTAATCATCCCCACTCATCTAATCCACCTCATCCCAACTATTTTAATCACTCCTGATATATCTCAAATCCATCCCTAATTCATCATGCAACACCCTAATCCTAATTAATTTTCCTAATCTAATCAAGGTCCTAAACCTTATTCTAATTATTCTCCACTCATTTATTTTTCCTAATCCACATTAGAACACCCCTCAATCCAATTTCATCATTCATCTTTTCCTAATTATCTTCTATCCATTATCATCTTTCATCTCATCTTAACCTAATCCCCTTGTCAAAATAATCTCATTACAACTAAATCCTAATCTAATCCATCTACACATAATCCAAATTCAATCGCCTATTATCCATGTATCTATCTCAACCAAGCATCCAATCCCCCATATTTAATCAAAAATTATCCTTTGAACATCAAATTTTGGTTAAGGACTTAATCTCCTTTATATCCAAAATCATTTCATCATCATCAAAATCCTTCAACCAAGGATCCTATCCTCAATCCACTATCATCCATTTCAAATCCAATCTTCAAATCAAAAATCAAGACCTTAATTTGATCCCATCCTTAATCCAAACTTGCTTAAGAACATTATTCTATCTCAAGTATATTAATTAAATCTTGTAAATTCCTACTTAACAACTTTTCCTAGCTTAAGTAGAAATCAAATCCAATCAACTCTTACTTAAGAGAATTAGTCTATATATTAAGTATAGAGAATCGTCCATCATCAAATCAAATCATTTTATGGTCTTGAAATTTGATCCCAAAATATAATCCCATCCTCTAGCTTCATCCTTAGGTCCAATTATTCTAATCCATAATACATATCTAATTCATCATCTTAATTTCATCTTCATCCAAAATTAATCCCAAAATTTCATCTTCCAATCAATCGTTTGTCCAATCTAATATATTCTAAACCACACCTATCAATCCCAACCCAATCTAACATCATGAACCCATATCCTAACCCAATAAGACCAAACATCACACTCAAGATCAACCCCAATTACATTGATGATGATGAGGATAGTCTTGTTGACCAACCTAAGTATGATCCATATGATGATAATGAGAATCTTGTGGACAAAGATGATCTCTCCACATTCGTTCCACCTCAACAAACTATATCCACTTCCAATCCATCTCCTATTTGTTATCCATCCTCTTCTTTTGACAAGGGAAATCAAACCCCCATCCAAAGTTCCCCTCAAATCCCACCCACACCCTTACCATCCACATCATCCCCATCTACAACTACTAGTTTCATCCTCGCTAACTACGACAATGATAAAGATGAAATGCTTAGATAATTACTTAGCATTGGTACTAAACTTCCATCCTCCCCACATCCATCCAATCCTAATCCATATTCTATTGCTTATCATTCCCCTTCCTTTAACAAGGGAAACCAAGCCTCTATCCAAAATTCCCCTTCAACCCCATCCACATCCCAAATCCCCATCTCCAACTCCTTTTCAAGATCCTCATCCTTATTCTCAATTTACCAATACATATATTAAACCTCCACTTCTTATTCCACTTGTTCATCCCCCACATCCTTACAATCCACATCACCCCAATATTACAAATTCACTCATAAATCCCTCCAAGGACTATAGGCAAAGAAATCATTGTAAATTCCCTATCACAATGTTGTGGATCCATTTAACCCCTCACCCATCATTCCCCTTCAAAATCATAATCCCATCCAACCCATCAAAACTATTCAACCCATCGCCTAAGCCCCATGAATCTCCTATCCCTCCATGCACCCAATTAGAATAATATATCCACCATTCCTCCCCCATCACACCATTCCTTAGTCTAAAGCATGCTAGCATGGATTTTCCTCCATGTTAATATTTAAACATCCCTCGTATCCCATCCAATGATCTCCTTCCATCTCATGATCCCATACCTTCTATCCCACCTCATGATTCCATTCCTAATCAAGAGAAAAGTATCCCTTCCAAACCATCACATGATACCCTTCCATCCCAAGACCAAAGTGTCCCTTCATCCCCATCTCATGATCCCCTCCCTTCTATGTAGGTAGGATGTTGAAAAGGCTTCACGAATGTGTGCTTTTTTTTATTTTGAGTGGGGATATGAGATGATAGATAAATAAGATAATGGGATTTTCAAATAGGAGTGATGGATGGTGGAATATAAGGACCTAAGATGGATGCAAGGGGTGAAGGACTTGGTGTTGGGACATAGGGATCCAAAATAAATGGAAGGGATGAAGACTTGGGCTTTCAAATGCAAGGACCCAAGATGAATATTGTTTCAATTGTTTCGAGCCATGTATTGGTTGTGGTAGCAAACTTGATGTAAAACAGAATGTTGTAAATAGAGATAACTTTGATTCATGTGTAGATTAGGATTTCTTCATTGTGCAAATCAATTTCTTGGGGAATTCCCATGTAGTTGCTAATTTTGGTCAAGCAATCCAGAGATGACTATTCCAATGGAAGTTCATATAGTCTTGTCCATGTTGGTCCATCCATAAGCGAAGTGTCTTTAGGGTTGAAGTTAGACATCCATTTTTGTAAGTAGAGGAAGGCGTAATTGAATTTCTATGTGCCCATACATAGGGTTTTATCCCTCTAGTCATGAAATTGAAATACAATGGTGAAAAAATCCTAGGAAAAAAGTTGGGGACAATGTCAAAATTCCCAATTTTCTTTGATCCATTCTTTTGTTTTGGCTCTCAAAGGCTTAGCACCAAGGACTTACCATATCATGGCATTTTGAATTAGAGAGGAAGCTTCTTTATTTGCATACATTGAAACATCAATCATGGAGATATCCTTCTGTGTAGATATATTCACCTCTTCCTTCTACTTTTTGTGATCGCCTCACATGTGCCATTTTTATTTTATGTTTTATTTTATTAATGTACTTAGATCTAACTCCTAAAATATCTCCAAAAGAGGTAGTGTTAATTACTACATATTCATTTTTCTTCAAACTATTAGCTAATCATATTGATTTTCTTCAAAATAGAAGATTCCAATGCCTTATTGTTACCCATCAATTTAACCTAGTCAACAATGAGTTTATTAGAAAATAAAATACTTTGACAATTTTATCTTTATATTTTTACATTTATGCTTGTCGCTAATTCAAGAGCACTTTAAAATGTTAATTTATCATGCTAGTGTTGGCGCTTTTATAACAAATTTTTATAGATAAAATTGGCATAGGGGGCCACAACCATAAAACATAGTTTCAAAAATTAGATATTTTTTGTCAGTTGCTCTTCAAGAGGTCCATAATACAATTGACTACAAACTATTATATTTGCAAACAGAGAATCATAACCAAAATTGATCCTATCATATTTTTATACAAGGGCATACGAATGGCAACTAGCCTACCATTTTATTAACATACAAAAAATGGGTTCATCAATAGATTGCAAGTAAGTATTTAAGCTCCATATCTATCGCATCCTCTGGATCTAAGTTATCCAAAGCAAAGGACTAGTCCACCTCACCCATGCAAGGACTATTTTATAACACATATACTTTGAACTTCAACCATTTAATTTTGCATAAACAAATAATAATTTTCTTAATATTGTGTTGTATTAGTTTACATCATTCTCCTACAATTTGCACAACTTGCATTCATTCTTTAGTTGAAAAAATATCACTTAATATAGGAGACTAAAATATAAAAATAAAACATATTATAAAAGTCATTACAACATTACACTAGAAAGTTCAATGTAAGAGATTAAAATGTTAAAAGAAATATTATAAAAGTTATTACAACATTACAATTTTATGTTACACTAAAAAGTTGTAGTGTTGTTGGGAAGTTAGTTGAAGAACATTTTTTAATAAAGTAGCTCTTTTTATACATTTATTATAAAGGTGAAATTTATAATTCAAGTTGGAATGAGATGTTGATTTTGTTTATGAATTTATTTTTTTTCATTTCTATTTATTTTATTTTAAGGGAAAAATATCTACATATAGTATAAATTTAAATTTTGGTAATTTGAACATTTTCATTTATAATGAGGTATATATGCTCACATATATATTATATATCATAAAAGTTTGTAATTATAATTTTTCACAATAAACACATATTTACATTCAATGCACATTTTAGTTAATTATATGTAATTATGAACAATATTCTTAATTTAATAAGAGAATATCAAATGTTTAATATTTAATTAAAATTATTATTCTAGAAATTAGTATTGGTAAATGCCATTTAATTATGGTATTTATCAAAGTATTGCATTTTGCATTAGAATTTACAAAATCTAACTTAATTGTTAACACAAATTAATAAAGGTAATGCAATATTCATTAGAATGAAGAATTTTTTTTTGACAATTTTGTATTTTACAAGTGTTTCAAGTCATTTTTTTACAAGACATATGTATTGTTGAAATAATAAAATGAATCCAGAAAAAAGTTATTTAGCAAATATCTTTTAGTAGTTTATTGGATATTAATAGTTAATTTTAGAGTTTCTTCAATAGTTGGCATAAATAATTGTGATAAAATGGTTAATAAATATAACATTAAAATAAAGATTGTTTATGTATGAATTTTATTTTATAGTGAGTTATTTAAGATAGAAAAGCAAAGTTGTATTACACATTAAAAGAATATTTAAAAACAAATTCTGATTTCAATTTAAATAGAACATGTAATTCATTGCTCCAAAAAACCCATCCATCATCTAAAAGTTAAATTAATTACTCCACTATGCTTCTTACAAGGATAAGAGTATCTATTAAAGAGATCACTCTAACATAGACACTCATATCTATTCTTGTCATTTGAGTTTATTATTCACTCAACTAGTAAATATGCACTCTCTTTTGGCATCTAAAGAGATGCTCATTTTTGTCTATAATATCATATGATTGATCCGCCCAAACAAGAGAAAACAGAAACTAGCATTTAGCAAGTGTAGTACCTAAGCAAGCAAGCCCTTAGTTTTGAAGTACTCAACAGTATGGTCATAAATTTCATCGATCCCATATTGGAAAGTGAAGCCACTCTCCACCAGTTTCTTTGATGAGATGTTCACCTTAGGGGTAGGAGGCACATCTTCAATCCTAATAAAAACAAGGCAAAATGTTAAACATTGCATAACCTTGAATGAAATGTATTGATGTAAACATACCATAAAGGTTGGTATATACTCACTTGGTAGGAACGTTGTATTGAAGATAGCGCTTAGACAAGTACTCTACCAATTGTGGAACTGATGTGTTAATAGGACTACAAATATGCCTACCCTTGGCATTAGGGTTCTCCATAAGGAATATTTGAGCACTACAAACATCTTCCACATGTACCAAGGAAATAGACCCTGATACCATTTGCATTCCCTTTAAGCCTCCAAAGAATTGGGGATTTCCTGTAAGAGGGGAAAGGGCAAGTTGAGTACTAGAGGGCACCATGGGTGTAATGGAAGGCCCCACAATCAACACAGGGATGATGGTGACCATGTCCAAGTCATGCTCCATTACATACTGCCAGGCAGCTTGCTCAGCAAGTGTTTTGGATACCGGATATGCCTATAAAAACAAACACAAATATATGACAATATACTTGAAAAGTGATATTTAAGAATATGTATGTCTGCTACTTAAAAAGATATAACAAATAAACTAAGTTTAATAACTTTAATTATAGATGAGATTTTAAATATATTCAAACTAAAGTAATATCAAGATTAATGAAAAACATGAGGGGAAAAAAAAATCCCAAAGGTTTAGCCTAAAAAATGCAGATGCTTGAGATGGGCAGGGTTTTTCTTTCTGTTTACCCAAGCAGGGGGTTTGATGGTCTGAAGGAAATCGACATCTGTCCAGCAAGACTCATCGATGTACTGGTTCTGCTCGGGGGATTGGTTAATGGAAACTGTGGCAGCAGACGATGTGACCACCACACGCTTTACGGATTTGACCTTACTGCACGCCTTTAGAACATTCACGGTCCCGTCGATCGCCGGTTCGATTAAATCCTTCTGCAACACATAAATTTATTTGCAGGTTACAGAAAAAATTAGGGTTAATTCAACTTGCTTGGAATATATATTAGATTCGGTCTATCATGTTACCAGTGGATCTTTGGGGGCGAACTCTGTAGGAGTCGCTACATGGAAAACCCCGTCGCAGCCAGCGATGGCGGCATCGAAGCTGCCGTCTTCAGACAATTCTGCCCTGAAAAGCTTCAGCCGTTCATTGGCGCCGGGGAGGCTGAGCAGATGCGAGACCTTGGCCTTGTTATCTGTAAAATCATCAAGAAATTGACTGTTATTTTCAGATATACAAAAAGAAAAGGTGCTGGAAACTGTAATGGACAGAAATGGGATTCGAACCTGGGTCGCGCGCTGTGGCGTGCACTGTGTAGCCCTTTTCCAGCAAGCGATTCACCAGCCAGGAGGCCATAAATCCTGCCGCTCCGGTCACGCAGACGGTCTTCTTTGCAGCAGCATTGCCGTTCACTGGTGCTATGGCCGCCATTGTGGACTGTTTTCTTGCTTTCTTCGAGGCTAAATTTAATGGACTGGCTACTTATATGACTCTTCAGTCTTCTAAGCACTTTATGTATTTATACAGAAATAGCATCTGGTGGCATTTCTGTGGGGCAGCTCCAGTGGTTGAAAGAATGGTAGATGGAAGGAATTTAAGATGAAGTTTTGACAGATTTTAGGAGTAGTTGGATTTGTGGCATTTAATGTAGTTGAGACAGATATCTGAAACACTAAATTGGTTTTAATTGAACTGGGGGAACAGATGGTGAAGGGACGGCACAGATTCAATCCAATGTTGTCACCCTCAACCTAGTACCGTACATAGCCTTCGTTATCATGGATGACTTCATATTAACAACTACCACTCTACCCTTCATCCTTCAACAGCCCTTTGAACGATTGTTCGATGGGATAGCTAAAATGTGGGAGAATATCTCCACCTTGGACTGGTGTTTTTATATCAATATTATATAATAAAAATATGATAAATTAGTTTAAGTGGATCAAATACATGTAGTTATACTATTATGTATTTAAAGTAATTTTAATGGGAGAATGTGGTGGGTTGTCATTAGGGGATTATTTTGTTAGTAGGGGTTTTCTTTTGAAGAGGGGTGATGTGGTCGTAGTTATAGTCTTCATTTCAAAAGTCTTTTTTAGGGGATTTGAATGGGTGGCGTAGTTGATTAAGGGCTTTGGGTTCGTCTCATGTAGGTTCCAAGATCGATTCTATCCCCCGAATGGTTAATGGTTAGGTTTGTGTCGGGTGCAATCTTAGCCCCCAAAAGGACTAGTCTCGCCTCAGCTTGCCCCCTCTTCCCCCAAAACTTGGCAATAAAGTAAGACCAAAGCAAGGGTGGTTGAGTTTGTCGGGTTGAATCGCAGACCTGTGTGGCTAACCGCATGATTGGGGATACCTTTGAGTTATCAAAAGAAAAAAAACCCTTCTTAGAGCTTCTTAAAATAGAGTGTGTGGATGTTTTTTGTTCACATATGATCAATCAATTGTTTTAGAGCATGACAAAGGGCTTCTTAAAATAGAGTGTGTGGATGTTTTTTGTCCACATATGATCAATCAATTGCTTTAAAGCATGACAAAGGCACTCCAATTGACATGAAAGTGGCAAGTACCTATTGGTCAAGAAGAAGAAAAAGATGAATTATTCTTTTTAATTTGTTATTTTTAACTTTGTTTAGGATAAGCATCGAGATAAGAATTAAAGTCATATATTAAAAACTGTTAAACTTAATGATGGTTGTCTCTACTATTCTATTAAATATTATATGTATTTATGAAGAATAATATTGAAAAGTATCTCATTCACTCATAAATATAGGTGGGCATCAAATGTAAACTTAAAGTTTTACAATTATTATTGTATGGTCTGAAAATGAACATTATTGAACAAATCATACAAAAAACAAAACTATCACCATCAAACATTGTCCTTATTCAAATAATTTAAGTTCTTAAGAAATGCATAATATTTAGCAACTAATTTGTCTATCACAAGTCTCCACAATTTTCTAAATGATTTTAATCCAACATCTCCACCTTGGACTAATATTTTGACTCTTAGTTTTAACTTCCAAAAATTGAGGATATATATATATGAATAGTGTATTATATAAAAATAGGATAAATTAGTTTAAGGTGGACCAAATAAAAGTAGTTATACTGTTATGTATTTAAAGTAATTTTAATAGGAGGATGTAGTGGGTTGTGATTAGGGGATTACTTTGTTAGTAGAGGTTTCCTTTTGAAGAGGATGTTGATGTGGTCATGTTATAGTTTTTGTTCCAAAACCCCTTCTTATGGCTTCTTAATATAGAGTACATGGGTGTTTTGTGTCGACATATGACCAATCTATTGCTTCAGAGTTTGACAAAGGCACCCCCATTGACATGATAGTGACAAGTACCCTTAACTGGCTATTGATCAAGAAGAAAAATAAAAAAGATGAATTATTATTTTTAATTTTTAATTTTGTTTAGGATAAGCATCAAGATAAGAATTAAAATCATATATTAAAAATTGTTAAACTTAATGGTGGTTGTCTCTACTATTATATTAAAATATTAAAATTATATGTATTTATGAAAAATAATATTGAAAAACATCTCATTCACTATAAATATAGATGACCATCAAATATAAATTATTGTTGTATGGTCTGAAATGATACAATTGAACAAATCATACCTAAAACAAAAACTATCACCATAAAACATTGTCCTTATTCGAATAATTTGAATTCTTAAAAAATTACATAATATTTAACTAACTAACTTGTGTATCACAAGTCTCCATGATTGTATGATTTTAATCTTTAATAATAAATTATAATATTGAACAACAAATTTGTCAAGCCACCCAATAATTCTCTACCACTAATTTAAATGTTTAAGAGTATTATATATTTGCCTACTACTATCTCTCCCTCTCATAAATTTTACATGTAGCCTCATTATGGAAAGTTGCGATCACTTTAGAAGGTAATAGTATATATGTTAAGACAAAGTAATTTTAATATGTATAATAAGTGTATTTTCTTACAACTTGAATACAAACTAGCTAAATAAGATGAGGGGAGGCACATTTTGATAGGGTTTGAAATTGAAAAAAATACAATTATATATTTATATTTGTTGCATAATAATATTAAAAAAATTATGATCTTTATTTTTTAACGATCTTTTATGTTTATTACACATGTTCAAATCAACCATATTTTTGATGAGTGGATAATATAATAAAAGCGACATATATCTCATATTATTATTACTACTATTCATTTTAGAGAAAATATCACAAATGCCTAAAAATTTATCTCAAATGTGTATCATGAGGTAATCACATTATTCCTTCCTTACTTGATACATCCATAAGTTATTTACATTGATCGTATTTATAAATAGTATGAAAATAATTTTCAATAATTGATATTTTATTTCTTAAACCCCCTTAACAAATATGCTTAAATGTTAGGTTTAATGTAATTGAAGGAACCACGATGTTAAGCTAGTGAAGGATATAGTATGACCATGGTTTTATTTGTTGTCTTGAAAAAATCATAATCGTGCACCGAATTTAGATCCATAATGTAGAACAAAGATGCAAGAATCTAGTTGTTGAATGGCTTCTTGACATGTCTTAATGGCAATAATTATCCTTATAAAATATTTGGAAATTGAGTTCAAAATTAGGTGCCCGAAGACTTTCCTCCTTTAGATAAAATATATAATACTTGAGGGGCCCTTATTCATTCTAAATTCTAAAAGAAAAATCATGATGATTTATACCAAGTGAAGTCTTTGTTGGTTCCCCAACATGTACTTCAATGACTTCGAAAGATTATTCAAGTCTTATTATCAAAGACACTAACAGATTGGCCAAGGAAATTGTTCTCCTCTACACTTTAGGCTCTACAACACCTAGGTGGATTCCCCTTTTATGACACCTTATGAAATTATATGACATAATTATAAAATGGTGTTTAGTAGATGTAAAACTTTATACATATTAACAAATATTTGTAACTTAATTCTTGAAATCGGTCTTATTTCCTTGTAATCTATTAAATCCAAGTATGAAGAAGGAAAATAATTACAATTAATTTAATATTGAATTAAGATTTGTCAAGTTAAAATCAATTATAAGGTCAAGGGAATGCATAAAGATAGATTGGTTCCTATTCAGGGTTATAAAGTTATAGTGCCATGCATCCTCATATCACAACATCTAAACATATTATGATGGTCAATTAAACACTATTATCTTATAATTATGTGATATGTAGAGGGCTTACAATGTGATCCTACTTAATGATCCATTTCTAACACAAAAATCCTCACTATTTTCATGAAAAAAATTAAAGTATTCCTTGAATAGAAATCCAACAATGAAAACAACTCGGTGCAAGAAATATGCATGAAGAACTCTATAATATTTGATTATATTATTTAAAGGAAATATTACATCACAAAATGGAGATAATTACACATTGAAGCATGTAATCATATAAGATTTAATTAGAATATAACAATGTTGTTATAGAGGATTTGTACATACACAACATACTATTTCTCATAATAGACCAAAATGACTCTTACATCTTGCTCATTTATAATTTTTTAGAACCCCTTGCAATAAAATACAATTCCCCTTTTAAAGTCGAAATGAACATGCAAGCTTATGAGCAAGTGACACTTGCCACTTTTTACATTTGACAAATTTTTACTCTATTGAAATAGAACAGATACAACAACTCACAACTTTTGGGAATCTTCAACAACTTTAAGCTAACAAATTTTTCCATTGCATTGGAAAGAAAAAGTGAACATATTCTCTTGTTTAAATCACTTAGATTTTTTTGTAACATATTGATGGCATGAAAGATCTATTTTACACATTGTATTTCTCTAACCAAGATGCATAGATCTATTTTGAATACCGTTGACATGAAAAAAATTTATTTACCTTATTTGTATGGGCCACATATCTTGCATCCAAAATTGCCTTACTTTCCTTGATAAAACTATCAATCCTGGTGATGGATCAAAGAGTGTGATCTAAAACATTGATAAAAAAATATCTTACAAAATCAAATCCAGAAGCCATTTCAACATTAAACAATATGAATTGTGGAAACTTGATATCATTAAAACTAGCAAGGCCTAATTTTAACTTTAGCAACTTATCCAAACTAGTAATGCACAAAACTGAGTCCACCACATTAATTGAAGATATAAATGTTGTTACACCTCGTTTCTTAGTTACCATATTAATTTTACCTTTATGAGTAAATATTATATTAAATTCAAGGTTATGACTGTAATATGCTCAAATGGATGAATGAAATACATGAATATGCATTATGATGTAATTGCTTTTTAAATGACACAAATCATATATGATGGATATGATTTTCATGTGATCAACTAACTACAGCTATGATGCACTAATTTGGATGCAGGCAAGAATCAAGCCCTCCAATAAGAGAGGGGGAGTATCACCCATGAGAGGAATTTGGTATGGTAACCACTAATGTACCTACTTGAGCTATCACACACTCACAAACTAGTTTAGTCAAGTCAAGTCAAGTCAGTTTGAGATTCGATAAATAAACCCTTGGTCATAGTGTTTGGGGATGACTTAAATGTTTGAGTTAATGTCTTTGATTTATTTGGTTGTTCATGATTATATCTTTGTGTTTGAGTGTATGTTTTACTTCATGTATTTAAACGGATAAGAATATACACTAGTCAATATATATATGTATAAATACGATAACTCATTTAAATGAGTATATGTGTGTATGAGCATATGTAGGTAGAGATACCTATGCATACTCATACATGGATATAGCATTTATATGGAAAATTGAGTGGATATATATATACTTTATAATTTATATAATATTATCGAAATATATTTTACAAGATGTTAGAATTATAATATATATATATATATATGTATATATGTATATATGTACATATTCGATAGTCTATACATACAATGCATATATATATATATATATGATTGATAATTGAATGGTTATAATATATATGCTAATGCATGTATATTATAATGATATGGCATTACAATATATATATATATATATATATATATATATATATATATATATATATATATAAATTTATATTATGAGTGATATGATAAGATATCTTTGCATATATAATGTGAGTAAATAAGAAAATTTTAAACCAATTACTATGCACATACCATGCAAATAAAGTAAACCATGTTTTAACCGAATGCTACACATATGTTATGTGTTGCTAAGAATAAAGTATGAGTCGTGTATAATCATAAAGCATGCACATATATAAGCAATGGAAATAGTAATAAGTTAAAAGCATATTTAAGGCATAGAATAAGGCTATGCTAAAAGCTAGGATGGTAATGTGCTTAGTAATATGTGGGAATCCCTTAATAAATAACATATGCAATAAATATGTTCAAGGTAGTAGTAAAAGAGGAGTATGACCTAATGCATAGGCATAAAAATGTGTTGAGAAGCATTGAAAATAATGCATATTAATAACCTTTGTGGTGGTCGATTTAATGAGCCAAAATTTGGTGATAGAAGGCATCTAGACTAAGAGTTATATTACAACTCAAAATCATATGTGTAATACTATTGTTTTTGTTATTAATAACGCCCAAGTCACCTATATTGAGGTGCAAAAAATGCAAGTATTAAGTAATAGTAAAAGACAAAAGAAAATAGGAAACCAAACTTCCAACTTGTTGTCACATTACCATGCTTGAGAAGAATGAGTCAATTCAAGTCGACTCAGCCTAAGAAGTAAAATGAAAATTTTCAAGGACTTTATATGTGTAAGAATTTCGATTCTCTTAGCTACCATATTTCACCCAATTTTTCTTAGTCAACCTGTTTAGAGGTGGATTTGGTTTAGGAATTCTGATTTCAATTTTAGAGGTGGTAGTAGGATGGAAAAGGTGGTGATTAGAGGATCTAAATTGTAGCATTAAGTTTTTCAATATTTCTTATAAATAGAGGGCAGTCTCTTAGTCTTGGGCATTCATTTTCGGAATTCATTTGTTTCCATTCTATTGTAGTTTTTCTTTTTGTAAAGTAGAGCCAAGTGCAAGTAGTGAGAAATGAGAGATTTCCTTGAGTGTTTGTGAGTTTTGAATGTTGGGATAGAGGTTAGAATTGGAGATAAGTTGAAAGTGGAAGGAGCATTAAGTGGAGTTTTTGGAATTAAGCTTTGAGGGAAATTCTTCTTTGGAAGCTATATTTCCAGGCATGCTAGTCATTCTTATCCATTACTCTTTCTATTTTGATGTCATTTTTTCTTCTGTTTGCAAGTGCTTGTGGTGCAGATTATTGTTTGTTTATCATAGTTATTGAATAAATTTTGTGCATATGTCGAGATTGGATATAAGTTGTAATGTGAAATCATATTAGTATGTTACATATATATAGTTACTATGATTATCATAAATGTATGGGTATACATACGATACCTAGGTTATTGCATGTTTCTCATATGCTTACATGAATTATGATGTTAGTAATGGAATGAGAAGGATAGTGTGTTAGATGTATTATTTCCATTGATAGGATATGATGTTATGTTAACCATGTTGGTAGTTTATCCTTGAAAGGTTACTTATATTTCCTTGAAAATAGGAGAATAGTCTATTCCCTAGGATTAGGGTATACACTTGAATATGGTTATTTTGACGTTCATCAATAGGGATGAAGAATACACTAAAGATATATGCATTTAAATTATCTTTTAAAAGATGTTATATTATATTTGACCATGAGTCTATACCTTTTCACAGTATTCTAGTATTAAAGAAGAGGACTTTATGTCTTGGCAACCCAAAGTCATAATGTGAGGAGAATATAAGGTGCAAAAGCACAAACTCCTCTCAAGCTAATAATGTCCTCCATATTAGATATGAATTTAGTGAACATTGTAAACATGTGAATATATGTCATATTGAAAGAAAGGTTTTATAACTTTTTATGAATATGAAAACATAGAAACCTTATAGGATAACTTGAAAAGAACTATGAGAAATGGAGAATAATCAAAAGGGCATGTTGATGAGAGAGATCATATTAGTTTGATATGCATGTTTGTAACATTTTATGATCTAATATTCAAATAGTGAAAAATAGAGGGTATTATCATAATATCTAGGATATCATAAGCCAAATGTATGTTTGCATGAATTGTATTCTTGGGAAATTGTATGATAGAAAAATACTATGTTGATATTGTCAATTTGTGATGTTATGTAAACCTGTGTAGGTAATGAGGTTTGTTCCTAGGATTAGGATAAACCAAGGTTGGGAATAACCTAGATGGTTGGTTAGATCACTTGAATATACATTAGCTTTTGGGTTAGAATCATGTTATGATGTATATGGAATAATCTCCTCAAGATTTATTATGGTCATGTTATTTATCAAATCGAGCAAGGGGTTGGGTGAACATATGACATCCACTTCATAGAGGTGAGACACCACTTCTTAGAAAGTTATTTTTGATGTATATGATCAAATCTTTAACCAAAGTAGTGTAAGTTACCACTTTTTACACTTATTGGTTCACTGTGAGCTAGGATTGCATAATTGGTTGGGAATGTCATGCATGTAGGTGGGTATCCACTGTATGGTAGCACTATATAACGTATTAACCCTTATATGAAGTAAAAAAAAAAAAATTCACCAAATAAGTAAATAAATAAAGTAACATTCCATTGTAATAAAAAAAATCTTTCTTTTATTGAGAATATATGAACAAGATGGCATATCATATTATAATAAAGATTCCATTTCATTACAATAACTTCACAAGTTACAAAAATAAAATAATACATACATTTACATACATATCTCCAATGAGCTTTAAAACAAATAGCTATAAGATGGTTCAAGATCCTTCCTTTCAAATCTTGGTTCTTCTATCACCTGTTGTGTAGGAGAAGCATCACTCAGGTGATTTTTTGCCAACCACAGACTCATAATGCGGTCCCCTGCACATCTATCATTTGATAGATGGCCCTTCCCTTCAATGAAGAGATTGGTAGAGTAACTGATAATGACAACCAACTCAGCATAGTGTTGTGTCCTACATAACTATAACTTGTAATCCCAAAATCTTTGTCTAGCATGTAATACTGGATCACGGTGAGCTGATAATGTTAGTATTGGTAGTCACACAATCTAGAGTGGGGTCTTCGACATTACACTACTTTGATCAAAGAGTTGCATTCAGTATTCCTACTAAGAGTCATCTATCACATACACTACTCAGCCTGGGCTAATTTGACTTAAGGCTATTTTAAGCTTTGCATAGGTATATCCTTCAATGGATAGTCCTTCATCCCAGATAACCTATAACCATATAATCTACTTGGAATAAACCTACTTAACTAGTAAGTACACAAGCTATGTATTTCCTTCAATAGATAGTCTATCACCCTAGAGATAACCTATATGCTTGGAATAAAGCTACTTACACACAAGTGCACAAACTCCCTTCCATACTGGATTATCTATCCTAGGAGTAAACACAAGCTTTCCTAGTTAAATCAATAACTTAGTTGTGTACCATATGTGCCTTTCGTGTTCAATCATACCTAGTATATAATACTTATGACAAACATACCTCCTATCATGGAGTAAAATGCAAATATAATGCATGGCCTCAATTAAAGAGTTACCATAATAATAGAGGACTCCATTCGAGAGTATCACCTCTTTGACCAAGAGGGTTTAAGCTATGTGTCTACTTTTAACAATATGATAACTCTGTATGTAAGTGTGCATTGACACTAATCAAGCAGTAGTTATAACTCACTAGGTTTCACTAACCTCTCATTCCATAATTAACCCACTAGCTATCTTTTATAATCAAATAACTAGCTATGAGCAACCCATTTTTAAACATATCTAGTATAGTTAAATACCTATGTCAAGCAATCTCTCCTACTATGGAGTACTTAAAAACACAATATGAAGACATCATAATAGCTTCAACTTCCTTTTCAAAATATTCTAAATTCTCGAATGCATATATTGGAAAAGACATCTCAACCATGAATACAAGACTCATCATTCAAAATTAAAATAACAAAGAAGAAGAGATCCCCAAGCCTATTATTGTTTATCCAAAGAAAAGACAACAATGCAGCCCTCTCCCACAACAATTAGCTTGATATTAAGCTTCTCACAAACAAATCTAGCTCACTTGTTGATAGCTTACTTCTCTCAAACAATAATGTTGCCTCTTACAATAGAACTTTCTCTATATATCACTCATAAAATAAGACAAGTATGGCTGGTAATAACTCAAAAATAATGAACTGCAAAAGATGTATTTAATCTCTTGGGAGAGAATGCATCCCTCACAATTGAAAAGGTTCAGCTATTTATAGAGAAACCAAGCAACCACAAAGCCTATAGATTAGGCATGAAAAATGACAACAAGCTCAATGCAAAGCAACTCAACAATAAGGTGGCGATCAAATAAACTTAGACTCAACAAATCCTCTTGCAGATTGACTAGTTTTCATGATAGAAATATGAAGAATAATTCAATCAACATATGCATAATTCAAATAGTTACAAAGAGAATACATCTACAACAAATCAAACTCAAAGGTGACACTAACTCCTATTTTGTTTCCTTCACCCTTGGCATAGTTGAACTCAGTCAACTTCCATTATATGACAATAGGTTTCAATCATTCCAAATGATGAATGAATCGACTTAAGCAGTTTAATAAATTGGACAAAGTCAAGCATGGTCTCATTAAAGGCATTAACCAAGTCAATAATTCTACAACCAGCAATATCAAATGCAATGCAACACCATAAATCACGTGCCATTTACCATGATAATCGAATTCTACTTGTAGTTAGAAGCTTTTAAATCGGTTGCCAAAGACATGGTCAACATTGACCTTCATTCCATAGTCTATATCGACTATTAAACAACCTTATGAATTGACTTTAATGAATAAGAGATAGTAAATCTAAAATGACATATATAATATGTTTAATATATATATATATATAATATATATTATATACATACATATATACTTAAATACTTAACATGTATTTATATATTTATATATATCCATTAATATATATTTACATATATATATATATATAGTAAGCCTATAATGTAAGCATCCATCCGATAATGAATGATTATGACCTTGTGACTATAATCACACACACACATATACATATAGTTGTTTATTCATGTATGTACCTCTATGAGTATTTCTACTCACATACATGTGCATTTGCTAATGCTCTCCTACATGGGTTTATCTATTTGTATTTATATATATGCCCATATACATGCTACATTTTATATTCATAAGAAACAACGTAAATGTAACCATTTATAAAGCCCAAAGACTCAAACCAAGCACAATCAACAAAAATTCATAAGGAAGGATTCAAAGCTCAAATAGATAAACATTTCCCAACAATGCACTCAATAAGAAACAAGACCTTTACTAATGCAAATATTTCAAACTAGGGATCGTAGACACATAAAAATGGCCTAGACCCACAAACCACATTCTTCTATATCATGCTTCATCTCAACATAATTAAAATATTTAATTATGTCTTATAGTCCAATGTCAAATATTAATTAAATAATTCTTAATTATTTGATTAATTCACGTCTTTTATTCCTCTTGGCTATTTAAATAAATAAATCACATTTATTATTTGAATACATTGCTAATTGCTTATGTCACTCTATAATTAAATAAATTCCTAAATTTATTTAATTATTACTTCCTCATGATCATTTAAATAAATAAACTTTATTTATTTATTTAATACGTCATTAATTATTTATGTCTTCTCTTTAATTAAATAAATTCTTATTATTTATTTAATTATTATCCTCTCCAACTTTCTTTCTAATTTTAAATAGAATCATATTTAAAATTACCCACTTTCTATTTTTCCTCCAAAATTGAATAATCTTAATTATTTAATTGTCTTATTGATTTTCTTTCTAAATTTAAATAAAAGCATTTTATTTAAATTGGCAACTTCCCTCTTTCCAAGTAAATAATTTTAAATTATTATTATTTACTCTCACATGAATTCATCATTTTGGAATTAATTTAAAATATTAATTTCAAAATACCATTTCTCTCCACAAAAATAACTTGATTTTCTAAATATCTTCTTCTTGTTCAATCTTTATCTTCCTGATTATTACTAATTTCATCCCAATGTCACGTTGATTCTCCACCATTGATTTAATTTCTTAAATTAAATCTTGTCCACACATTTGGGGATTGTTGCCCTAACCCTAATTAAGAGTTGTAACTTTGAATCTTGACCTTCGATTCTAGGGCATTTCTCAATATCTCATCTCATCCGTCCGTTCAAAATTGCATTTTCTATAAAATGACAATCTTGATCTCATTTTTGGCCATCTCTTATTATTTTGGTAATCTCATTATTGTCATTTCTTATTATCATATCATTTTTTAGGCTCATTAATAACTTGCATAATAGAATTAAATTTCTAGTTTGCATATTAGTTTATTTTATAAATCTTTCAAAGGTTTTGTTAAGACTAGGCATATAGAGTTTGCTCACAAATCTGAGGGCATTCATTATCACAGCAAGCTTGAGGAGGTACAATGGAAGTGAATCATGGAGGAGAGAAGATTGGGTGAGGCTGTTCTAGTTTCATTCATTTTCCCTTTATTTTCTAATGTATTTCATTGTTTGTTGGATTTGATTTAATATATTGCATGCTTTATTAGACTAACAATCTATTTTGTAGAAATCCATCATTACATTGGTGAACTTGACAATCTTACATGTTTTTGCAGGTTTTCGTATGACCTCAGAAATTTTTTTTGCAGGTACAGGAGTACGGAATGACGCAACCATAGGCCTACACAATGCAAGTGCTCTGTCACACCGCATTTGTGATCACGAATGATGCATACGTTCTGTCGTGACGCATATGAGAGCTAGAATGACGTATTCAACAAGATGCGACACATTTGACAGACCTCACACCGCATCCGCTCTGACAAGCCGCAAATGACTGGTTGTATTCTGTATTTAATTTTGTTATCTGGATCCGACACGACCGCGGCCAGTTACTCTTCTTGATGGGATTAAAATGAACCAACCCTAGGATAGACATTAAATTGGAAATTTATCAACCCTAGGATAGACATTTAAGTTGAAATTTATCAATCGCAAGATAGAAAATTTAATTTGGAATTTATCAATCCTAGGATAGTCACCAAATGTTTTATTTTTGTTTGGTTAAAATGAATCCCATGCTTGTGGTGAAGCAACATCTTCACTTAGTGTAGAAAATTTTCATTTGGGATTAAAACTGAACAACTTGTCTACTGTGTTTGATTGGGTAATAGGTATATGCTCTCCCCTTTACTGGGTGACCAAAAAACCAAACTTACCCATTTTTCTTTATGCATTTTATTGCTTTTCTTAAATCCTTTAGAAGGCTTGCCATAGTGGGAAAAAGTACTCACCCTACGGGAATGACCTAAGTGGGAGCAACCAAAGCCAAGTTTCCAACCCACTATAATCGAAAGTGAATTTTGGGGAAACCCATATTCAACAGAAGTGGCAAGATAACCATCCCCAAAATCTTTGTTCTAAAAATTGGGAGGTCTGCTGAAGGAGTTTATCTATTGCCTCACTGAACGAAAACCTTGACTACAAAACATAGTGTAGAAGCCAACCGTGTCAGTATCCAAACATTGTTTCAATCACGATGCAAGGGGAGGGAAGAATCTCCCCCCAAGACACTCACCATATAATCGCCACAGATTGTTTACTCAGGGGATTCGTTATCCACTTTCGTCACCTTGAGTACGCATCTGGAAAAGACAAAAACACGGGCGCCCTATAGGGGGTGACACAACTGTGTGAGTCGACATGATTTCAAGTTGTGGGTTGTGATTGCTATGATGACCCTTTGACTATTAAGATGAGTCTGCTTGAGGTGTCTTTTTGTTCAAATACCAATGAAAATAAAAAAGGGTCATCCTCGATCCTTGAACATACACTCAATTTTTTAGATTCTATGCCTTGTCTAAATCAACAAACTTCAACAAGCTGAACATCAGCAATATGGGTCCAAACTTGTAAAATCTACAAAACTATTTTCTTTTTCCAAAAAAATTGCTTCATGCGATACAAACGCTCTGTCAAATTGCAATCACCATATTTTGATCTGCAGTCGCTCTGATGAGTTTCATTTGATGCATTCATAGTCACAATCACTCTCATGCACCGCATTTGAAGCATCCTGCACCGCATTTGGTATATTGAGCTGCATTTGCCAAATATCAAACCGCATCCACCATATTGTGTCGCAATCGACATTTTCTGAGCCGTATTCGCAATTTTAAACACCGCATACGTCATATTGCACCACAATTTCCTATTACTGAGATGCATCTGCTCTATCAAGCCACGATCACCCTCTGAAACAATGTAATTTCTCTGTCGAACCGCATTTGAATTTCTAAACACCACATTTTCCAAATATTGCAATGCATCTGACTACTATGCAACACATTTGCATTCCTACAATGCAATTGATTCTTGGAACGAGGCATTTTCCTGTCAACTCAGGAAACATTATTACTGTCGGAACCCGAGACCAAGCATTTGTAAGCCTCTTTTCTTCCAACAGTCTTTGTCCAAAACCAGGAGAACACTTGTCTGAGTCATCCATCTTTGCATCTTTAATTTGCAATTAGCTTGCAATCCATCATCATCCTCATAGGCAAAGTCTTAAGGCCTCAAATTTACACCTTTGGGATAGGCAAACTTTCCTTCCTCTGTCAAACCATTGTCTCAAAAATACATTGTCATTGGACCAAGTAAAAAAAAATCAGTCCTTAGTCATTGTCCTTAGGTGAGCTACTTCCAACTCATAAGTCTAGTTTGGATATCTCACCTTGTCATTTTGTCATCTTGTCACTTTATCCTTCAAACCAGTCCTTTGACAACCAAAATTAAGACATTGGCCAAAATTTGAATGGTTAGAAAACCTTTCCTAAAAGCCTTTTGACATAAGACACTCATTTTAGACACTCATTACCACTTTTCATTTGACTTTCCTTTTTTTCCTCATTATCACTTTGCATAGTATTAGTCTTATTCCATCCACCATCATGTCTTCAAGTCACTATGACATGCTTGCTAGTTGAATTGAATGCCAATTCATTAGTAATGGTCATGCACAACTGGCTAGGGACTTCAAAATGCTTTACCTCCAATCTAAGTCCAAATTCACCTCAACCTCTGGTCCTCCATCCATCTATCCATCTTACCAACAATCCATGGGTCCTGGTCCTCTATCCATCTATTATCAAGGGTCCCCTAACACCATCCACAACATTGAGTCACAACAAACTTTCATTACCCACCCTAACCTTGACAAGGGAAACCAACCATCCATCAATCCTAGTCCATCATACACTCATCCCTTCCAAGTCTCCTCGTCATATCCTAGTCTTCAATTCATGTAATATCCTAGTCCTTCATCATATCCTAGTCCACCACCCACGTCATATCCTAATCCTCCATCCACATCATATCCTAGTCTTCCATTCATGTCATATCCTAGTACTTCATCATATCCTAGTCCACCACCCACGTCATATCCTAATCCTCCATCCACGTCATATCCTAGTCTTCCATTCATGTCATATCCTAGTCCACCACCCATGTCATATCCTAATCCTCCATCCATGATAAATCCTTGTCATGCATTCATGTCCTATTCTAGCCCATCATCCCTCAACCAAGTCCAAAACTCCATGTCCTACCCTAGTCCAGCATACACCAATCCATTTCAAGACACTCCATTTGGAAATCCCACCTTCTTACCTACACTTGAGGATACATATCAAGAGGCAAGTCCAAAGCACAACATTATAACATCACCGTCATGTCAAGATCAAAGTAGTCCATTCCATGACTCCATCTTTATGTCCATTCAAGAAGTCCCCCTAGACAATCATGGCATACCAAATACACCTATATTTGGTCAAGAGTCCATCCAAAACCATGTCATTCAAGAGGAACCTATCCTCGTTCAAGACCCCATTTTCGATCATTTCATTCCAACTATGCCCATCTTTGATCAAGACACTATCTTTGATCAAGAAGTCCAAAATGATCCACTCCTTGACCTTTATGTCATTCATGATGAAACACTTGAAGATGATTCCATCCAAAATTCAAGTATTGACACTCCCAAAAGTGAGACACTTGCCTCCATCGGACACATAGATGATCTACCACTAGAACAAGAGTCTTCTAGCATGGACATATTTGCAAATGATAAAGCTATAGCTGAATTCAGTGGGCTCTATGACAATGAACATGAAGATAGTTTTGACATAGAACTTGAAGCACCAGCAGAATCACAGGAGTCTGACATGTCACCAAATCAGAATAAAGATATTAATCACGAATATGTGCAACATGTGAGTGAACATACAACATCCTATCAATTAGCATCATCCATCTTTTTCAAAGCAGGCTTTCTTACACAGGAGAAGATTTCAAGTATTAATTTACACAATAAGGATGGGTTAGTAGCTTGCTTCCAAAGTAACAAGTATCCCATCACCAACAAAATCTATCAGAACATGCATTATCAAGGAAAAGGACTAGGCCTACATGAGCAAGGAATTATTGAACCAATACAAGTTCAAGCAAATTAAAGACACCAAGGTCTTGGCTACTCCTCGGTTGAAAAATCTAACAATGTTAGTGGTCCCTCCTCAATACTGGGGGAAAATTTATCTAATACAAACATCAAAATGGGTGTCATGAGTAGTACTTGTCATAAGATTGTTGCCAATACCCCTTTCCCTCCACACCCCAAACCATCATTCCATCATGAATAAACCTTCCATTTGGAACCAAAAAAATTCTTACAAATCTAAAATCCAAAATCACATGTCAAAGGCCATGGAATCAATCAAAAATACAAGTGGATAAATGAAGCTAAAATGGATCCCAAAACAAAATGGGTCAAGTCAAGAAAATAATGAATTAGGCAAAGCAAATATGCCAAAAGTCAATCAAAATGTGGAGCCACAACACAAGAGGACTCCCACATATAATACATGTTCACCTCCTTCAAAATGGTCATCAAGCAAGACATATAAAAGTGTTGGTTCCAAACGCTATCAAAAATCCAACATCCATCATCCATTATCCCAAGTTTGGAGAATAAAAAAGGCTACATCCAAACATCCCACCAACCCATCCATGTCCACCATCATCTGTCATAATCCCACATCCTCCCTAAAATCCAAACATCCCATGTCACAAATCCATCAAATCTTGGTAACAACTCTTTATCATAAGGACTCTCATGGCACTCTATCACGATGTGCGTATTTAGATAAGGCCAACTCTAGTATCAAAAAGGATCACAATGACATTAATAAGTTATATGCAAGTGCTATCATCCTAACAAGGCAACTTCTTCAGAAAGGTCACTATTGGCATATCATGGCACCAGTCTCTACATCGACACCGTCAAAGGCTTCAGCATAGTTAGTGGTCATCTTAAGCATCAAGGCTATCTGGCAAAAATGCAAAAAAGACAAAAAAAAAAATCAAAAAATCAAAAAATCAAAAAAATCGTCCCTTGATGAAAACCTAGCAAACAGGTGTCATGGTGACACCAAAAAAAACAAAAAATATCAAAAATAGTAAAGAGAAAAATTTCGTCCAACAGTGAAAACCTGGTAAACAGGTGTCATGTGTAAATTAATCATTTATGTGGACCATTACACTTGGGGGAAAATCTTCTCATCTCTCGTTCCCTTCACATGAAATTTCCATCTATCCATCTAAAGCCTATCATTTTTCATCCATTTTCCCCCCAATTTTGATCTTGATAAGGACTATAGTACAAACCTAAATCATGCTTTGGGAAAACTCTTGACATGTCTATCTTTTGGTCATACCTTATTCATTGAATATCATATCATTACCTTCATAGCCTTCTTCTCACTATGCGACATCATCCTTGGAGACCATATAATAATTCTCCTAGTCCAAGCCATCCATGTCTCCTATTTTTTACCAAGGCCATCCATTGCCCTTTTATGCCTATCACCCATCTTGGTTTTCCTTGTCAATGGTTTACAAATTCCTTGTCATCCCATCTATTCCTCACCAAGTCATTCCAAATGCAAAAATATGGCAAACCTGACACATTATCCAAAACATTCCTTGACTTTGTCCCTGGCCTTGCTACAAACTTTTATCCTCTTGTCATATCATTATCGTCTTCACATTATTTCGGGATGTGTCCTTCCCATGTCAAACAATGTTGTCTTTGTCATCGTCACCCGTCAATTAGTATCCAGCTTGACTAGCAGCAAAATCATGGTTGTCTTTGGATTCATGTGCGTCAACATCATTCACATGCATTTGTCACAATTTTCACAAAACATCGAAAATCATAAAAATCATAAAACTCTTGAAAAAAAATCCTAAAAATCGGAAAAAGTCATAAAAAAATTAGAAAAAGTCATAAAATTTTGAAAAAGTCTTGAAAAAGACCTAAAAATTGAAAAATGTCCTGAAGAAAACACAAAATCATTAAAAAAGTGTCAAAAATCTCAAAACAAAGTCAAAGTCTGTCCTGTCAATCCCATCAATCACGTTAGCCAATCTTTATCCCAATCTGAACTACGTTGTCTCTATGCTTTTGCTATGTAGGAAAGATTCATCTTTGAATCCTCGAGGCCACACTAGGTCAGTCCATTAGGGTTCATGGCACTACACATTCACACATGCCAAACTATCTTGAAATCAAGTGAATCTATTGTCAATCTTGAGCTATCAGTATATCAGAAATCTGTTTCATCAAACACTTTCAGTCAATTCAATATGTCAGCAATGACATGTAGTCAAAATCCTATCAAGACAATTTATCATGGAAAAAATTTGGGTTCTTCTTCAAGATGTGTCCTTTTGAAAAGTAATTCTTGTCATTTCTTTATGCTTTTGGATGTGTCCTTCCTAAGCATCGTCATCATCATCTAGCATTTTGATGGATTCTCCTAACTACGAGAACTAATCTCCTAGATATCAACGTCATTCAGGATGTGTCCTTCCTAAATTTGATATCGATCAATATTTGACAACACTGACATTAAAACACTTGGCAAACTTTTTTTGTCTGTTGATAATTACCATGATATTAGTTCTGTATGTCTTAGGAACTACGACGTATCATGATGATTATCCTTGTCTTCTTATCACTCTACTATTAGTTTCTCTAGGATATCCTGACTTCAGGATTTAGAGAAGCAACGACATAGTACGATGATTTTACTGTCTGTTTTATTTACTATCATGTGGCTAGTTTCTCAAGGATGTCCTAACGTCAGGATTTAGAGATGCAACGACGTTGCATGATTGGTTTGTTTTTTGCTGGCGGTTGGTCATGACAAAGTGACTAGGGGCTATTGTGTTCCCTGTATGATTCATGATCATCCTTGTCTACAACTATTGATCTACGTGATGGTTCGACCTTGCACACTATTGATCTACGTCATATCATAGTGTTTGTCGACCATCATGATATTTTTGCCCAATGATGATTAAAGAGAAACAATTAAGATAGCACTATGTCAAAACATTGAAGGATTCTAACATGCATCTCATCTTTCGCATTAACTTTCATCCCCTTCCCCATATCGACATTCATGTCTTCTATCTTAACATTCATCTTTTTCTCTCTAACATTTCTTCTAAGTCCACATCATTATCATCCTTATCTATCTTTCCTGTATACTTTTGTCTATCATCTTCTAGTCGTTTTCATTCATTTCTAGAGCACACTCGTGTTCTCTAAACTCAATTGTCCTCTCGAGGGGGCATACTGCTACCTCCTCATCATTCTTCCTCATCCTACTTTGCACTGGGGCATATTTTTGACTTGTTTTCTTTGTCACAATGCGACAAGCTGCATTATGACAAAGAGGGGAAAATGTGGACACATAAAAATGACCTAGACCCACAAACCACATTCTTCTATATCATGCTTCATCTCAATATAATTAAAATATTTAATTATGTCCTATAGTCCAATGTCAACTATTAATTAAATAATTCTTAATTATTTGATTAATTCTCATCTTTTATTCCTCTTGGCTATTTAAATAAATAAATTACATTTATTATTTAAATACGTCGCTAATTGCTTATGTCACTCTATAATTAAATAAATTCCTAAATTTATTTAATTATTCCTTCCTCATGATTATTTAAATAAATAAACTTTATTTATTTATTTAATACATCATTAATTATTTATGTCTTCTCATAATTAAATAAATTCTTATTATTTATTTAATTATTATCCTCTCCAACTTTCTTTCTAATTTTAAATAGAATCATATTTAAAATTACCCACTTTCTAATTTTCCTCCAAAATTGAATAATCTTAATTATTAAATTGCCTTATTGATTTTCTTTCTAAATTTAAATAAAAGCATTTTATTTAAATTGGCAACTTCCCTCTTTCCAAGCAAATAATTTTAAATTATTATTATTCACTCTCACACGAATTCATCATTTTGGAATTAATTTAAAATATTAATTTCAAAATACCATTTCTCTCCACAAAGTAAGTTATTTCTAAAATAACTTGATTTTCTAAATATCTTCTTCTTGTTCAATCTTTATCTTCCTGATTTTTACTAATTTCATCTCAATGTCACGTTCATTCTCCACCATTGATTTAATTTCCTAAATTAAATCTTGTCCACACATTTGGGGATTGTTGCCCTAACCCTAATTGAGAGTTGTAACTTTGAATTTTGACCTTCGATTCTAGGGCATTTCTCAATATCTCATCTCATCCGTCCGTTCAAAATTGCATTTTCTATAAAATGACAATCTTGATCTCATTTTTGGCCATCTCTTATTATTTTGGTAATCTCATTATTGTCATTTCTTATTATCATATCATCTTTTAGGCTCATTAATAACTTGCATAATAGAATTAAATTTCTAGTTTGCATATTAGTTTATTTTATAAATCCTTCAAAGGCTTTGTTAAGACTAGGCATATAGAGTTTGCTCATAAATTTGAGGGCATCCATTATCACAACAAGCTTGAGGAGGTACAATGGAAGTGAATCATGGAGGAGAGAAGATTGGGTGAGGCTGTTCTAGTTTCATTCGTTTTCCCTTTATTTTCTAATGTATTTCATTGTTTGTTGGATTTGATTTAATATATTGCATGCTTTATTAGACTAACAATCTATTTTGCAAAAATCCATCATTACAGGGATGAATTACCAACTTCCCACTTCTATGTCTAGACTCGACCAAACTAACTATGGTGTGTGTATGCTCAAATAGTTTATGTTACCAGTTATTCGACCAAGATCTTCTCTTGAGTGATACTTCCCCTCTACCTGGAGGAATGAACATTTACTTGCAACTTCTAACACATGCCTATGACAATCAACTGTTCATAACATATGCAATATGCATTAACAAATCCATAATTAGAATAATAGTTCAATAACCATCCATTCACATATATGTAGTATTTCACCATGAATAACATCAAATGAGATAACATTCAAATTGATAACAAGGTACACACATAATTTATTCATCTCCAAAATTCAAATTACTTTCATATTTACCTTATGTAGTAATAGTAAATAATAACTACACAACTGGGGTGTAACATACTTCCCCGCTTGTGAATCATCATCCTCAATGATTTATAGCTCTTTAACATACAACTAAATTCAAATAAAGTATTACCTACCATTCTCAAAATACGTAAGATTTATAAAACATTCATCCTATGTAGCAACCTTGTCCTCCCAAGACCTTGCTTCAAGTGCCCTCACTATCACATAGGGAAATATTGTATGCCTCACACATACTTACTCTCCCAAAGAGATTTATTACATTATCATATATACACATCCTAGATATAATAGTAGCTATACATGACACCTAAAATATAGTGATCTAAAATCATTGGCTCATGAATTTATCCTTATATAATCCAAATAGATAAGGAATGTTGGTGCATTGTACACTACACTATGGGTCCCATCCTTTGCATTTGGTATTTAAACTTTTAGACAACTCAGAAATCAAGTTTGTTTGTCACTTACACATTCATTTCCTTACCATAAAGTACTTTTTATTTATTACTTATCCATCTTTGAGCATAACATTGCTCTTCGACACCTGTCAAATTATGATATTGCTTCATACTTAAGCTTTGTATCGAAAAAGATTCATGAATCTCTTCGATCTATTACTCCTTTTTGACATTCTATCAAGTTTATGGTTAACCCTATTTCTAAGCCTATTTCAGCCTAATAGAGTTTCCAACCTTCCTTTCCATATAATGGTCCAAACTTCAATGTTAGAAGTTTATAAATCATCCAAGATTTAATCTACCATTTTTTCCCATTGGCCATAATAATATCTTGCGCATTCATTCAATTGAATGTCTCATAGTATGATCATGGTTTACACAACCCTATCATTATTTTCTCGATCGTAACTAAGATAACCTTCTCAAGAATTCTAAGCAACTACTTCCCACAATATATTATTTAGGACCGAAATCCTATAATTCAAGATTCCAAATAGTGTTGGTTACTTTGATGAATATGTCCACTAGAACATTATGTCAGTTTTACCAGCATAGATAGATTGATCTATCTTATGTTCTACCACTTTCCCTCTAGAATCTCAAGATTTTATACATGTCCTACTGATGATGACATCCAGTCTCCATTTCTTGGCATACTAGACATTATCGTGCCACATTCTGTGTAGCCCCTTATTCTATATTTTCCTCAGTTATAGTGAATCCTCATGCGAAAATTCACTTTATCATTTCAATGTCCTAACTCTAACATTAATTTCCTTGTTTCATTCTTGAATCTTCCAAAATTTTGGGTACATAGGTTCTTTTATATCCAAAGAATTTATTCTTTGACTAAGTGAAAACCTATTTTATGATCTCACGCCATCTTTAATTCCCATATGGTTATAAGTTTTTTAGAGATAAATCTCATTTATATTAGAAAATCCATACCATGGATTTCTTCTATCCTCAGATTATTTTCAAAGATGTAATCCATCTTTTAACTCAATCTAATTTTCTTGATAAAATTGGTACTAATTTTGAGTATTAATCCTCGTTCAATCATGTTGGCCCTTAGAAGATATCAAATTTAATTACATACGTAATTATTAAGCATGAACGTTCCTTATTATCTCCCTCGACTCACTTAATCACATATGTGAGTCCCAACTTTGGTATATCCTATTTTAGCACAAGTAACAACCCCGATGTTCTACTTAGTAAAATTTCTAACATATAATGCTAGGTGAAAATTCTATGATGTCACAACATAACAATAGATGCTTCCCTTTGAGAGTGTATCCCTTTTAATATAAGATCCAATCAAATTCTTGTCAACAATATGACTTCCTTTCAAGAGTGTAAATTAATTAACCAAGTAGCTACTTTAACTCACTAGGCATCCCACCTATGTTTCCAATCATATAGAATTTCATAAGCTCAAGTGATTTACACATTCACATGGGTGAATCTCGATCTCAATATTCTCTTCCAATTCTTACGATAGAGTCCTTATTCAATGACTAGTCTGATGTTATTGGTTAATCTACCCCTATATGTTCCAATCAAGACCAAATGTACAACTCAACCAAGTAAGTTATTCCCAACTTAAGGGTCATTGAGTAGTCCAGTACATATTCCAACCTAGTAGGTAACTTAACATGAGGTTTCCCTCCTTGAAAAATTGAACTTCTCATCCAATTAGGTTATTCTAAACCTAGGGTTTCATTTGAGTATAAGGTATGATCAAATAATCATTCTCATAAGGATATTTTTTATGTGGTTCACATAATATCACATCCTACCTTATCCTTCACTCCATCTCTATGGATTTATAAATAAACCTTATCATCCTCAGGTTTCTTAGCATATTAAGATGCAATGTCAAGTTGCTTCATGACATGGATATATTTCATAATATGTAGTATTACTACCTATGTATAGAAATAATTCTGATATCTAAATTCCCCCATATAAGGTATATAGGAGTGTAGAGACAGTTTCTTCTAGTCATGAGTATCTTAGATCTTCCCTTGCCAATTCATAGGCAATGATCTTCCCTATCATGATCAAATTATCTATCTATCCTTTTCTAAGGCATCAATGTCAATATTGTTTGATCTTCCAATCAAATGAATATAAGGTATGGGATGATAATAGGTCGTAATCCTTGAACTTATCCATTTATATTTCTCCAAAATTCCAATACCTTTTCCTTGTGGTCATAAAATGTATGACTTAATTACTTGCAAGGAAGCCATTAGTTCTTCCAATTTGAAAACATATCTACATTTTTTGTTGTGTGGGTTGCTTAACTCAAGGCAATTCACTCTCTTCCTTCCCCCCTTATTGTTTCCACATCTTTCGATCTACTCAAAGTTGAACTCCTAGCAATACTTGCTTCTTTGAAAGGATTTATTATTCCTTGTTGTTGGCTTTCTATTACCTTTTCTTGCCTCAACGGTATACTTTGAATATACTTTTCCTAAAGTTAGATTCATCATTGATTTCTAATCCTGAAGATTTAATATTTTGGATCGTCCAGTAAGAGATCTAATGAATTATCAAAAAATTAGAATTTTAGAGGCACACTAGTATCCATGCTCACAATCCTCTTTTGTTGATGTTATTTTCATCTTAGAATATTGTTTTTATTGCAACTTCTATTGTTTTGACAGATAGTGCCATATTATATTCCCTTTCCTTTTGGAACCTCTTAACAACTATTATTTTCTACAGACTTGTTGGTGAGTTCTTGTGGATACCCCCTTCGTTGACTCTCTACTTCAATCTAATTTATGCCAACATTGCATATACATAGATTCGTAGTGTTCTCACTAAATCTAAGAATTTTGGACTCTTTACAACTATAGGTTGCTAGTATAAAAGGGTTTATCTCATTTCTTCCCATCCCCTTAGAATCATTTAACTATTTCTTAGGATAATATATCGGTTATTCTTCTAACCTTCCTACATAACTTGATTGCATAATATTCCATAATCCCAGGTAATATCATAAGTTATTGGTTTAGGAGTTCCTACTCCAAGGACGAATCTTAACTAGTCCTATATTTACACAAATCTTCTATAAATTCACATCTTCCTTTTTACTTCCCTATGTTCTTTTCTCTTTCTATTGTGGCACAAGAAATTTTCAACCATTATATTTTGATAAGGTTTGTGCATTGTTGCGTAATGAGCTCACCGGTTTTGGTGCTTGAACCTAGTAGCTTTGATATCACATGTAACGTACTAACCCATCTATAAAGTAAAAATTTCTAATTTTTCACCAAACAAGTAAATAAATAAAGTAACAAGCCATTGTAATAAATTTTATTTTATTTTATTGAGAATATATGAACAAGATACCATATCATATTACAATAAAGATTCCATTTCTTTAAAATAATTTTACAAGTTACAACAATACAAGAATACATACATTTACACACATAGCTCCAATGACCTTTAGAACAAATAGCTATAAGACAGTCCAAGATCCTCCCTTTCAAATCTTGGTTCTTTTGTCGCCTACTATGGAGGAGAAGCATCACTAAGGCACTTTTCTGCCAACCATAGACTCATAATGCGGTCCCCCGCACATCTATAATTTGATAGATAGCCCTTCCCTTCGATGAAGGGATTGGTAGAGTAACCGATAACGACAACCAATTGAGCATAGTTTTGTGTCCTACATAACTAGAACTTGTAATCCCACAATCTCTGTCTAGTATGTAATACTAGATCACAATGAACTGGAAGTGTTATTCTCAATAGTCACACAATATAGAGTGGAGTATCGAACATTACACTACTTTGATAAAAGATTTACATTCAATATTCCTAATGAGAGTCATCTATCACATAAAATACTCAGGGCCGATTTGACTTAAGGCTATCCTAAGCTACACATAGGTATATCCTTCAATGGATAGTCTCTCATCTCAGATAACCTATCACCATATAATCTACTTGGAATAAACCTACTTAACTAGTAAGCACACAAGCTAGGTATTTCCTTCAATGGATAGTCCATCACCCTAGAGATATCCTATATACTTGGAATAAACCTACTTACACACAAGTGCATAAACTCCCTTCCATATTGGATTATCTATCCTGGAGTAAACACAAGCTTTCCTAGTTAAATCAATATCTTAGCTAAGTGTACCATATGTGTCATTCATGTTCAATCATACCTATTATATAATAATTATGACAAACATACCTCCTATCATGGAGTAAAATACAAAAATAATGCATGGCCTCAATCGAAGAGTTATCATAATAATAGAGGAGTCCATTCGAGAGTATCACCTCTTTGATCAAGAGGGTTTAAGATGTGAGTCTAATCTTATCAATATGATAACTTTGTATTTAAGTGTGCATTGACACTATTCAAGAAGTATTTCTAACTCAATAGGTCTCACTAACCTCTCAATCCATAATTAACCCACTAGCTATCTTTTATAATCAAATAAATAGCTATGAGAAGCCCATGTTTAAACATATCTAGTATAGTTAAATACCTATGTCAAGAAATCTCTCCTACTATGGAGTACTTAAAAACATAATATGAAGACAACATAACAGCTTCAACTTCCTTTCCAAAACATTCTAAATTCTTGAATGCATATACTAGAAAAGACATCTCAACCATGCATGCGAGACTCATCATTCAAAATTAAAATAACAAAGAAGAAGATATCCCCATGCCTATCATTGCTTATCCAAACCAAAGACGAGAATGGAACCCTCTCCCACATCAATTAGCTTGATATTCAACTTATCACAAACAAATCTAACTCATTTTTTGATAGCTTACTTCTCTCAAACAACAATGTTGCCTCTTACTCACAACAAAAAATTCTCTATATCTCACTCATAAAATAAGACAAGTATGGTTGGTAATTTACTCAAAAATAATGAACTACAAAAGATGTATAATCTCTTGAGAAAGAATGTGCCCCTCACAATTGAAAAGGTTCAACTATTTATAGATCAACCAAGAAACCAAAAAGCCTATAGATTAGGCATGCAAAATGACAACAAGCTCCATGCAAAGCAACTCAACAATAAGATGGAAATCAAATAAACTTAAACTCAACAAATCCTCCTATAGATCGACTAGTTTCCATGATAGCAATATAAAGACTAATTCAATCAGCATATGCATAATTTGAATAATTACCAAGAGAAGACATCTACAACAAATCAAACTTAAAGGTGGCGCTAACTCCTATTTTGTTTACTTCACACTTGTCATAGCTAAACTCATTCAACTTCCATTATATGATAGCAGGTTTCAATCATTCCAAATGATGAATGAATCGAGTTAAGCAGTTTAATATGTTAGAAAAATTCAAGCATGGTCTCATTAAAGGCATCAACCAAGTCAAGCATTCTAAAACAAGCAATATCAAATGCAATGCAATGTCATATATCATGTGAATTTTACCATGATAATTTGTTTCTACTAGTAGTCAAAATATTTTAAATCGCCTTCCAAAGACATGGTCAACATCAACCTTCATTCCATATTCTAAGATATATCGACTATTAAACAACCTTGTGAATCGGCTTTAATGAATAAGATATAGTCGATCTCAAATGAAATATATAATATGTTTAATATATATTATTATATATTATTATATATAAATATATATAATATATATATTATATATATATACTTAAATACTTAACATGTATATATATCCATTAATATATATATATATCATAAGCCTATAATGTAAGCATCCATTTGATAACGAATGATCATGACCTTGTGACTATAATCACATACACACACATACATATAGTCATTTCTTCATGTATGTACCTCTGTGAATATTTCTACTCACATACATGTGCATTTGCTAATTCTCTCATACAAGGGTCTATGTATTTGTATTTATATATATGCCCATATACATGCTACATTTTGCGTTCATAAGAAACAACGTAAAGGTAACCATTTATAAATCCCAAAGACTCAACCCAAGCACAATCAACACAAATTCATAAGGAAGGATTCAAAGCTCAAACAGATAAACACTACCCAATAATGCACTCAATAGTAAACAAGACCTTTACTAATGCAAATATTTCAAACTAGGGATGACTTACCAACTTCCCACTTCTATGTCTAGACTCAACCAAAATACTGTGGTGTTTTTGTGCTCAAATAGTTTACGTTACTAGTTATTCAACCAAGATATTCTCTCGAGTGATACTTCCCCTCTGCCTGGAGGAATGAACATTTACTTGCAACCACTAACACATGCCTATGGCAGTCAATTTTTCATAACATATGTAATATGCATAAACACCTCCATCATTATAATAATAATTCAATAAACATCCATTCACATATATGCAGTATTTCAACATGAATAACATCAAGTGAGATAACATAAAATGAGACAATCATCAAATGAGATAACATTCAAATTGATAACAAGGTACAAGCATAATTTATTCATCTCTAGAATTCACATTACATTCATATTTACCCTATGCAATAATAGCAAATAGTAACTACACAACTGAGGTGTAACACACTAGTTATATACGACACAACACCATGCTCATGTAGGCTATTTTTATTATGAGGGTTACCAGACCAACCTCTTTGTTGAAGGGTAGTGTCAACTTACCAGTTAGGTAGATGTGTGACGAATCATAGTAAGTCTGTGGTTGGAGGAGAATCTCTTTGGTGATACTCTCCCTCATGCAATTGATAGCCAAGATTTGAGGATGTAAGCCCAACAAGGGACATTTGTACTTTAATTCATTGAGCTCTTGTAAGATATTTTTTGTAATTATGATAATCAAATCATTAAATGGGATTATGTAATGTTATATGAAAAAAAATGAAATCATTACATGGGATTATGTAATGTTATTTGAAAAAAAATGAAATCATTACATGGGATTATTGAATGTTACTTATGCAATGAAAATTTGAAATGGGCTTATTTCAAATATGCATCTTTGTTATTGAATTGGAATTTTTTTATTACTATGTATTGGTAAACTTAAACTATTCACATATGGGTTAAAAATTAGGTAAAACATTGGGCTTGTTAGAGATGCACTAAGATTGGACATAATATAAATTCATACATTATAATTTATGAGTTAAAAAATAATTTAACACATGTTTTTTATAATATAAGATGCATTTACAAGGTGCATTACCCTTAACATGAAGAGCCCAAAGGGCATGAGTTCATCAAATCAAAATAACAAAATTATCTAGTTATAGCAAATAGATTGGACACAAAGACATCACAACGATAATAACATAACAACCCACCAAAAAAAAAGCAGAAACCCCCCCATCACCTAGCAATACCCTCTCATTCCTCCATGAGGAATTTTGACACATGTTATTTAAGACATTAAAATGTGAAATTATACAAATGTGAAATTAATAGGATATTCAAATATTTATACTTTACATTTGATTCATAGTCAAGACATTAATAGGACATTAATGTGAAATTATATAAATGTGAAATTAATATGAAATCAAAAGGACATTCCAATATTTGTACTTTACATTTGATTCATAGTGAAGGGGTTAAATAGAAAATTAATCTGATATTATACAAATGTGAAATTAAAGTTAAAATTAATAGGATATTTAAATATTTGTACTTTACATTTGATTCATAATCAAGACATTAACAAGACATTAATGTGAAAATAAGTTGAAATTAATAAGACATTTAAATATGTGTACTTATTCAAGACATTAATAAGAAATTAATGTGAAATATAATACAAATGTGAAATTATAGGACATTCAAATATTTGTACTTTACATTTGATTCATAGTCAAGACATTAAAATAAATTAATGTGAAATTATACAAATGCCATTTGAATTAATAAGAAATTAAAGTTGAAATTAATATGACATTCAAATATTTGTACTTTACTTTTGATTCGTAGTCAAGACATTCAATATTATTAGAATTTAGGATGACTCATCATAACAATCACATACTATACAAAAATAGTGTCAATGTTAATATAATTTATATCCTAATAGGATGTCTTATGGGGATCAAATAAGTTCTCAAAATTTCTTAAGGGGGTCAAAGAATTCAAATTATGACTCATGTTCAATCACATTAGATATATATAATTAAGATATATGAATTAAGGTGTTCTAGGAAAAATGATGGCTTAAGGGGTCCTTGTAGGATGCCTTAAGGGGTCCTAATAGGATGTCTTAAGGGGATCAAAGTTCTCAAAATTTTCTTAAGGGGATCAAATAATTCAAAGTATGTATCATGTTCAATCACATTAGATAGATATAATTAGGATATATGAATTTAGGGGTCCTCAAAAAAATAATGGCTTAAGGGGTCCTCATAGGATGTCTTAAGGGGTCCTAATAGGATGTCTTAAGGAGATTAAATAAGTTCTCAAAATTTTCTTAAGGGGATCAAAGAATTTAAAGTATGTCTCATGTTCAATCACAATTGATATAATTAATTAGCATATATATGAATTAATGGATCCTAGGAGAAATGATTCCTTAAGGGGTCGTCGTAGGATGGCTTAAGGGGTCCTAATAGGATGGCTTAAGGGTATCTATGAATTAAGGTCCTAGGAAAATAAAATTTGGTGAAGTTTCCCAAGGCAACCAAATTTAACAGTAATATACACTATAAAGTGATTATACATCCAAATTTTAAGTTTCAAAGTAGGAAAGCATGCACATAACGAACAAAATATATCGAATATCATTTTTTATATTTAAGTGTAGAGTAATTGTGTATGTGCATATACAAATTTGGCATATATGCCAACTCAAAACAATATTCACAAAATGTGGCTATGTCATCTCAAGAAAATAAAACTTGTGGCGAATCATCAAAACGTAGCCTCTTTACACACCTGATATCGAAATAATAAATATATAAATATATCATCAAAACATGTATTTAAATATATCAATATATCATCAAAATATGTATTTAAATATATAAAACTATAAATATAATTACATGTATTTACAAGATGTAGACATGTAAAAATGACCTAACACTTATCACGCATATTGAATGACATTTTTTCATCATCGACATCATTATCATTTAATATCATTGTATTTCACATCATTTACACCAAAAACCCTATTTTCCTCAATTAATTAAATAATCTTTAATTATTTAATTAATTCACTATTTCATCATTTATCTAATCTTTATTCCTCATGATCAATTAAATAACATCAAATATTTAATTATGTTGCTAATCTACCCTATTCTCCTAAATCAATTAAATTACTATCACTTAATAGTTTAATTAAATCACTCCCCTTTCTAAATTAGAACAATTTAATCATTAAAACATCATTCAACAAAGTTCAACAAACAAATACAACTTTATTTGTTAAAATTCAAACATGGCTGGCACGTTCAAACTCAAAAATAATAATTAATTAATTCAATTTATTAATTACCCTCACCCCCTTTTATGATTGAGCAAATCACGATCATTGATCATTCACTATGATTGACTAACTGATTCATCTATTTCCGAACTAATCCAATTATTCTTCAATCCCATCAACAACTCAACTTGATTTCCTCAATTCCATAAATTATGCAATCTGAATCCCCTGATTGTGCAATTAACATCCTCAATTGGACTGATCACAAAAGCTAACCGAGCAATTTAATTCCTCTCAATTGTTCTCAATCGTTGATCGGGATTTTGCATTGTTATAATCTTGCACGTTCATCTTGAAACAAGAAACTTATAAAATAACCTTCTACCTTGTCACAAATCATCTAGAATTTACATAAGCGAAGTGCTACACAATTACCTCTTGAGCACATTACGAATTGTAATCACATTCTAGTTCAACATCGTACACACATTTTTTGCAACACATAATGGAGGCTTTGCATTGATATAATTTGATATCCAAACATCAATGTGAATACAATTTCAACATGAGATGGGTAACAAATTATTTATTGAGTTCATTGTTTGTTCTTTGTTTGCTAACAATTGTTTCATTGAATTTATTAGTTTTATATTTGTTCATTTCATGAGTAATAGGTTTAGGGAGTCTTAATCTTGTTTGAATTATTTTAATTCAATTATTTTTTGTATGCTTCATTCCCCCCTTACGACATTTGGCATGCTTGATAGGACCTCAGTCCTTGGCATTAACGTTTTTGTGAGTTTATTTTAAGAAGTTGCAAGTTCTAGAATGTTGATACCTTTTTTGAAATGCAATTGAAATCATTTTTCACAAAAGCTACAAGATTTTTGCGCAATCATTTCCTTTTTTCTACCATGATTGAAATTTTCCCAACCGATATTAAACTTTTTGGGACTACTTTTGATGTTTGAACCACTCTTGCAAAAAATAGGTTTGCAATTGCACATGTTTGGATGAATTTTGACTAATCTAGCCACTATTTTTGCAAATGAAAATTTCACTACTATCTAAAATATTTACGCTATTGCTCTGTTTCTTTCTGATTTAAATTTGCAAGCAAATTTTATGATTTCTAAAGCTAAGGTGTGACTGTTTTGGGTGTTTTGGAAGTTGCTAACATTGTTTGTGCAATCCTTGCAGGAATATAACAAATTTTACATCAAGAATTACTAATAGTTTAATTGCAGAGATGGCAAATGGTCAAAGGCCATTTTAGTTTTCTATCAAAGTTTTGTTAGTTTAAAGAACCTTTCAATTTGGTGTTGTAAAATTGAACCCACAACTTGCACACTTCAATTTGGTGTTCTTAAAATTGAACTTTCAAAGCTTTCTTAGTTTAAATAACCTTTCAATTTGGTGTTGTAAAACTAAACCCACAACTTGCACACTTCAAATTGGTGTTCTTAAAATTGAACTTTTAAAGCTTTCTTAGTTTAAAGAATCTTTCAATTTGGTGTTTTAAAAATGAACCAACAACTTGCACACTTCAAAATTGGTGTTTTTAAAACTGAACCTTCCAAGCTTTCTTAATTAAAGAACACTTCAATTTGGTGCTTATAAAATTGAATGTTCTTTGTTTTGACTAACACCTTCCATTTTGTTGACAAACAAATGCTTTTTATTTGTTGACCACATTAAGACGAACAATGCCATTAGAAACACTTAGAATTGGTGCTTAAAATTGAACGAATCCATTTTGATTTGCACACTGCTATATTTGACTAAAGTCTCAAATGATTTTAATTTGGTGCATATAAAAAAATGAATTGATATCATCACACTTCAAATTTTGGGATTAAAAATCAAATTTCTATGGATTGTATATCGTGTTTTTCATGTTGGGCAAACCAAGTGTGTATCATCTCCCCTCATGCCTTTTGAAAATATTGGGTGATGAAAAGCGCTTTGGGTTTCAAATTTTTTTTATTTCAAGCATCACCTTTAGATCAAGCCTTCCTTTGAGACACATCCCACACTGGAGAAATCAAGGTGACTCAAAGTGATTTTTCCCCGAGGCCGCTATATAAATCAGGTCACGGCTAAATGCTAAACCCAAATCGACGATTACTTGGTCAATAGTGTCATTCAAAATGAGGAGGTACCTTCGGGTATATAGGGCCCCTAGTAGGAGTGGTTAAATATTTTAGTAGCTTTTTGGACGTTAGCTAGGTGTTGGATTCTCTGAGCAGTGACTAAGAACCTTGTATTAGAGGCCACCCTTAGATCCAAAATATTCTTTGAAAGTGGTGCATCAAAATTTACTTTCGAGAAGTTACTTACCAAGTTCGATTTATGGTTGAGACATAATACTCTCCATAATTTTCATGTACAATCATCCCTTCAGGGCATGAGGTAATCCCACCTAAAATAATGTGCCTATCTCTAGGTTGTAATAATGTCTTCTAGACGAACTTGCCGAAATTCTTTGTTACTTTTGACATCAAACACTTTTCTTGGTTTAAAAAAAACACAACAAAGAAAACATTGAACTTGGTTATCAAAATCTCAAACCCTTTGGACTTAGTGTGAATACCTTTGAAAATAGCCCTATATTTGCACTCCTTAAAAGATATCTTAAAAAACATCTCTAAAGGTTTTTGAATATTTAGGCTTACATTTCAAGTCACATTTAGACCAAATTCAACATTGGAAACTATGGTTTTAGTATCTTGACTTTCAAAAAATTTGAGCTTTATGGAAAGAAACTTGCTTTAAGTTATAAACATTTAGAGTCAAAAAAATTTATTATGGTGTTGTATCACTTTTCAATTCTAAAAAAAATCAGATCAACCAAAAGATCAAAATTGCAAACTTGTCCAAAATACTATCAAAACGAAAGTTGGAAACAAACTTTAAAAAAAGTTGCTATTGCAAATATTTTGTTGCTTTTGAACCTAAGATTACCATAGTTGATCTAAAACATGCCACTATTGCTCTCTAGTTTATGACAATGACTGTAAAAAAATTGCCACTTTTGTAAATAGAATCATAATTTACTTGAATATCTCCACTATTGATCTAAACATTATCACAGTTGACCTATTTTTCAATTGCAATTGACTTGAAGATTTCCGCTTTTGACAAAACTTATGTTATTGCCTTCATTATTTCACCAGTTAGAAAAATTGAAATAGAGACTACTTTTCATAAACCTACCATAGTTGTTTTTGAGATTCATTCACTATTGACCTAAAGAGGGTCGCTTCTATCAGGATTATCTCTATTGTTTTCTCCATTACCAATCACAACTAGAAATAGAGACCACAATTGCTCTAAATTTGACTGCAATTGTCCTAAATTGTAACCGCTATTACTTTAAAGATTGCCGCTATTGCCCTATTTTCTGGTGAAAATCATAGACTAATATGAAATTGGTTAATATTCCATCTTTTAAGAACAAAATAGTCAGACCTTCAAAAGACCTCACATCTACATCATTTCATATCCATTTGTAAAGAATCAAAAAAATCAACCTAGTTTTAGGAGTCAAATCAAAACAATACTTGGATTATTGCTTTGCTCTTGATTTCTAAGATATCAACATTTGCTTGCACCTCAAGGTTAGTTCAAGTAGATCTTCAAACATATCCTCTAGAAAAATAGAGTAACATATCAATCCAAGTTTTCTATACTTTGAATCCCAAAATTAACATCATCTTCAAAACATCCACCGAACCTCACTCATACTTTAGGGTCTTGAGTATCAAAAAAACCATACAAAACCATCACCTTTGTCCAAAAGGTTATCTTTTACATCATCTTCATTTCATCATTCTTTTAAAAAAAATAGAAAAAGAACAAGACATCAAGAAAAATCTTACACTTCATGACCATTTGGCATCCTACTGCTCCCATTCAACAACTAGATCTTATTGTTCCTATCATATAACCAAATTTCACATGAATTAAAGGTGAACAATTGGACATTGTTAGTAGTTTGAGAAGCTTTGTATTTGAGAAAAAGGAAACACCAACTCAGTGGAGAAACATGACCACTATTCTAGACAAAGAGGAATGAAAAGTTGATCTTCCAACCAAAAGACCAATATTACCACCACCTACATGGCAGTGGATAATCCTAGCTTACAAAACACATTTTCAATAGAAAATCCCAAAAACAAACATCATTCCATTCCATAGTTAAGTGATCACAAAAAATTCAACTGGGTCTTGAATTTTTTATGACAACCACAAGATCTCAACATAGAAAAAAGATGGAAGCCATCAAGAGTAGCTCAAGTGCACATAAAACCTATATCACTAATGAGGAAAAAAACCCATGGAGTTATAAACCAAGTGACCTTATAACTCCTCAAAAAGAACCGTCATTCAAGGAAACACCAAACCAACCACCAAGTGATGAGGAAGTATGCCTTAGACACCAAAACATGATTGATACACAAAATCAACTTCCAGATCTAAATGGTGTGATCATAAAACAATAGGATAGTGATGAGGAGCTCATTGATGAGAAGCTATTAGAATATTCCCAAGAATCTAAGATGCAAAAGCTTATGGACAAGATGCTTGAAAAAAATGCAAACTCATATTTCCTCATACTAGCACAAAGTGGTGCAAAACTACCCATTGAATTCAACATGGACATGCTAAAAGATCCAAATCTTATTCCACTTGGAGACCAAACAATAATTAGACAACTTCCAAAACCAACCATGAATACCAACATACCACCATTGTTTTCATAAAATAATGATAAAACACAACCCATGGATAACCCATTGTTTAGGCAATCATCCCAAATTGAACAAGCATTTGTGGTGCAAGAGTATCAAGGAAATATGACCCAAAATTTGCCACAACAAAACACTATGCAAAACATGGGGAAAATTTCAATGAACCATCAAACTGGAAAACTGTCACAAAAGAAATACATGCCACAAAATACCTCCTACAATGACCCTTCCAACAACGTACAAAACCAACAAGGAAATTATCACAAAATCAACCACAACAAGGTGTACCATAAAAAAACTACCTAGGTAACCTTCCACAACATCAACCATAATAAGGTGTACCATCAATGAACTACCTAGGTACCCTTCAACATAATCAACCACAACAAGGTATACCATCATCGAACTACCTAGGTAACCTTTAACACAATAAGGTGTACAATTAACAATATACCTAGGTAACCTTCCCCAACACCAACCACAACAAGGTGTACCATCAACGAACTACTTAGGTAACCTTCAAAAAAATCAACGACAACAAGGTGTACCATCAACACAATACCTAGATACTCTTCAACAACACTCACAACAACAAGGTGTTTCATCAACATAATACCAAAGTACCCTTCAATACAATTCACAACAACAGGGTATACTATCAATGCAACATCAAGGTAACCTTTCACAAAATTCACAACAACAAGGGATACCACAAACAAACTATCAAGGTATACCCCAAACTCAATAACACTTCTTTTGGCAAACCCAAAACCAAAATCCTCAACAACAACAACAAGGAGGACCACAAAATCAGTACCAAGGAACACCTCAAAGTCAATATCAAGGTACACAACAAGGACCCAACCTATCTTATACACAACAAGGACCTAACATGCCTTATGCATAACATGGTCCTTAGAATCCCATGACTACACAATATCCTATTTACGACCAAACAAACATCATGGGACAACATATCTACAATACCCAACATCCTCAAACAAACACACCAAACAATAACATAAATGTGCAACTTCAAACGCTATGCTCTCCAAGATTTATTTGTCCTTATCTATTTGATCAGAATCTACCCATGGTACCTTTCCCCAAAGGCTTAAAAATACAAAAAATTAACAAGTATAGGGGGAAAGGAGACCCAATTGAGCATGTACTTGAATTTTTAGTAGCTTGCATGGAATTACTACAATAAAATGATACCTACTTGATGATACTTCTTTCACAAATTTTTAGTGGGCCCGCTATAGACTGGTTCTCTCATTTACCACCAAGTATCAGAACATTTGATGAGTTTTCAGATATTTTTTTCAACCATTTCTCATATAACATAGAACATGACATTACAATCACTGGCCTCTATAATATCAAAAAAAGTCAAGGTGAGTCATTTACATCACACCTACAAAGATGGAGACATAAAGAAAGAAAAATTAAGTGGCTCATTCCAGAGAAACAACTTTTCAATGTCTTTATCTCCAACGTACATGCAAATATACATTACAACCTCGCGGTGTTATGTCCAAACAATTTTGAAGAAACTATTGAAAAGGTGATACTTATTGAAAGAGCCCTCATTGCAAGGAGAATGATCAAACTTTACAACCCTAAAGATCAACCTTCTACTTCAAATGGCAAACCCAAGACATGGGTGAAAAACAAGAATGTAACTAATGATAGAGTAGTTGAGGCTAAGGTTGTACGCAATGTGCAAACTCCCAATATGCCACAAAATCAGGTTCAAACAACATAGAAAGGTTATCAATAGAACACTCAACTCAATTATCCTCAAAATAATCAACCCAACAACCAACAACAAAATCAAGGACAAGATAACAAATGGAGACCACCAAGATAATATGATCAACCACAAAGGAAATTTACTCCATTGGGAGAATCCCTTGAGGTGATAATACACAAACTAGTCAAAAAGAACCTCATCAAGATCAACAAGTGAGAAAACTATGAAGAACCTAACTTCAAGCCTCCTTGGTATAACGAGAACTACCAATGTGAATTTCACAAAAATCAAGGGGTATACTACTAATAACTGCATGAGACTCAAGAACATCGTGCAAGATTTAATTGAAAAAGGAGAGTTAAACATAAAAAATCAACTTGTAAATAAATACCTAAAGATTTATACGAATCCAATCCCCAACCATTCTAAGGGAAACAATAAAGGAAAATAATAAGATTATCGTAAGGCCACCTTTTCTTATGGCGAGGATACCATTCTAGGAAATGTCTCTTATGAGGACCATACCATCCGTGTGGTAACCATACTAGGTGAAATTATTGAATCCAACGTAACTACAAGAAGGGGGAGAGATACAATCCAAGGAGCTCCACACCTAATAAAATCCATGAGTAAGCCATCAAGTGACTATAGCATTGTGGAACAACTCAAGAAAACTCAAGCCTTAATCTCCATCCTTGATCTCTTAAAAATGTCACCAACACATAAGGAAATATTAGAGAAAGAACTTATTGAAACATCAATCCCAAACAACCTTGACACTGATTAGTTTCAAGCCATGGTGGGAAATATCACATCCACCCATCATTTAGTCTTTTTTGAGAAAGACCTTCCACAAAAATCCTTCCACAATCAAGCTCTTTATTTAGAATCGGGTGTCCACAAACACAAATTCAAGAGAGTACTAATAGATAATGGTTAAAGTCTAAAAATTTGTACCTTAAAATTTGTGAAACAACTGGGATACTCTGATGATGTCATAGAGAAAGGCAAGAGCATCGCCGTCAAAGCTTATGATGATATAAAGCAAAATTTAGAAGGCATAATGAGGCTACCCATTTAGATAGGACCAACAATAATAGAAACTACTTATCAAGTATTGGATCTCAAGCTTCCATACAACCTTCTCTTGGGCCGACCATGGATTCATGCCTTGAAATCAGTACCATCTACATTCCATCAATGACTAAAGTTTCCCTATGATAATAAGGAAATTACCATATATGTCGACCCTGAACCTTTCCATTTCTGTGCTAAGTTAGAGGAAAATTATAAAATATTCAACAAATACCCAACAATGATATATCTTTTCACTCCTTTTCATACATTGACCTAGCATCACTAGCTTCATCCTCCACTATCCCATCATCAATTGAAATACCTAAATCTGATACCAAGATCCAAGTACTTGACAAGGGTTGTGGGGAATACCACTTCAACTAGTATAATTTTTATATTGTTATGCTTATCCCCACACCAAAAACATATGGAGGACCAAAAGAGATCAAACATGTTCAAGTTGTAATGATGATAGTCAAACTAACCATCTTCACCAACTGGGGCAACATGCAAGATGAGGAAGTGTGCAAAGAATACCTATCTTCTTTGATCTATAAAGAAGGATGGGAGATTCCACTACCTCCCCTCCCTATTGATAAAAGAAACAAAGGATATCAATTAGCCAAAAGCATAGGGTTGAATAGACAAGGTGGCCTTGGTCTACATGTACAAGGTAAAAGAGAACCAATCATTATGGAAAAATTCTTGAAGAATCTTGGACTAGGTTATGGTACATTTAACGTGATTACCCCAACTACTAAAAGAACCTCTTATGAGGAAGGAGCTACTTCTACCACTGATGAGACATCAGATAATTGTGAACATATAAATGACTATATGTATATCCAAAACATTTTTGAGAGCGTCAACATAAATATTATCATCGTTGAACCTACATCCGAACCTACATCTAATGGAGACCATATAGAGATAGATTCCAATGAATACAAGTGAGATTCTTGTGACTCTAGTGAGCATAACCTAGAAACCCTATGGGGGTTTGATAAAACCAATGTCCCTACCCTAACAACAACATCCATAAGCTTCATCGATACCAACAATTGATAGATTGGGACCAACAACATCATACTCCGGTTTTGTACACATTCCAGAATGATGAGGCTATTGTGGAGTTCATGGGACTTCGAACCAATATATTGCAAGGAGATCACAAAGTAGGGTTTGTAATGGAATTAGATCAAGGAGCATATTTTGGAGGGGAGATTGTGTATTCTAGTCGTAAAAATAAACTACAAAATTTAAAAATCAAAAAGAGGTCCCTTAAAGAAAACAACAATGTAGCTTTATCCGATTTGGAAAAGAGAAAAACAAAGGACACATTTGAAGGTGAAAAACTCTTTGAGGCACCCAAAGATGGAACATTCAATCTCCCCACCATAGAATATCAAGAGAAATCAACACTCCTAGTTGAAGACACCAAACCTATCAATGTTGGCACAACAAAAACACCCAAAATTACATATCATGCAACAAGAATCTTCTAGATTTACATCTATAGATGCTAACTGACACAAAATAAAATAAAAAACATTTAAATTATGTGCAACAGAATCACCATCTACCATCTTTAAAGAATATAAGTGTGTTTTCAGATACAACTTATTAGTAAGGCTTTTAGTTTGATATTTTAGTTTGATAGATATCACCTATCCTCTTCCACAAATCAAATGTGGTCTTTTCATCTAAAAAATTCAAGAGAACAACGTCAACAAGACATAATCTTATGGTTCCTCTTGCCTTCTTATAAAGCTTATCCCAATCCTCATCTGACATTGATGTAAGTGTCTTTGTCTCATTACCAACAACTAACCACTAATCTCTCTCTTCAAGGATATCCTCCATTTTTAGTTCCCACATCTCATTATTAGATCCATTGAATCTTTCAATATGTAAATGAGAATTAAGATTCATTGTAACAAACTACCTTTACAAATCAGAAATTGACACAATATTAAAAGCTCCCACTACAACCAAAAAACCTTCAAAATTTTAAGAGAAAGGCATCCCAAACTCTACCCCAACTATTAGCTCTAATACCAAATATTGAAAATGAAGGTAAAACTGTATTAAATAATGTAGCTTACAATTTGTAAATCCTATGTAACTGTAGATTTAATTTTAGTATTCTTTGTCACAATCTATTGTGTATGTTTGATCTTGAATTAGATCAATTTTAATGTTGTAGAAAGTAGACAAAAGATTGTAGGATAAGTATAAGAAAAAATAGAAAGGACACAACATGTACGTGGAGAAACCCTTTTGGGAAAAAACTCCACCAAAATTGGTCTTTCTTGTATTATTTAATCTTTGATTAAGATTACAATAACATTGATTCAATTCTCCTTGATATGATTCCTTTGTTCTTCAACAAATCTTCACAACCTGCAATATTTTCTCACAAAACTCTCTCATACAATTGCTGCAATAATAGACAATATTATTGCTTACAAACTCATAAGAGTTAAATTATATAATATCACAAAGCCTCTTGAGAAAATTCATGCCTAGGGTTGCCAAGTTAAGTTCTCATATGCATTCACAAGTCAAACAAGAGTCTCCCTCAAATTCAGCGCCCAACACTGAAGTGTTAACCTCGTAGTTGTCAAAAATATCTTCTGCAAGCTCATCCTCAAAGTAGGCACCCAAACTAGGTCCCACTTAACTGAACATTATAAATATCTTTTCCATGAAATAATTGTAACTCAAAGATGCCAACTTGGGTGCCCAAGGTGGGCCCAAGATAATCTTTGTTAGCTAAAACATATTTGTCATTGATTCATACAAAATAATATGCATGCATGATCCTCCATCTATTAATTGAATGTATCAACCTATTATTTGTCCATGCAACTTAAGTCAACTAAAATTAACTAACATGCAACTGAAGATAACTAAAACATAACTAGACTGAACTGAACTGAATTGAACTGAATTAAACTGAATTGAACTGAATTGAACTAGATTGAACTTCAAATTGAATCAAACTAAATTGAACCTCGTACACATCAATCCCTATTTTATAGGTACTCAACATGCATAAATCAAAATCCCTATTTTGTAGGAATCTAGGATGTATTTCTAAAGTGTACTCAATTCACCAACCAGTTAATTGAACCAAGGTGGATACCACCTCCCATGTGGACACCCATGTGCTCCTATTTTGTAGGAGCTCTCCCAAGGCATTGCCACATGCTCTTATTATTTAGTAATAACTACAAATGTCAAATTAAATGTTTATTTCATTCCAAATTAATCTCTTCCTAATCCTAGTGTTGTGCAACACATTCCAAGGACTTAGGAGATACATGAAATATGTTTAGAATGCAATTAAATGGCATCCTATTCCCAACATTGATCCTAAAGAAAAGGTAAAATTCTTAGCATTTATCAATGAAAGAAAAATGAACTTTGCACGGACAAATGCATACATGTCAGAGCTAGATTCAGCATTGGTCATACATCACCTAGTAGTATTCCCTGGAGTTAAAACCATCAAGAAAAAGCTACAGAAGATGCATCCACAGATAGCACAAAGTAGAACTTTATAAAATATTAGATGTGGGCTTCATCAAACCCATTGACTATCTTGAATGGCTGTCAAATCTAATACTAGTATCAAATCCCACTGGAGGCATAAGAATCTGTACAAACTTCTGAGATCTAAACAAGGCTTGCCCAAACCTAGATGACTTCCCTCTTCCCAACATAAACATGATTGTAGATCTAACTACATGGCATGAAATGCTATCATTGATGGAAGGTTTCTATGGATATAATCAGATCAAAATATCCTCCAAGGAACAACATAAAACAACATTCAATTGTATGTGGGGGACCTTCTATTGGAACACCATTCCATTTAGTCTAAAGAATGCAAGGGAAACATATCAACAAGAAATGACTACCATATTTCATGATATGTTACATATAACTATGGAGGATTATATGTATTGAATACTAGCAAAGTCCATCAAAATAGAAGACCATTTGACCAACCTAGCAAAAGTATTTGACAAGCTCAAAAACTACAACTATAGGCTCAATCCAAAAAAGTGTGTATTTAGAGTAACATCTGGAAACCTAATAGGGTACATAGTATCAATAAGAGGAATTAAGGTAGATCCCACCAAGGTAAAATATATATTAGAAATGCATCCTCCAATGATATTGAAGCAATTGAGAAGCCTACAAGGTAAATTATAGTCCATTAGGAGATTCATTGTACAATTGGAAGACAAGTGCCATCCATTCAACCATCTGCTACAAAAGGATATAACATTCAAATGGGATGGTAGATGTGATCAAGAATTCCAACAAGTCAAGGAGTATCTACTCACTCCAGTATTAATGCCACCAATTGCAGATAAATCAATGATCATCTATGTATCTACAACACAAGAAACATTAGGAGCTCTCTTAACACAATTAGATCATAATAAAAAGGAAAGAGTGGTCTATTATATTGTCCGAACATTGGCGGGCTATGCATTGAACTACATCTTAAACAGACAAGTAAAAATGATATCAAAACTAGACCCCCTAAAGTGCCTATTGGCAAATCCAGCTCTAATAGGCGAAATCGCTAAATGGGTAATGATAGAGAGGGAGTTTGAGATAGACTACATAGACAAAAAAGATATCAAAGGAAAAATAATAGTAGATCAACTAGAAGAAGCACTAATGGAAGATCATCAACCTTTAACAAAAAATTCCCAGATGGAGCATATTGCTAACAAAACAAACAAACCATTGTACCTTGTATTTTGAAAGGTCCCACACTCAACATGGCTCAAGAGTAGGTATCTTATTTCTCACACCACAAGGAGATAGTATACCTAAGGCTTATAAAATTGCTTTTCTATGTACCAATAACATATCTGGATATGAAGCACTAATCACAAGACTGAAGATGGCCATAGAATGGAGGATAAAGGAACTACAAGTTTATGGAGACTCTCAACTAGTAATAAGGCAAGTCAATGATGAATATAAAGCAAAAGATAACAAGCTAATACCATATAAAAGAATGGTGGACAATTTCAAACAATAATTTGTCATCATCACCTTTGAATAGGTTCCTAGGATCAACAACAGAGTAGTCGATGCTATGGAGACAATAGGTTGACTTCTCAAAATTCCACAAAACATTCCTAAATACGAATTCCTTGTGGAGAAACTCCTTATACAAAAATTTGATATCTTAGAATCGAAAAGTTTTTGTGATGTTGTGAGTCCTAACTCACCATGGTACCAAGATATATTTGACTATATCCAACATGGTATCATGCCTCCTGACTTAACAACAAGCCAAAAGAAAACCTTTGTCCGTAGAGCATCTTGATTCACTGTCTTAGGAGATACCCTATATAGATGAAGTCTACACAAAACATTACTTCAATGTCTCAACGTGGAAGAAGCACAAACCGCTTTACAAGAAGTGCATGAAGGTATTTTTGGGTCTCACTCTAGTGGACCTAATCTAGTACAAAAATTGCTGAGAAAAGGGTACTATTGGCCCTCAATGGAACAAGAATGCATCCATTTCTCAAAAGGATGTTGTGAATTCCAACAACATAGTGATCTTGTTCATGCACTAACACAGGAACTGAGATCTATAACAACACCATGGCCTTTCTCATAGTGGGTATTAGACTTGATAGGTAAGATCTCTCCTACTTCATCTAATGGGCACAAGTTCAATAATAATACAACTGAATATTTCACAAAGTGGATAGAAGCAATTCCATTAACTTACATCACAAGGAAACAGATATCCAAGTTCATCTTGAATTATATGATTTGTCAATATGGAATTCCCCAAACTATCGTAACAAACAATAGAACTCCATCCAAAAACCAAGATTTCAAAGAGCTTTGTTCAAATTTTTCTATCCAACAAAGATTCTCCATGCCCTACTATCCCCAAGGAAACAATCAGGCTAAAGCATCCAATAAAACCATCCTAAAAATACTGAAAAAGACTGTTAATGACATTGGTTGTGGTTGAAATTTACAACTAAACCGAACCTTATGGGGTTAGAAAACTAGCATTTGTACTCCTACAAGTGCCACAAATTTTTCCTTGGTCTACAAATCTGAAGCAACCTTACCTATTGAAGTTGAAAACCCCTCATTGTGAGTATCCCTGAAACGCATGGTCAACAATGAGGAATCAGGTGACCAAATTGAATGAGTTGGAACTCTTAGATTTTTTGTCTCAAAGTATGTGATGAATGTGATGATGGATTAAGGATAAAAAAGGATAATAAATAAATTTTAACTATTTACATAAGCAATATCAATATATCATCAAACCATGTATTTAAATATATAAAACTATATATATATGTTTACTTGTATTTATAAGTATTCCATGTTGTAGGTTGAATCTGCATCCTCTCTTTTTTGTCTCAATTTATGTGATTAATGTGATGATGGATTAAGGATACAAAAGGAAAATAAATTAATTTTAACTATTTACATAAGCAATATCAATATATCATCAAAACATGTATTTAAATATATAAAACTATATATATACTTACCTGTATTTACTTATTCCAATGTACCATCTGCATCCTCTCTTTTATTCAATGCATCTGTAGACATCTAAATTTGACCCTTTACATAAGGTTAAATTTATTCCTTTCATTTCATTCATCAACATTAATTAAATCATTTATTTAATTAATGTTCCCCTTTTTTTCCTAACGTTCCTAAGGTATTTAGTTCGATTAATTAAATAATTTACTATTAGCCAATTTCCTCTCTAAATTAAATAAATCAATCAATTTATTTAATTTAGACAATTATCCTTTTCAATTTTTAATTCATTATTTCTCTCTCCTTGTCCCATCCTCAATAACCCTTTCACTAATATGGGTTAATTTAATTAATCCTTCATTAAGATGTGCATATCCTTAATTAGGATTAATGTCACATCCTCCATGTCTAGCCACTTGCCTCTAATCATCATTAATTAGCCTAATCATCATTAATTAGCCTAATCATTTGTTTGTACAATCTTAATACTAATCACTTACCTTTTCTAGCATGTCCTTAAGTCAACCTTTCTTGGTACTTACCTCTTTTGGGTTGACCTCTTCCCCATGTGAATTAAAAATTCACACTTATTCCCCCCATGCATTTTTCTTCCCCATGACCTCTCAAAGGTCACATCGTACCCATGGGACAAGGACCCATTTTAGGGGGCTTCTCTTACCCATTGGTTTCTTCCAAAAAGTGAATCAAAAATTCATTTTTATTTCTCCAAGGCCATCTCCAATCCCCATGGTGACAAGAGTGGAATTTCTAAAATTCCTCACTTGTCACTTTCAACCCCACTTGGGGACAAGGGATACCTTTTTGGGGAAATCCTCTCCCATCTCAAGGTACTTGCAATTACCTTGGGACCACATGGCCTTTTCCATGTCACCTTGTACCCATTCCATTTCACCATGTCCTTGGCCACTTCATCTGCCATATGGCAAGATGTGAGGGCTTGTGAGTCCTCAACTCACCATAGCCCTCCATCTTGGCCATGGTGGCTCAATCTTAACCATTGAGTCCTCTAGAGAATTCAAATTCTTCTATAAATACCTCCCTTTTCATTCATTAATGATCTTATAATTTATGAGCTAGAGTTTAGAACTTATGATTTTATACTCTCAAGCCATTTTGCATCTTAGTCATTTATTCTAGCCTCTTATCACTTCCATTTTCATTCTAGTATCCATTATGGCATTCACCCGCCACCATTAATCCTTCAACCACCATCATTGCAAGTTTGTCATCCAAAGAGCACACATCTACAATATCATCCAATGGCCAACCAAGGATCAACACAAATAGAAGGTATAATCGTTTGTATTTTTATCATTTTTTTGTTCGTGTTAACGTAGCCCAATCTTGAGGTTTTAGGTGTTATTTACTTCTCTTGCATTCCATTTTGTTTTTCATTTTTAGACTAGCAAATTTCACCTGATCACATTTCTGGCATGCCTGGTGGGACCCACGTCACGGGTCCATTGCTTTCACGTTCGCTATTTTTTGAAGTTTTGCAAATTTTGAAACATAGAGGCAACCTTGCCTAGGAGGGGTGACCTTGCCCAAACAACCAGACTATTGTGTTTCTATTTTTGTTATTTCTTGGCTTTATGATTTTTTGTAGTTTCACAAAACAAGCGACCTTTCCCAAACAACTAGACTATTTTATTGTTGTTTTCTTTTGTTTTTACCTTCTAACACTTTGCAGGTTCACTAGAAGGGGCGACCTTGCCCAAAAACATAGATTTTTGTTTTTTGTTTTGTTGTTTTTTGCCTTTTGACAGTTTGTAGGTTCACCAGAAGTGGTGACCTTGCCCAAAAACACAAATTTTTGCTTTCTATTTTGTTGTTTTTGGCTTTCTGACATTTGGTAGGTTCATAGAACAGGCAGTCACGCCCAAAACACAGAGGTGACCACGCCCAAAACCAAAATTCGCTTGTCAAAGACAAAAACAAAACTACTGACAAGTGTGTTGCAAGTGGAGAAACTTTGTTTAGATGGTTTTGTGCTTTCATTTATTTAAACTAGGAACTTAGGACTAATTAAAGGGTCAAATAATTTGCTTGTTGTGTTTAAAAGTGGACTATTGAGGTATCCAATCCCCTTGTGCCATTTGGCGATCTTGCGTGAAGAGAAATCATAGTCCACTTAGTCATTTTACCCTTTTTCATTTTATTAACGAGACTTGCTTGGGGATTTCATAACCCCAAGGGATGATCCCAACTACGTGTTACCAACAGGGTATATAAAGGGGGGAGGTGAAAGCTATACCTCAATCTAGTCATGTCATGTTTGACGAAGAGTCAAAGTTAGGGTGATACCTAGACAAGACATGAAAAGTTGGTCTGAGCTCCCAGTCTCTCACTGGCTACTCCCAACTCACACTTATGACAAACTGGTGTTCATGGTTTGGGCCCCACATACCATGTGTATATTGAGGATCTTGCCCCCCTGTTTCAATTATTGTTTAGCCTGTTTAAGTCAAAATTTTGCCAGTTTTTCTTGTTTGGGCATCCTTACCCCATTGTTTAGCTGACCCTGCCCTAAGTTTAGGTGACCTTGCCCTCAAGGGTCGGCCTTTCCCTAAATGGGCATCCTTTCCCTTCTGAACAACCTTTTTTAACCTCCATTCGGTAGTCGTTCACCCATTCCGGGAAGCCATTCACCCATTTGAGCAACCTATTTTCTCATTCTGAGTGTTGTTACCTCTTTCAGGGTACTCGTTTACCCATCTTGACCATCTGTCCATCCATTCCAGATATTCATTTGCTCATTTTGGGCATCATTCCCTCTTTCCGACCAGTTGTTCACCCGTTTTGGGAAGTCGTTCACCCATTTTGGCAACTCATTTTCCTGTTATGAGTGTTTTTCCCTCATTTAGAGTACCTATTTACCCCTCTTGACCATTCTTCCATTCATTTTGAGTATTCATTCACCTGTTTCGTGTGATCGTTCACCCATTTTGACAGTCTATTTATCCATTTTTTAACATCGTTCAACTGTCCAAAGTTTGTTTGGACGTCCTTGCCCTTGACAAGTGTCCCTTCCCCCTTGGATAGGTGTCCCTACCCCCCTAGATAGGCAACCCTACCCTGGACAGGCGTCCCTACCCTAGATAGGCATCCTTGTCCTGGACAAGCGTCCCTGACATGGATAGGCGTCCCTACCCCCTAGATAGGCAACTCTTCCCTAGAAAGGAATCCCTGCCCTAGAAAGTCTTCCCTACCCCTTTGGACAAGTGGCTCTACCCTCAAATAGGGGTGAAACAACCTTTTTCTTCTTCATTCGGGCCCCATTCGGGCTTGTTTTAGTGTCCATTCAACTACTTTCTACCTTGTTTGTCACATCCAAAGATTCAATCCTTCATATCACAATTTTCCTACATCTCCCTTAGTCTAAAATAATAATCCAATCATTCCTTCTCGTTCTATCCATCCCCAAACCATCCAATTTTTTTTTTAAACTAGGAATTTATTTACCCCAACTTGTTGAGGTCATAACTTTCTACTCGGTGCTCAGAATTCAGAGCCATTTATACCACCGGAAAGGTCTCCTAGAGTACTAATTCACTATCTAAAATAGCATGCCTTTGGCAACCCAATTTTAGGGTTTGACATAAGTTTCAACCCCAAATTCCGCTCCGAAGACCTTCAAAAATGCGATTTAATACAACATAGAAAAAATCGAAAAAAAATTGAAAATTTTAATTTTCTATTTTTCTCAATCCTATCACCCCTGGACTATTCTAGACCATAATTTGAGCTTTAATCTAGTATTAATATAAACTCCAATCCAATTCTAATTTGATATTTAATTCCATCATCCTAATCTAATATTTAATCTAATCCCAATCCAAGCTTAACTTGAATCCTGATTTGAGCGTTCGTCCATTCTTCTGATATCAAACAAATTCTTATGATCTCTTCCACCATATTCTTCCAATCCATCCTCTACCCCTTCTCTATTTTTTCATCTTCCATCATCTATTGTTTCCTTTTAATCTGTATCCATCATGAATCCTTATCCCCCTCTCACACGACCAATAATAGTAGTCAAGGGGAATCCTAACTACATTGACGATGATAATGAAAGTCTTGATGATCAAGAAGAGTGTAATATAGATCCTCTTGATGCTATCATTGCTAGCAATATTTTTCCAATCTCCCCCCAAAATCCAACTTCTCCTCCAAACTATCCCCCATGTCTCCATCTACACCTAATAACAGTCCTTATGCTACCCTTGACAAGGGATATCCAGTATCCCCACTATCCACATATCCATCATGTCCTCCCTCTCCACCTCTATCCTATCCAAAATCCACATCCTCCTATAGTACTCCACCATCCCCATACTCCTATCCTTATCATCATCAACAATCCCAATATCTCTAACTTAATCCCCCATCCCAATATTCCTCTTATCCTAATCCACCATCTCAATATTCTTATCTTAATCCTCTGTCCATGCCCTCCTATCCCAATTCACCATCGATTTCCTCCTATGTTAATCCATCACCCACATTTTCCTACGTTCTTCCATCATCCCAATCTTCACATCCTAATCCATCATCCGCATCTTCCTACTATTACCCACCATCCTAATCTTCCCAGCCTAATCCAACATCTGCATCCTCCTACATCACTCCCCCTTTAAATGCATTATATCTTAATTCTCCATCTAATCATAACCCACCTAGTCCTCCAACCACTCCTAGTCCTCCATCTAGTACCATTCACTCCCCTAATCCTAATCCTAATCAACCCATCCACTCATCTAATCCTCCAATCCCTACTCCTCATCCACCCCTCCACTCATCTAATCCTCCAATCCCTAACCCTAATCCTCCATCTCCTCCTAGTCCTCCATCCAATCCCATCCACCCATCTAGTCATAATCCTCCATCTCCTCCTAGTCCTCCATCCAATCATATCCCCTCATCTAACCCTAATCCACCAATCCCTAATACTAGTCCTCTAACCATCCATAATCCTCCATCCATTCCCATCACCTCACCTAATCCTACATCCATTCCAAATGTCACCCAAGGACTCATGAAAAAAGAGACACCATGCCCTCCCACTCTATCATGTGCAATCACTAGTGATGAGGCCCTCCTCCAACCTACACCTATCACTCACATTATCGTTCCTAACACCGTCCAAATGGTTGAGCCCATCAAACCCATTGAATCCATTGAATCCCCATCTTTTACTATTAGATATACCCAATCCATTGGAGACATCCAATTCACTCTTCCTAGTCCTAATATTACCAAATTTCAATCACATGACCTTCATAAATCCTCCATCCTCCCATCTCCCCCACCTAAGGATTCCCTTGAACAATCCTCTATCATTAGGCCTCCCACACACGATGAGCCATGCTAAGGGCTTGATCCAAAGCATACAAGTATATCCCCTCCTCCAAATCTAGATCCTACCATCCCATCCACTCCATCCCAAGATCGTAGTCCCCCATCCATACCATCTCATGATTCCTTTCTTCACCCGAATTCTGATCCTACCATCCTATTTACTTCATCTCAAGATTGCACTAGCTCATCCACTCGATCCCATGATCCCCTTTACACTCAAGATCCAATCACTCCATCTCATGAGCCTTTATCCCTCACTGCCACAAATCCAGATCTTGTCATACCATCTAATCCCTCTCCCAATCCCTTATCACTCATTCCTCCTGATGCTGCTATCTCCTCATCTCCATCGCATGATCCTCCAGCACTTCCTAGCCTTGTCATCCCAACGCCACCCTTATATCGCCTCGGTAACATTATAGTCATCCATGGTGGTCTCCTTGCAAAATAAAAACAAAGTGTGTGCACCACCCTTCCTGCTCCACATGCTAACGAACTCACATCATGCTTCCAAAAGAATAAGCATCCTACCATAGATCACTTGCTCAAGAACATGAACTATCAAGGAAAAGGTTTAGGCCTTCATGAGAAAGGTACTTTAGAGCCCATCTAGGTCAAAGAACATCCAAGCACACAAGGTCTTGGATATATCTCCCAAGCATCACAATCCAAAAATGTTGGTACAACCTCCATGCATCCTAAACAATCCTCTTCTAAAGGAATAAGAGGAACTTCCCACCATTCCACCAAATAATTTGTCACCATCCCCCCTCCTCCATCATATTACCTCAAAACAACCGTCCATCTTCCTCCTTCATCCTCTAAGTCCATTTTGGGTCCTTATGTTCCTCCATCCACCATTGCTCATCCTCCATCTACACAGTCTATTTTGGGTTCTTATATCCCAAATTCACCTCCTCCATCTCATCCTATTCATCTTTTCATCCATCCACCACCTATCCCTAATGCACAACATAAAAATCCTAAATTGATAAATCCTAATCAGGATCAACAAAGGCACCCCTCCATGTATGCTATCTCACATCCTCCATCTCCCCATACCCATTCCATTCCTACTACAAGCACTTTGGATGCCAAAGAAAAAATGTATCAATCCAAACATCCACATGAATCTAAAGCTCCTCATGTCCCCTTTAAAAGACATGTAGAAAAGAAAAATCAAATCCAAAATTCAAATCAATCCAAACGGCCACAAGGGCCCATTAAAGAAAAAATCAAAAGCATGTGGAATCCCAAGAAAAAAGAGGCCATGCCTTCAAATGAGAAATCCCTAATACCATCCAAAGTTGCTAATCCCAGAGCTAATCTTCTGCATCCTCCATCTCCTAAATATGTTTTGGGTCCTTATGTCCGAAAATTCACTATCCCAACACCTCCATTATCGCCACATTCTCCATCCATCAACCCTCCTATCATTTCACATCCACCACATGTGCCCATGTAGGTCCTGAAAACCTTCCTCCATTATACATCCACTCTATCATTCCATCCATACACTTTCCAACACCCCATCCACTATCTCTCATATCACCCCTATCAAATCCCTTTGATCCATTCCCTTGCATAATCCATCCATTCTAATAAGGTTGTACCAAAATCCAATGGTCGCTTTACACATGGGATATTATTACCTCATCTAGAACTTGATGCTTGAGTCCTTCGTCCATCTACTTTATCATATGTTTTTTGAATCCATTTATTCATTCATCCCTATCCTTATCCATCTCCATCCGTATTTATGTCCGAAAAGTTAAAAAAAAGTTAAAAAAATAAAAATAAAAAATAAAAAACAAAAGAAACAACAAAGAAAAAGAAAAAAAGAAAATAGTAAAGAGAAAATAATTCTCCCAATGGTGAAAAATTGGTAAACAAGCACCTTGGATAAGTACCATGATGAAAACCTAGCAAACAGGTGTCATGCGTAAATCCCCCATCTAGTCTACTTCCATGATTGGGGGCACCATCCACCTACACATTCCTTTCCTCCATCTCCTACATCTGCCTATCTCCCAAATCCCACCCCTCATATCTGATATGTATCTAGTCCCTCCATATTCCTTGTGATCTTGACCTAGATAGGGGAAAACATATATACATTGCTTTGGACACCTCTTGGCATATATTCCCCTCATCCATCCATTATCATATTCCTTATCCTCCCCATCTACTTTTTTGATCCATGCATATTATCTACATCCATCTACCTTCATCATCCATCCATCATCCCAACACCCATATCCCTTCTTTATCTATATCTCCTATCCATGTTCATCTTACTCCCCTATCTACCCATCCTTCTATCCCTCTTGCCTCGTCACGCATAAAAAATATAGAGTGGGGGCATATCGTTATTTATAGAGTCCTCAGAGACATCATCCACCCATTCCTCCAATTCAAACCTTTCCATCTCCCCATAATTTCCATCCTTATCTCCACATACATTTTTCCATCCAGTAACCCTATCCATCTTTCCCAATCCTTATTCCTCTATCCACCTATCCTAACATCTTTTCTGTTTCCCCATCTTTATTGATCCATCAATTTTACTCTATCTTTCCTTCCATATCCTAATCCCTTGTCTTTGGTATCTACTTATAGGCTAATCCCACACAATTGAATGCCATTCATCTCACTATCATCACTCCTATCTATTTCCCATATCTTCCTAATATCTTATCTTTTTTTGTCAATCATCTATCCATTGTCTCATCCTCCCACTTCATCTTTCGATGATTTTGATAACAATCCCATCCCCAAGATTCATCTTATGCATATCGACCATCCCATCTGCATGGCCTATCTTGGCTCATCATATCACCTCCATCATTGTATCTCCTTATCATGGTCATCTCATCATCCCTTATCTATTTTCTATTGTTGGTCTTATGTCAAACTACGTTGCCCTTGCACTTTCACATAGGCAAGATCAATCATTTGATCCACCCCTAGGGTTTTGTCTTGTCATCTCCCATCATCTATCTTTGGCCTTGTACATTTCCCCTCTTGTTTCACATAGGCAAGGTCGATAATTTGATCTAACCCTAGGGAATTTGTCCATCCAATCTTCATTTTTCCATCGAGGTCTCCATCATCCTCTTTTCTCTTTTACCCATGGTCTTTTGTCAAACTACGAGGGCTCTGCACTTTCACGTAGGCAAGGCTAATCTTTGATCAACCCTCAAGCCCCTATGTCTTTAGGGTGTGTCAGTATTGTGTCTTTTATCCTTATGTCTTGTCATCTTTTCATGTCCCTATCATCGTTGGTACTTCCAAAATAATGGTCATTAGTATCATGAGGTTCAATCAGTTTCAGATATCCTATGCCATGTTGATCAACCAATCTATCCTCCATCTTTGGTCTCAACAGGATGTATCCTTCCTCATTGACCTCATCAACCCCATCCATCCTCATCTTTGGTCTCAGTAGGATATATATTTTCTAACAGACCTCATCAACCCCATCCATCCTCTCGATCTTATGGAAAAGGATATTTTGAACTCGATTGTGATCTTTTGATACTTTTGGCTTTATTTTAGCATTCAAGCTCCCTATCATCACTTGTAAAGGCTGCCATGATCTATCATATTATGGTGTGTTTTGATTAGTTAACATAGGGGAATATCTTGATCTGAATTGTTTTCTTCTTGGTTGTCCCACGTAGTACCCACCAAGACCCATGAGGTCTTGTGTTACGTTGGGGCATCCTCTTGTGCTTGTGGTTATCCCAATACTTGGCCCAATTAAATTCATCACGACTTAGGGGTGTTGGGATAGCCTTCTTGTTTGTTGTGTTTGTGTATGCATTAGAAAATAATCCACCTTGTTTTTCCATACCATGGTACCTGGTGTCTTATGCTATAGAAAAAATCAATCCTCCGAAAATGACAAATTTTATTGCATTGCATCTTTACCTCCATCATCTTCATTCATTTTAACCATCTCACATCTCCATCCAATCCTAACCCATTCCCTCTAGCACAAATCATCTAATCACATCCTTGGTCTTGTTCCCAACCTTGCTACAACCCTTGACCTAGTCACTATCATCATCATCATCAATGAGATGTATCCTTCCCTATCCTTGTGTTGTTTTGGGATGTATTCTTCCTTATCCTTGTGTTGTTTTGGGATATATTTTTCCCTCATCAACAACACTCCATTGACCACTATTCCATCCTGGCTTGTAGCTTGATGGGGGAAACATCATATTTATCCTTGAATCCATTTGTGCTTGCCTTTATCTCTTCATATTACCATCCTCTCTCATCTCTCATTTTGCATCATCATCCCCATCTACCCTCGCATCATCTCCTCTCGAGGGGGCATCTGCAATCCATAATCTTCATCTTCACCCCCATCATTTTTTCCTCCTAGTCACTCCTTGAATGACTGGGGCATCTTCCTTAATCTAACCATCTTCTTGTAGCACCATCTCAAAGAGGGGAAAAATGTAGACATTTAAATTTGACAACTTACATAGGTTAAATTTATTCCTTTCATTTATCCATTTCATCTCATTCATCAACATTAATTAAATCATTCATTTAAATTTTTTTCCCCCCTTTTCCCTAACATTCCTAAGGAATTTAGTTCAATTAATTAAATACTTTACCATTAGCCCATTTCCTCTCTAAATTAAATAAATAAATCAATTTATTTAATTTAGTCAATTATCCTTTTCAATTTTTAATTAATTTTCTCTCTCTCCTTGTCCCATCCTCCATAACCCTTTCACTAATCCAAGTTAATTTAATTAATCCTTCATTAAGATGTGCATAACCTTAATTAGGATTAATGTCACATCCTCCATGTCTAGCCACTTGCTTCTAATCATCATTTATTAGCCTAATCACCTATTTGCACAATCATAATCCTAATCAGTTACATTTTCTAGCATGTCCTTAAGTCAACCTTTCTTGGTACTTACCTCTTTTGGGTTGACCTCTTCCCCATGTGAATTAAAAATTCACACTTATCCCCCCCATGCATTTGTCTTCCCCATGACCTCTCAAAGGTCACATTGTACCCATGGGACAAGGACCCCTTCTAGGGGGAATCTTCTCTTACCCATTGGGGACAAGGGATACCTTTTTGGGGAAATCCTCTCCTATCCCAAGGTACTTGCAAGTACCTTGGTACCACATGGCCTTTTCCATTTCACCTTGTACCCTTTCCATCTCACCCTGTCCTTGGCCACTTCATCTACCACATGGAAAGATGTGAGGGCTTGTGAGTCCTCAACTCACCATAGCCCTCCATATTGGCCATGGTGGCTCAATCTTGATCGTTGAATCTTCTAGAGAATTCAAATTCTTCTATAAATACCTCCATTTTCACTCATTAATGATCTTAGAGTTTATGAGCTAGAGTTTAGAATTTATGATTTATGCTCTCAAGCCATTTTGCATCTGAGTCATTTATTGCAGCCTCTTATCACTTCCATTTTCATTCTAGCATCCATTATGGCATTCACCCACCACCATTAATCCTTCAACCACCATCATTGCAAGTTTGTCATCCAAGGAGCACACGTCTACAATATCATCAAGGGCTAACCAAGGATTAACACAAATAGAAGGTATAATCGTTTGTATTTTTATCTTTCTTTTGTTTGTGTTAGCGTGGCTCGATATTGACGTGTTAGGTGTTATTTACCTCTCTTGCATTCCATTTTGTTTTGCTTTTTTAGACTAAAATATTTCACTTGATCACAACGTCTATGATTGTCTCATGATATTCCATAGAGATTTTCCATAGCTCTTTATTTGTAAGACTTCCATGATACCTCAACAGTTTTATATTTTTTTCCACCACCAAATGTGAGTAGTGTATAATATTCTTATGTGTTTCATAATCTTCAAATGTAGGAAAACCATTCTTCCTTAGGTATTTTCATAGCCAAGTGTCAACAACCACCACCAAATTTTTTGGGTAATGATAGCCATCATCATATTTTTGAGGTGATATTAAATTATGTTTAGTCTCCACACATCAAGCCAACTGGGTGAGTATTTTGTTTCCTCTTCATTCTCCTTAGATGCAACAACAACATACACATGTCCTGGAAACAAAATTTAATTCAATAACTTGTGTGGCATATAATTTGACCAGTCTACATACATGCATTCATATATATAATTAAATATATTACAAAATAGTAATAAAGTGAAATAAATTTAATTAAATTACCTTCTTGTACAAGGTTTGAAACACGGTCATAGTCATCTGATGCAAACACTTGATCATTGTCTTCAATTGTTGTTTCATATTGATAGTGTGTTTGTGTAGATGTCAATGATCTTTGCTTCCACTCTTCAACCCATTTTGTATTCTCACATGCTTCCCAATCTCCTGAAATACAAAACAGACAAAAATATGCAGTCTCCCTTGTCCAAATAGTCCACATGCTTGCATTTGAATTTTTAAATGATTTCCATTTAATAGATCCCGTGATTGTCCCACAATCAATTCTAGGTAGAATATTTTCTTCTTGAATCAACTAAAAGGATCATTGAACTATAGAGTGTTCGCTTGATCCTATAGATAATTTTTTATTGTACTAATGCACAATCGCATGTTCATCTTTAAATTTTACTACATCCTAAAATTTCAATTGCTCTCTAGTGAGAATTATTTTAATACATGAACCAACTCCATCATGTTCTCCTTTACCATGTCAAGCTTCAAAAAACTCCACATGTGTTGGACATTATTTTCCTTGTGAACCCTACTCAACCAATAGAACATTCAAGCATTCTTGAATTTTCTGTACAATTATCTGACCATATGAGATGTTTTTTCATCTGGGTTCCTTTCTCTTAGATTTGTATAAAATATATTAAAATAATATTGAAAAAACTCTGACACATTTAACTGATTGTCGGTCAAATAGAAATGATAATCCCTCAAGATTTTTCTATCATCCTTTGTGCTATCATCTACATGCCTATATATAATATGAACAAATATAGCCACCTACACTGAATTGTAATATTATGATTGAATTTCCTCTTGTGGAGCAAGAGTATAGTTCTTTTGCAAAATCAACCACTAATAGTATAGTTCCAACTAGAAATGTGTTTTTACATGTGTGAAATTGTTCATCAATCCATTGAGCATGTTGAGAGTTTGACATATTTTGGTACAATCTTACTCTTAAATTCTAATATGAATGCATGTAAAATAAATTTTTTCATGATTAAATCGTAACACTTTCCAATTTTTCCATCTTTTACAGAATACTCAACATTCTTAAATATTCTTACATCCACTAATTGTTGTCCAAAATCATTTCCAACAGTTCCATGCATACAAACTCCTAAGAATGAAAGATTACCACAACTAGTGCATTGTCTAGAAATAGATGAAATTAAATAAAATAATTTCCCATTAGATCTTTCACAAAACAAACCTATTATAAATGCTTGATTATTTCATGTGCCATATTAATACCACATTCCTGCATAATCATGTTAGTATATAAAGTAAAACGTATATATCGAAAAACATCATAATAATAACAAAATTGCACATGAATTTTACAACAAGGGATTAGATGATTATTAATTTTGACATACCAAGGTTTATATTTTTTTTTAAAGATCTTTGTCTTATGCTAATATTACCAAGTAACACTGAATCATCAAAAAAAATTCTATAAAATTTGGTTCAAGTTGTGTCTAGATAGGTGTTTTGGATGAGGATCATGAATTTTGGACCCCATAATTAATTTTAAAACATCTATAGCATTAGATGATAGCCTATTATTATCATGCCAATATTTTTCAACCAAAGATTTGATTTCAATATTCAATTTCATGTCAGACCTTGGGAGTCAACCACTAAAACTCCAACATTGGTTGATTGGATTGTTTTATATAATTTCTCTTCTCTTTACACTCTTACCAATGTTTTAGGATGGATTTTTAGAATTCCACTAATATTGCCTAACATTATTTTATCCAAAGTTGTTTTATTAACTATAGCAACTATTATATCTCATTGTGTTGCATTCTTATCTTTAGATCAACTCTTCTTTCTGATATACTCAATGACACTGGCAACAATAGATATAACATGTTTAAGTGATTCATATTTTCTTTTTGGTTTCACCAAAATGCCTAAATTTTTTATTACTTTACTCATTTTTCACATTCTCATCAATTACATCATGAGATAAAATTGAAATGATAGTTTTTTTCGATACAAAAATTGTTTGTATAATCAATTGGCATATGTTATTATTTGTCTCCAAGAAATCTTACTAGGAAGATTATCCAAAATAGTACTTTCAATTTTTTAAAATATTTCCATTTTCAACAACACAAGGATTTTTATTTTCAACAACAAAAAGATTTTCATTTTCATTTTCAACAACAAAAGGATTTTCATTTTCTACTAGTTCTCTATGAATAGAATCAATCTCAACATTTTTATATCCAGCTTCTTCTAAATCATCTAGAATCACATTTTCCATATCATTCAAAGGTGGATTTGAAGACGTACATGGATTTGTGCCTATTGTCACATTCTCCATAGCATTGAAAGGTGGATTTGAAGACATTCCAGGATTAGTTTCTATAATCGTATTATCTTCCACATTCACCTCTTGTAAATTTGCATCATCTACATCCATGGTCTCTTAAATTTTTTTATCTTCAATAGTTATGGAAATAAATGCTTCAACATTATTCATTTCTCAAATCCTCGTTCTTCTATCTCTTTGTCTTTTTGCCTCCTCTCTCTTTGCTTGAATTTATTTAGGGGTCAATACATTCCTATCTTTCCTCTTTTGATGATGTTGTGATCCCATGATTAAAAAATCCGAAGTACAAATAATTTTCAATAGTAAAGTCTCTTTTTATTCCTCCTTCAAATGAGTATAAAATTAACATATTTCGACTCCAAATCTGTCCCAATGTTGCATCCTTTCAAAATTAAAATTAAATTACAAGTTCAAGAGCCTATAGAAGACAAGATTTGATAAAAAATACAGAATTAGTCACTATCGACCGTACATTGGCAATATTTTTTTAGCAGTAAAAATTCAAAAAGATAAAAAAAGGAATGAGATCCCATTTGATAAATGGGATCTCATAGAAAATGGGACCATGTATCCTAAATTGGATCTTGTTCCTTTTTCGACCATTCAAAATATTAAATAAAGCAAAAAAGATCCTATTTATTAAAATTTGAATTGTAGGTTGGGTTTATTCTTTGGTTTTTGAGGTTGGGAAAAAGCTCGGGGACCCCAACCTTAGCTTTGACCTGCAACTTGAAGGTCATGCCAATGTCACTAGAAAAGTGACTTTGGACATATGTCTAAAGATAATTTTTTGTAGATTTTTTTGATGAAATTAAACCCATTATAGATCTGAGATTGTGTAGATTCAACTATGTAATGTTTTTATAATCGGATTATTTTTTTGTTTTTCAAATAATTTTTTTGAAACTAGTCCACAAATTTGAAATTCAGGGTTTTTTAGCATTTTAATAAATTTTTATTAGAAGATTTTTTGAAAAATAAATTATAGGTGCACATTCTTCAGAAAATTCTTTTCAATTTGAAAAAAAATTAAAAAATGATAATTTTAGGTCATCTTATGCATGATGTACATAAAGAATTTTCAAAATAACAATTATGGCCAGTAAAAAATAACAATTTTTTTAAAAAAATTACAAAAAAATATTATGCACATTCTTTAGTGTGTTGTAGATATTTTCCCAAAAGGATTTATAAAAATACAATTATTTAGGTCAAAATATGGATGATGTACACGTGCGTGGTGTTGAATTACACAAGACAATTGGGAGGAGGGGGGTGAATAAGTTGTATCTAATCACATTCACCATAGATCTTAAAAAATTCCATATTTACTTTAATCTGTTATTAAGTATGAACATGAAGTGCAAATAACATAAAGCAAAAATAAGAAACACCAAATTTACATGGAAAACCCATTGAGGGAAAAACTATAGTGAAGGTTAACTCACAATATAAGAGTAATTGTAAAATCGATTACAAAGGCTCACTGCCAAAGGGCTCACTGCCCAAGTAAGGGCTCACTGTCCAGATGGAGGATCATTGCCTACATATACAAAATATAGAAAGAAGAATGTTACCAAAGAACATTATCTCAATGCAATAGAAAAACAACCACTACAACTCACACACATTTGCAACCTTGATCATAGAATTGCAGACACCATCAACTCACTGCCTTCAAGAGTCTAACACATTGAAGTTCTCATTACCTCAGATCACTTTCACACAATCTTTCACATCTACTTCACTTCTCACACTTGTGGCTTACAAAACTTAACATCATGCCTTGTATTTATACCATCTTCAATTTTAGAAACTTTCTCCAAGGTCGGCTACACACTCTTTATTTTTAAAAATTCAAATCAGGTCGGTGACTCAACATTCCTATGGTGAATGAGAACGAGAGTGGACCAAATTAATACTTAACTAGGACCCAAAATAATATCTTGGATCAATCACACGCTTCCTTAATTAATACTATGAACCCCTAAACCTACAAATGCACAAGAGCAACAAACATGTTAGGTTGTTAGATCAAATGCATGCAAACAAGTATGAGGGATTTCCCATGAAATCCATCTATTTAGACTAAAATTAGGAAAATGAAGAACACAATAAATACAAGAGAAGCATATAAATCCTAATTAAGCCAATAGATTTAAGATCCCATGGGGGAATTGGTGCCAATGGAATGTTGCAATTGGCCCTTTCTCAATTCCTAAGTTGCAATGTTGAGTGATTGAGCAATGGTCAAATATCACAAAGAGATTTGAGCATAACCTTGTTGAAAATCTTGAAAATGATGAATGATTGAGTGAAATGGGCAAAATTAGCTCTCAATGTGAAGAGAGCAACTTTTCATGAAGATTGTGGATGAGGATGAAGTTGAGTATAGTAAGTTTACTCAAATTATGGATGATTGAATGAGACGAAGAGTCTCTCATTTATAGATTCCCAAATTGGAAGAATGAGGGATTTGGATGAACGTGGGATAAAATACCAACCAATGAGAAGAGGCCACTTGTCCACATGTGATCGGAGGAGGAATGAGCACATTTTGGTGTATGATAAATGCTATGAGACTCAAATTTGAATTTTGAATGTGACATGTGAGAGGGAAAGAGAAATGAAGTTAATGTCACTTGGCTCAAGGCCAAGGACATGTAAGAGGCATTGAATGCCTTGTTGGAAGGACCAAGTCCACTTGGCCTTTTTGAATTCAAATGAGGGAATATTCCATGTTGATGCTTTGTGAGGGAAAATAGAGAATTAAATAAATCGAAGTAATTGATTTATTGTGCAAGTTGCATTCTCTAGAGGATTTTAGTGAGAGAGATTAACTTAATCAAGGTTTTGATTAATTTAATGAAGAATTAGATGATGTGACAATTTAGACTTAAATTTATGAATTGATTTAAGTCAAGAATTGAGAGAAAAATATTATTAAATAAATGATTGGATTTATTTAACCAAGAAGGAATATGTTACCTTAAATCAAATAAGGTTGATTTTATTTAATTTAATAAGAGGACTTTAGGGATTTTAATCAAATAAAATGATTTATTTAATTAAACAAAAAGGTAAGGTTAATTAAATTAAATTGATTAATTTAATCATTGGAGGAAGAGGACTTAATTGGATGAATAATGATTCATTAGATTAAGAGACATAATATGATGAAGTGTTGAAAGTATGATTCAAGAAAAAATGATGTTAGTAATCAGGATCAAGTGTGTTGAACTGAAAATGTACATTTTCCATGTCTACAGATACTTATCCTTCATATAACATGTAAACATCAGGTCAACCAAACCTAATGAAAACACCAATAAACATTTAAGTGTGCATATTATTAACAATAAGATAACATGTGGACTGCATAAAATGCTTCACCATACATTGGAACATCTCTTATATGCCTCCAAATTCATCCTCAACAACTACAACAACTTTCATACAAAGAACACTTTCCATCCGTCAATCTGGATTGTATAAACACACATTATAACTCCAGAACTAGTCTTTCAGAGAACCAAACTATAAACATTTTTTCCAAAACACAGATAACACCATTAAAAGCCTTCCTCCAGATTTGCAAGATATGAAAAAAACTAGCAAAGGACTGCGGAGTAGAAAAATTTCTCCCAATCCACAAAAAACCAACTCTGTCAAACTAGTTCACACACTGGTGAACTCAACTTTCACTCTTCATCAAAATAAAAGCTATAATCTAGGATATATCACCCAAGGATGCCCATAAATAATACTACATATCTATACAAGAATATGATCAATAGAAGAAAAGTAGAGCACATTATTGGAGCACATTTTGAACACACACACAATTTTGTCTTCACTATTTATTAATTTTCTCAAAATCACTTGATAGCTCATCATATCAACACACCCACAACACCATAAAGATAGCTCCATGTACTCACATCTCTACAGTATCTCAACTATACGTGTACCACCTACAATCACTTGATTTCTTTCACTGCAATAACTTGTATTGTGTTGACATCAATGACATCGTTAATGACAACACTACCATACTCATTCATACTTGCAATAATCTCCCCCTTTGTCATTGATGGAAACACATGATGTGAAAAACCATCAAAGACAACATACACACTCTTCCCCTTTTTTTTAGATTAGATAGCCTATATAACATTCCTGCACTCTCTTCTCCTTACAAGATTTTCTCTCTCCCTTTCAACTTTTTTCAGATATAGATAGGTTTTTTCAAATGACTCTCTCCCCCCTTTTACATCAATGGAAAAGAAGTTTTTTTGCATGATTCTTCAGCCATATAAAATTTTGATCACTCCCCCTTAGGAGTGAACCTATGACAACACACATATCATACAACAACAATGATACTCTCTACTCCCCCTGAGGAGTAGACCCCAATCATTAGTCCAGACATATGATGAATCCGTAGATCCATTGGATTGATGCACCTCTATGTGCACCTAGTTCAAAGAAGGAGGGACAATAACCCCCATTTTCTCCTGGAGATACTCAAAAGTATCCTTAGGAAGAGCCTTAGTAAATATATCCACAATCTCATCCTTTGTAGGCACATATTCAAGCCTGACTTTATTCTCCAATAACTTCTCCCTTAAGAAATGATATTTGATAGATATATTCTTTGTCCTTGAATGCACTACTAGATTCTTTGAAATATTTATTGCACTTGTATTATCACAAAAGATAGGGATAGGCTCATCACACATCACACCTATATCCTTCAATGTTTGCTTCATCCATAGTACCTGTGTACAACAAGATGTTGTAATATACTCAACCTCTATAGTGGAAAAAGAAATTGAATCTTATTTCTTTCTTAGCCATGAAACTAGTGTTGTGCATGTTTTGCACACATGCCCCGTTCAAAACGGGGACCCTCTCTTTCTTTTTGCCTTACTGGGTCATTTAGTTGTTGCCTCATTTTGCATGCCCCTTTTTTTGGTGTCCTAGTTGGTCAACGTGCCCTTCAAAGTCTCATTTTTGGATGACCATATTTTGCCCCTAAAATAAAAAATTGTTAAGTCTTGGGTTTTTCGGGCTTTGCCTCCCCGCTCGCTCGATTCGCTTTTTCCTTCATTTTTGACTTTGGGGACAAGTTTCCCATGGATTTGGGATGTTTTTGTGGTGCCTAAGTGAACTGCCAAATTTTCATCAGGTTTCAGGAAGTTGTGAAATTTTCATTCTGGAACTCCGTCCCTCCATCACCGTCCGAGAAATTCATATGTCCCTGGCTATTCTGAAACATGAAACCTTTGTGGCCATTTCTGAGACTTCATCTCCCTTTTTATGTTTCTTCCTTCCATCCGCCTTAGGAATTATGGCTTCTAGAGCTCGACACCTCCGTGGCCATTTTCAGAAGTCCATCCCTCTTTTTCCATTTCCGGAACTCTGTCCCTTCGCCGTTGTCCAAGAACTTCATCCATCCCTAGCTATTCTAGAATCTGGCACCTCCATGGCCGTTTTCAAGACTCCATCTTCCTTTTTCCGTTTCTTCCTTCCATCTGCCTTAGGCATGCTGGCTTCTGGAGCTCAACACCTTCGTGGCCGTTTCTGGAACTTCGTCACTGTCCGAGAACTTCATCTGTCCTTGACTATTCTAGAACTCGACACCTCCGTGGCTATTTTCAAGACTCTGTCTCCCTTTTTCTGTTTCTTCCTTCTGTTTGCCTTAGGCATTCCAACTTTCGGAGCCTGGCCCCTCTATGGCCATTTTCGAAAGATCGTCCCTCTTTTTCCATTTCAAGAACTCTGTCCCTCTGCCGCCGTCTGGGAACTTCGTCTGTCCCTGGTTGTTCTGGAACCCAACACCTCTGTGACCATTTCCAGGACTCCGTCTCCCTTTTTCCATTTTGGACATCCATCTACCTTAGGCATTCTGGCTTTCAGAACCTGACCCCTCTGTGGTCATTTTCGGAAGTTCGTCCCTCTTTTGTCATTTCCGGAACTTCGTCCCTCCACTGCTATCTGGGAACTTTGTATGTCCCTAGTTGTTCTGGAACCCGAAACCTCCATGGCCATTTCTGAGATCCCATCTCCCTTTTTCTATTTTGGACATTTGTCCACCTAAGGCATTCTGGCTTCCAGAGCCCGGCCCCTTTGTGGCCATTTCCAGAAGTCCGTCCCTCTTTTGTCATTTCTGGAACTCCGTCCCTCTGTTGCCGTCCAAGAACTTCATCCATCCCTGGCTGTTTTGGAACCTAACACCTCTGTGGCCGTTTCCAAGACTCTGTCTCCCTTTTTTCATTTCTTCCTTTCGTCCGCCTTAGGCATTCCAGCTTCTGGAGCTCGGCCCCTCTGTGGCCATTTTCGAGACTTTCCTTCTAGAATGTTGTCCCTTCGCCACCATTCGAGAACTTTTCTTTCGGATTGATATCTTTTCGTCCATCATCTACTAGCTGCCGTCCTTCCAACTTCTCGGGTTCCAAACCTTGGAACTCTACCCCCAGAATTCCATTTCACCTTGGCTATTCCAAACAACAAACTCTTGACAGCTTTCCCACTTCACAACTCTGGGTGACCCAATGGTGACCTAGATGCCCCCTAATCCAAAATTGGACTTTGAATCACATACTAAAATTGCATCCTCTCTTGCATGAACTTTTTAAATTCAAAATTTGAAGCCAGGAGATACCATCCGGGTCGCCCTACCCTGTTCGTCCTTTCAAAACAACATTTCAACCTCTCGTTCCCAAAACATCCAAACGCTCTCCCAATTTAGAAATGAACTTTGACCCACATGCTCAAATTGCATCCTCTCCTACATTAACTTTTCAAATTCCAAATTTGAATCCGGAAGATACCATCTGGGTCACCCTACCTTGTTCGCCCTTTCAAAACAAAATTTCGACTTCTCGTTCCCGGAACGTCCAAACACTCTCCCAATTTGGAAACAGAATTTGACCCCACATGCTCAAATTGCATCCTCTCTTGTATAAAATTTTCAAATTCCAAATTTGAAGCCAAGTGATACCATCTGGGTCGCCCTACCCTATTCGCCCTTTTAAAATAGCATTCTGGCCTCTTGGGCCAGAACCGTCCAAACTTCCTCCAATAAGCTGCTAATGGCGATTCCCACTAAATATTGTGATATTTTGATGACGCATGGATGGATATAACAAGGATTTTGTAGGATTTGATTAACGTTTTCCTTGATTTATGTATGAAAGCACTTATGACACTTCATGTATGCAGGTTTCAAGAAGCCTATCGCAGGTCCATCAAGAGACCCATCTCTCCTTGTGGCATCCATCAATAGAGCTCACATTAGAAGAAGGCCTATACCAAGGAAGTCAATGACAAAAATGCAAGGGGGTGGCCTTGAAAAAAGCACAAGGGAGTTGTCCTAATTTTCACTAGATGATGATGATCTTTAGGGGTTGTCCGCCCAAATCAGGGGCAACCAATCCATTGATACAAGTTGTCGACAGACCCATTTGATCCAATGAATAATTTTGCAAGTCCATCGGGAAGAAGGTAGATTTTAGGTAGTTTTAGCTACAGTAAAAGGGAAATCAACTAAAAGACAAAATTACTATAGTGATTGGCCACTACAAGACAAAATAGGAAAAAGACAAAGATGTATTTTAAATTTTTGAATATTGTGGGGTAGGTGAAGCTCTAATGTAATTGAATCTGAGCCACACAATCTAAATCAATCCTAGCCATTCATTTGGGCTCTGGAAAACTATAAATAGGGGTCTCCCCCTCATTTTTAAAGGGTTGGAGAGTTGTTGTAAAAAAAAATTTTGTAGCAATAGAAAGCAACATTGCATGATCTATGGGTGTTAATTTTTGAGTTTTCTCATTATGTGTGCATGGTTCTACCTTCCAAGTTAGTTTTAGTTGTTAGTTTCTTTAATGGAAGTGATGATGGTGTTTTCTGTTACAGTATCTGATAAGCTTTTAGCTCATACTTTTGGCACTTGTTGATGACAAGATGTGCAAAGTTAGTATGAGATTCTTTATTTGATTGCTACAACTTAGTTCACTTGCATGTTCATGATGTATTAATGCAAGCTTAAAATGAGCAGTCCTTAGAAGATTGCAATGGTTTTGTGTAACTGTAGGATCTTCTTGGCCAAGCAAAATCTAGTTTAGGGAGTTTGTCTACTATAGAAGCCTCCATGATCACTATTCATTCATAGTTTCAGATCCAGGAACCTTCTCTCTTCCCTACCCTTTTTCCTTTTTTTTTAATAAATAACCTATGCTAAGTTTCATTGCACATTATAAAACTAAATCCAATGTTGAAATGGAGTTCTAGACTATTGTTTGAACCTGTAGCAAACGCTCAACAACTCTCCCATGTTAAGAACTCCATTTGTAGATCCAACTTCCCCGCTTTGTAACTCATCCGTAAGTCTACCTTATGATTCTAAAAAATCACATAAATGAACTAAGGTATTCCAAGCAAATTCAAGACCTAACATCCGAGAGACCTTGGGATAGTTTTCTGCAATCTGATTGTGGAATATTATCTTTCAAGAGAGGTGATGCACGTATGGATTACCTGTGTTGAGAGGTGCATAAAAAAAACATCAACATAACTGGCACTAGAGGGAGGGCATGACATGTTGAGGCTACAAAGCTGAATGTTGGATGTTGAAAAGAGCACTTTCAAGAAGAAATATGAGATAAGGAGATCTTTTTTAATGATGGAACTTGAAATCGGAAATTTTTGAGGGCAAACAACAACTGAGTTGAAATGGAGCAACATGTGCAAATCAACATCGCTCAGCTACATGCAGATTTAAATAGGAGATTGAAGATACCATTGCAACGATTTGCATCGGTAGATAAGTGTAGGATCCATTACACTTGCAGGCACAACGAATTGGAGTGTCTAACCTTCTTGAGTAGAATTGAAAGAGTCTTGCAAAGAGAGATTCCCTTTTGGGAAATATATGAGCCTTTAGCCCTTGTTGACTTGGAGGAAGAATTGACAACCATGGCAACCAAGGCATTTGAGGGGCTGATCCAAGAACATTTGAAAAAAAAAGGTGGGCCAAGATTGAAGGAGGTGTTGATGTCTAGTTGGTGTAGATTTCACAATGCACCTCACTCTGAATTCACTTGCCCATCATGCATGAAAATTATCACTCAAACCCGGTGTTGTTTGAATGAGTTGGAGCAGCCAACTTTTGATAAGGATGAGTCATTCCATGAGGAAAAGGAGTTGTCAACATTTGGAGGACATCAAAGTAAAGATGAACCAAGGAATGCCACACAAGCTAGTGCTGGGACAAAAAACATAGAAGATTAAAACCAAGAAGAAGGAGCAGAGTGCCTTGGGGCAGCAAGCGGTCTCAATAAAAAATCAACCAGAAGGGAGTTAAAAATCCTTTCCTCTATCAGCAAAGACCGGTCCTCCCTCCACTCTAGAAGAGGAACGATTGGCAGTTGAAGATGAATTAAAAAAGTTTGCAACAATGCATGTTGGAGCAACCAATGAGGATGCTAAAAATCAGCAAGAGGAATAAGTTGACACCCTTGGGACAATAGAACATGATGATGAAGGCATAACTAAAATCAGACTGGAAGACCTCTCCTTCATCAATGATAGTGACCAAGAGTCTGAAAATGCAAATTTGGAGGAGTGGGAACAACTACAGGTCATAGTTGTTCACTACCAGTTTTTTGTTTCAAATGACGATGAGAACCCAATCATGGATAGATATAATGAGGTAGTGTCAAGGCTAGCAAGGGATTGGTATAAGCTAAAATGTTTGGTGGATTTGGAGGTATTGCTGCTACCAAATTGGTGTAGGCTGCATGATTCATCGCACTCGGAGTTCACATGTGAGCTATGCCAAGAATCCATGAATCAAGTCAAAGAACAATCAAGACAGCCGAGTACACCATTTCTTGGAGTTGCTTCAAGGACAAAATGTGAGGACCAAGAGCCCAAGCCAAGTGACAACTCAGCTGAAGACAGACCTCAAGAGGATGTTGGGACAACAATAGAAGAAGGATGCCAATACAGTATCAAGCTTTCAAGCAATGAAGTAGATCAAATAGGAATGTTGTCCACCAGTCATCAAGAATTTCTCTCTCTTCAAGAGCATTTGAGCACCATGGATGATAGGCTTTATGAAAAGTCATTGGAGGGAGATTGCATAGTGGATTTTTTTCCCCTTGATGAGGTGCCATCAATTGATGACTTCTTTCCATTGGGACTTGTACTGCAGAGGTATGCTCATGTCGAGGAAGAGAACGTCCCAGAAGATGGTAGTGATGAAGACATACTCCTTGAGCTTTTGAATGCTGATGCACTAGAGTTTCCAAATTGGGAGAGGGGTTCCTCCTCTATCTATAGTGATAGTGAGCAAGTGGAAATGAGTAAACGTCATGATGAGATGCATGAATAGAAAAGAGAAGAAGACAAAGGCGGGGGTGGTGAGATAACTGCCAACATAGATGAAGCACCTTCTCGACTATAAGATGCAACTTGCAGTCCTTCCACCATGATTATTATTGATCCTCCTTCATATTTATATGGCTGCAATAGGATAGATTCATACATGTCATCATCCCATGACACTGAGCATCATGAAGATAAGTTTGATGCTTGGGAAAGGAAGTTGGAAAGCATGCTACCGTTTGAGGACAGCAATCATGTGTACACTTGGTTTGCAAAAGATCAATGAGATGAAGTCTATCTTCTTGAAGAATAGCTGATAGGGATTGTTGATCCCACGCAAGACATGGAAGAATTTTTTCCAACCCCTTTCTCCCTACCTTATGCAGGCTTGATTCCTAAAGTGTTGCACCATCTGGTGCCTCCATCCGAAGTTGCCAATGCAAAGATCAGCGATGCAGTGCTCGCTCTTGATTATCAAATGCTGCCACCTCTATGTGACGACATCCAGGTTCTATCATTCCTTGCTCCTATTAATTCTCATAGTTGCACTTATCATTTTGATTATGGGAATGAGGAAAAATGAACGTGTTTATGGATTAATCGTGGGTTTAGCGAGCCTTCTCACTTATTGATTTTCCCTGACCAGGTGACTAAACTTGAGTGTTGCAACATTGAATTTATGTTTTTAGAATATAAGGATAAATCTACATGGTTGAGAACTATAATGATTTCCCATTTTCTTTTTCATGCATTGCGAAATCCAAGGGGCGTGAGTGTCGGTTGGCCTTCCTTGTATGTAGTGCATTGTAAATATATCTTTGTACATAGCTCATTTTTTTAGTAGTGTAGGTTCCTTGTAAATACTCCACTTTCTTGCTTTCCTTAGGTTAGTTGGTTTGTTGTCGGTTGCTTGCTTTCGAGTAGTTTGTTTTCTATTTTCTTTCACTGTCTTGCTTTGGTTTTGGTGCCTACTTGTTTTTACTTCCATTTTGTTGTTGCTTTCCTTCTGCTTTGCTCGGGGTCCCTCTGCTTTTGGTTGGGCACATTTGTCCACACAACAACCATTTTTATTTCCTGGGGCTGTTCTATGTATTTCTTTGTCAAACTCTAATTAAGTTTTCATAATGGATGGTGAGGATCTTTTGTTAGTATCAAGCGATCTAGATGTTCGATTCAAAGTAGAGAAGTCGTTGGTTGGTCTGATTCTGAAGTATTCTAGAATCTTATATCTCTCACATATTTTAAGGATTTGACGGTCACTGTAGGTCCTTTGTGAAGTCGAGTTAAGTGAAAAATCTAAAATTCTGCTTTAGCACCACTGTGATTCTCAACCCTGAGTGTGAGCTTCATTTCTTGCAGTTTGAAATAAAATAACTAGAAAGAGAAAAGAAAGAAAAGAAAGAAAGCCAAATATTGAAAATCAAAAGAAAAAAAATTAAACTTTTTAGGGGTATATGAATAACTCTGTCGGGGCTATGGATGCCCGACCGATAGTAGAGCAATGCTAAGGAGAATCACAACAACAACCTCGTTGGGGCTATGGATGCTTGACTGGTAGCGAGTCAATATCCTAGATTCTTTTGGAGTTAGAATAAACTACATAACTTAACTTAATGGAGCTTAGGTTCTTGCAGTAACTGAAGGATGGGAATTAACGCAATTGCACACATGTGGATTTTCAACATATTGAAGGTTGGGTTGGCTAGTGGTTTTGATCCTCTGTTTGCCATAGCATGAAGGTTACAACCAAAGATTCTGGGTTTGTGATTCCATCTTGTCATCGAAATTCTCTGGAGCATTTTCCCAACGAGTCACCATTTATTTTGCATGTTTTGCACGCACACCCCATTCGAAACGGGGACCCTCTCTTTCGTTTTGCCTTACCGGGTCATTTTATTATTGTCTCATTTTGTGTGCCCCTCATTTTACGTGCCACTCATTTTGGTGTCCTAGTTGGTCAACGTGCCCTTCAAAGTCTCTTTTTTGGCTGACCATATTTCACCCCTAAAATAAAAAATTGCTAAGTCTTGGGTTTTTCGAGCTTCGCCTCCTCGCTCGCTCGATTTTCTTATTCCTTCATTTTTTACTTTGGGGACAAGTTTCCCATTGATTTGGGATGTTTTGTGGTGCCTAAGTGAAGTGCCAAAGTTTCGTCAGGTTTTGAGAAGTTGCAAAATTTTCATTTTGGAACTCTATCACTTCGCCACCATCCAAGAACTTCGTTTGTCCTTGGCTATTCCAGAACCCGACACCTCTGTGGCCGTTTCCAGGACTCCATCTCTCTTTTTATGTTTCTTCCTTTCATTCACCTTAGGCATTCTGGCTTCTAGAACCTGACACCTCCATGGACATTTCCAGAAGTTGGTCCCTCTTTTGTCATTTTCGAAACTCCATCAATCCGCTATCGTCTGGGAACTTCGTCCATCCCTGGCTATTCCCAAACCCACCACCTCCGTGGCCATTTTTGGGACTCTGTCTCCCTTTTTTCGTTTCTTCCTTCTGTCTGCCTTAGGCATTTTGGCTTCTGGAGCTCGACACCTCCGTGGCCGTTTCCAGAAGTCTATTCATCTTTTATCATTTCTGAAACTCCGTCCCTCCACCGTCGTTTGGGAACTTCATCTATCCCTGGCTATTCTAGAACCCAACACCTCCATGGCCGTTTTCAGGACTCTGTCTCCCTTTTTTCGTTTCTTCCTTCCGTCCGCCTTAGGCATTCTTTTGTTGTTTCCAAAAGTCCATCCCTTTGTCGCCGTCCGGGAACTTCGTCCGTCCCTAGCTATTCTGAAACCTAGCACCTATATGGCCATTTACGGGATTTTGTCTCCCTTTTGTCATTTTGGACATCCGTCTACCTTAGGCATTCTGGCTTCTAGAGCCCAGCCCCTCTGTGGCCATTTCCAAAAGTTTGTGCATCTTTTTCCATTTTTGGAACTCCATCCCTCCGCCATCGTCCAGGAACTTCTTTTGTCCTTGGCTGTTCTAGAACTCGACACCTTCGTGGCTGTTTCTGGGACTCTATCATCCTTTTTCCATTTTGGACATCCATCCGTTCTAGGCATTCTGGCTTCTAGAGCTTGGTCCCTCTGTAGTCGTTTCCAGAAGTCCATCTCTCTTTTGTCATTTTTGGAACTCTGTCCCTCCCCCGCCAACTGGGAACTTCGTCCGTCCCTGGAACCTCCGTGGCCATTTTCGGGACTCCGTCTCTCTTTTTTCGTTTCTTCCTTTTGTCCGCCTTAGGCATTCCGGCTTCTGAAGCCCGGCCCCTCCATGGCCAATTCCGAGACTTTCCTTTCAAAATGTTGTCCCTTCGTCGTCGTCCCGAAACTTTGCTTCCATATTTCTATCTTTCTGTTTGTTGTCCGCTAGCTACCGTTCTTCTAGCTTCTCAGGTCCCAAACCTCGAAACTCCACCCCTGGAATTTCGTTTCACCTTGCCTGTTCGAAGCAACCAACTCTTGACAACTTTCTCACTTCACAACTCCGGGTGCCCCAATGATGACCCAAATGCCTCCTAATCCAAAAATAGAATTTGACCCACATGCTAAAATTGCATCCTCTCCTGCATGAACTTTTCAAATTCCAAATTTGAAGCCGGGAGATACCATCTAGGTCACCCTACCAAGTTCGCCCTTTTAAAACAACATTTCGGCCTCTCGTTCTTAGAATGTCCAAACGCTCTCCCAATTTAGAAACGAAATTTGACCCACATGCTCAAATTGCTTCCTCTCCTGCATGAAATTTTCAAATTCCAAATTTGAAGCTAGGAGATACCATCTGGGTCGCCCTACCCTGTTCGCCCTTTCAAAACAACATTTTGGCCTATCGTTCTTGGAACGTCCAAACGATCTCCCAATTTGGAAATAGACTTTGACCCACATGCTCAAATTGCATCCTCTCCTGCATGAACTTTTAAAATTCCAAATTTAAAGCTGGGAGATACCATCTGGGTCGCCCTACCCTGTTCGCCCTTTCAAAACAACATTCTGGCCTCTTGGGCTTGGATCGTCAAAACTCCCTCCAGTAAGCTGCTAATGGAAATTCCCACTGATTATTGTGATATTTTGATGACGCATGGATGGATATAAAAATGATTTTGTAGGATTTGATTAATGTTTTCCTTGATTTGTGTATGAAAGCACTTACGACACTTTATGTATGAATGTTTCAAGAAGCCTACCATAGGTTCGTCAAGAGACCCATTGAGAAAGATGAAAAAGGAAAAGCACCTAACTCTTGTAACCATTCATTTTATACCCACCTCTCCTCGTGGCGTCCATCAATAGAGCTCGCACTAGAAGAAGGCCTGTGCCAAGGAAGTCAATGACAAAAATGCAAGGGGGTGGCCTTGAAGAAAGCTCATGGGAGTTGTTCTACTTTTCACCAGATGATGATGATCTTTAGGGTTTGTCTACCCAAATTAGGGGCAACCAATCCATTGATGTCATTTGTCGACAGACCCATTTGATCCAATGAAGAATGTTGCAAGTCCATCGAGAAGAAGGCAACTTTCAGGTAGGTTTAGCTACAGTAAAAGGGAAATCAACTAGAAGACAAAACTGCTACAGTGACTGACCACTACAAGACAAAATAGGAAAAAGACAAACATGTATTTTAAGTTGTTGAATATTGTGGGGTAGGTGAAGCTCTAATGCAATTGAATTTGAGCCACAAAATGTAAATCAATCCTAGCCATTCATTTGGGCTTTGGAAAATTATAAATAGGGTTCTCCCCCTCATTTGTAAAGGGTTGGAGAGTTGTTGTAAAAAAACATTCTGCAGCAATAGAAAACAACATTGCATGATCTATGGGTGTTACTTTTTGAGTTTTCTCATTATGTGTGCATGGTTCTACCTTCCAAGTTAGTTTTAGTTGTTAGTTTCTTTAATGGAAGTGATGATGGTGTTTTCTGTTACAGTATTTGATGATCTTTCAGCCCATACTTCTGGCACTTGTTGATGACAAGTTGTTGTGCAAAGTTAGCCTGAGCTTCTTTATTTGGTTGGTGCAACTTAGTTCACTTGCATGTTCATGATGTGTGTATGCAAGCTGAAAATTTTTAGTCCTTAGAAGATTGCACTGGTTTTGTGTAATTGTAGGATCCTCTTGGCCATGTAAAACTCAGTTTAGGGAGTTTGTCTACTGTAGCAACCTCCATGATCACTGTTCATTCGTAGTTTCAGATCTAGGAACCTTCTCTATTCCCTGCCTTTTTTTCCTTTTTTTTTTAATAAATAACCTATGCTAAGGTTCATTGCACATTATAAAGCTAAATCCAATGTTGAAATGGATTTCTAGACTGTTGTTTGAACCTGCAACAAACACTCAACAACTCTCCCATCTTAAGAACTCCATTTGAAAATCCAACTTTCCCGCTTTGTAACTCATTCGTAAGTCCACCTTGTGATTCTAGCAAATCACATAAATCAACTGAGATATTCCAAGCACTGTCAAGACCTAACATCCGAGAGACCTTGGGATAGTGTTCTACAATTTGATTGTGGAAGATTGTCTTTCAAGAGAGATGATGCACCTACACATTACCTGTGTTGAGAGGTGCATAAAAAACACATCAACAACTGGAACCTACATCCAAGAAAGAATGCACCACCACTTGTACTCTCCTGGTCATCTACACAACCAGCCAAATGTGCATCGGTGTAAGCATTTAAAGTAAAATCAGTATCCTTAGGATACCACAAACCATGATCCAGAGTTCCTTTTAGATATATAAATATCCTTTTCACAACTATAACATGTGTTTATTTTGGTTCTTCTTGAAATCTAGCAACCAAACATATTGCATGCATGATATCTGATCTAGAAGCAGTAAGATATAGTAGTCCACCAATCATAGATCTATACTTGCTTTGATCAACTTTAGGAGATTCATCATCCTTACTTAGTTTGCATCCAGTCACCATAGGAGTACAAACCAGTTTGGAGTCATCCATTCCAAAATTCTTCAATAATTCTTTAACATACTTTGATTATGAAATGAATATGCCTTTATCAGTTTGATTCACTTGAAGTCCAAGAAAGAAATTAAACTCACCAATCATGGACATTTCAAACTTTGTTTGCATCTTATCTAAAAATTTCTTGCACATATTTTCATTTCCTCCAAAGATAATATCATCAACATACACTACTACTATCAAGATTTTATTTCCTTCAATTTTGAAATAAAGATTAATATCTATGGAGCCTTTGTTGAACCTTTTCCGAGTCAAATACCTGTCCAACCTTGCATACCATGCTCTGGGAGCCTATTTGAGTCCATATAGTACCTTTTTCAACTTACAAACCATATCTAATTGATCTAATAACTGAAATCCCTCTGGTTGTTCCATGAAGACCTCTTCTTCCAATTCTCCATTTAGGAATGCATACTTAACAGGGAAAATTTTAGTGGAAAATCTTCACCAATTGGCAAATAATTGAAATCAAGACCTCCAGAATTGGCGAATAGTACAAGTTAAAAATGATGCTAAATCGCCAGGTTTTTACAAAAAATAATAATTCATCTTGATTAATTCACCCATGTATTATATTTTAAATGATACGTCATTGGAACTGATTCACTAGCAATTTATACTATAATCACAAATATCGATTATATTCGCTTGTAATATTATTTCCATACCATTAATTTTGGGGAAATATCGCCACAATAATAAATTACCATTTAATTCCACATATATTTTAGCCTTGATAGGGCTTTTATTTATTGCCATCAAATCATCGCTTAGCTTTTTAATCGGATGGTTGCAGGTTGATTCCACGGCCTAATATGCACATGCCTTTTAAAAGGCTTGTTGAGGCCCAAAATTTGTTTTGGGCCACATGATTAAATCTAATTGTGTGGCCCAAAACAAATTTCGGGTCTCAACAAGCCTTTTAAAAGGCATGTGTGTATTAGGCCACAAAATCAACCTGCAGCCATTTGATTAAAAATCTAAATTTCTAATCGATGGTAACATTTACAAATTTCCCCCGGCGCAATGATGAGAAGGAAACATTCTATAGTGGGACCTAGTTATAATGGCGTGGGTGACATTGATGATGAGGATGAGCAGTTGAGATTAGACGAGGTTGATTGGACAACATACTAAGCTAGTGGAAGATGATGTATGTCATGAACTATTGGCAACAATGAATGGTGGAGATCAAACAGAGATTTGATCATACGTCTTTCCGGGAGATTGTTGTGAATATTGTAGATTCCCTTCTTGATTCTTTGGAATTACACAAGCGGTGTACCTATGCCTTGGTGGATCTCGCACCATGACAAGTGTTGACATGAATGATGAAAGTGCAAACATGAGGATGAGAAGGTGAGTGTGAACCCCAGGTGGAGTATGAAATCCTTATCGGCGTGAGTGAACATCATCGGTAGGACACTTAGCGATGTCCCCCTGGTACAATGATTCAAATAATGGGGAACTGTGTCGATCAACTATGAAATTTTTTAAAGGAGAGATTCACCATTGTAATTAATATTTTTAGTGAATATTCACTAGAATTTTCCACTATGATTATTATTTTTTACCAATTATTCATTAAGATTCGTCTGGATTTTACAAAATTTTTCAATAATGTGCATAGATTCACCAAAAAAATTAATAATTTTTTTCAAATAAAAGGAAAGATTCGCCAATATTTTACACCTTCACCGAGGGGGGGGTTTCTTAAAGTTATCCCCGAGACTTAACATCCATCTAGTATACCTTGAAATCTTTGTGAGCAAAAAATGCCAAAAATATTTGAATGGCCTTCATTCTTGCCACTGGAGTAATGTCTCCTCAAAGTGTATTCCTTCAACTTGTGAATAACCTTTGAACACAATCCTTGCTTTGTTTCTTAATACTTCACCATCTTCATTCAAATTATTCTTGAATAACCATTTTGTACCAATCACATTCTTGTTTACTGGTCTAGGAACCAATTCCCATGTCTAATTCTTCTTTATTTGCTATAATTCCTCTTTCATGGTTGTAACCCATTTTTCATCTTTGCATGCTTCACACACTGTTTTAGGTTTTGTCTTAGAAAGTAGACACAAATTTACCTTAGCTGCTACCATTTTTCTTCTTGTTGTTACACCTTTTCCTTTGTCTCCAATTATTTGTTCTTCCAAATGATTTTTCTATACATATTTTGGAGTCTTAGGAGTAGGTTCTGGAGTCTCTTCTTCTTCAATATGTCCTTCTTCTTCCTTATCCTTCTCTTGCTCTTATCCAAAAATAGGTTCATCTAGTTCATTTTCACTTAACTCAACTGGATTGTGCATATTTTCATCAACTTTCACATTTGCACTTTCAATAATCTTTCTCAATCTCTTATTGAAGCATCTATATGCTTTGCTTTTGGTTGCATATCCAAGAAAAAAACCTTCATCACATCTTACATAAAAATTTCCTAGATTCTAATCATCTCTTTTATATAACATTTTCTTCCAAACACATTAAAGTACTTAATAGTAGGAATTTTACCATACCACAACTCATAAGGAGTCTTTGTTTTGTTGCCTTTGATCTAAACTCTGTTAAGAATATAGATAACAATATGAATTGAATCTCTCCAGTATACCTCAAGAACATTTGCCTCACTCATCATAGTGCTTTTCACTTCTTGAACTATCTGGTTCTTCCTCTCAACAACTATGTTGAGGAGTTCTAGGAGCATACAGATTCCTCTTTATACCATTCTCTTCACAAAACATATTGAACTCATTGGAGGCGAATTATCCACCTCCGTCAGACCTTAAGCATTTGATTTTTAGATTCACTTCATTCATGTCATTCTAGAGTAATCATCAAGGAAAAGCATAAAATACCTGTCACCATTAATACTTCTTGTTCTTGTAGGACCACAAAGGTCTATATGAATCAATTCCAACATTCTATTAGCTGATTGTTCTTTTCCTTTAAAGTTGCAACTTGTTTGTTTTCCCAATTGACAACTTCTGGAAAAAACATAGGTAGGCTTTGTGATTTTTGGAAGATCCCTAATAGCTTATCTTGAACTAATATTGTTTAGGTTTTCAAAGTTTACATGTCCCATCCTTCAATTTCATAGCCAAATTTCATTAACTTGAGACACAAAACACCAATCATCAACACCCTTGAGCTGATAAATATTTCCATATTTTCTTCTTCTTGCAACTACCACTGCTCTGGAATCTTTTATGATCTCACAAGTATTATCTTGAAACACAAGCTTAAATCCTTTACTACACATTTGTCCAACACTCAAGAGGTTATGCCTTAATCCCTTAACATAATCTACATCATTAGTATTGTGCTTTCCATCAAAGCTAATTGTTCTCTTTCCAACAATCTTGTCACCAAAACCATCTCCAAACATGACTATTCCTCCATCATACTTTTCAAGTTTAGTAAACTTACTTTTGTCTTTGGTCATATGATTTGAGCAGTTGTTGTCAATTACCCAATAGTATTTTTCTTGTCTAGCATGAAAGGTAGAAACTAGAGTGATTTCCATCATTTCCATCTCTTTTACAAACCACATTCCCTTGCACATCTTCCATGGTTAGTAGACATTGATGTATTCTCTAAGGCTAGAAACATGCATTCATCTTTATCACCCTCAATATCAAATTCATCATTATAAATTCCAACATCTTCTCTAACATAATACAATTTCTTGAAATTTTTGTCTTTATTGTCTTTGCCCTTCTTGTGTATGACTCTATTTGGACATCTTGAAGCATAGTGACCAATATTTCCACAAATAAAACATTTAAAGGGTAACATACTTTTGTACTTACTTGTACCTTTCTTCAACTTCCTTGTAAAATTTTCTTCCAACTCCTCTGAACCTTCACTACCTGGATCATCTTTTGACTTTGTTGCTTTGAAGGTTGTTTCTGTTTTCTCCTTTTATTTTCCAAACTTCCTCATTTCAAATGCGGTCAAGGTGCCAAATAGTTGTTCTTAGTGAATTTATTTGGATCATATAATTCCTCAATGGTTGATACCTTGTCACTATAAATCTCCAATAGGGTCATCAAAATCTTCTCCATTACATCTTCATTTGTCAAAGTACCACCTTGATTTTTATATTTATTTACTATAATATAAAATCTTTGAAAGTAGCTTGCAATGTCCTCACCTTCTTCTATTTTCAAGTTCTCATATCTGTGCTTGGATGCTAGCTTCTTTGATAATTTGACTCTATCATTTCCTTCATAGATATCTTTCAACTTTTCCCAAACTTCATGAGCAGTGCCTAATGAAATAAATTTTGTCAGCTCAATCTTAGATAAAGCATTACAAATTTCATACTTTTCTCTTTCATTTTCTTCATAGGAAAAATCCTCATCTGTAGAAGAAGGACAACTTGATGGCTCAACATATTTTGTCTCAACATCTTTCCAAGTCTTGTAACCAAGAGAGATCAGGTAAAATCTCATTTTCACTTTCCAAACATTGTAGTCAGATCCATCAAACATAAGGACTGTCAATTTGTGCACCATTGTATCTACCTCAAACGATAAAGCTCTTCTTCTAGATACCAAAGCTCTGATACCAATTGTTGAATTGCACAAGACAACTAAGAGGGGGGAAGTGAATCAGTTGTATCTAATCACATTCACCACAAATCTTAAACAATTCCACATTCACTTTAATTTGTTTTTAAGTATAAGCATGAAGTGCATATAACAAAAAGAAAAAACAAGAAACACCAGATTTACATGAAAAAACCATTGAGGGAAAAACCACGGTGAGGGTTAACTCACAATATAAGAAATTGCAAAACTGATAAAAAAGGCTCAATACCAAAGGGCTCACTACCCAATTTAGGACTCACTATCCAGATGGAGGCTCATTACCTATTGATACAAAGACATAGAAAGAAGAATGTTACATAGAGAACATTATCTCAATGCAACAGAAAAACCACCACTGCAACTCACACACATTCACAACCTTGATCAGAGAATTGTAGACACCATCAACTCACTACCTTCAGGAGTCTAACACATTGAAGTTCTCCTTTCCTCAGATAAATTTTACACAATCTTTCACATCTACTTCACTTCTCACACTTGTGGTTTACAAACCTTAACATCTTTCCTTGTATTTATACCATCTTCGATCTTAGAAACTTTCTCCAAGGTTGGCTACACACTCTTTATTTTTACAAATTCAAATTAGGTCAGTGAATCAACTCTCCTGTGGTGGATAGGAATGAGAGTGGACCAAATTAATACTTAACCAGGACCCAAAAAAACATCTTGGATCAATCACACGCTTCCTTAATTGATATGTATCCTTCGTATAATGTGTAAACACCAAGTTATCCAAACCTAATGAAAACACCAATAAATATTGAAGTACGCATATTCACAACAAGAAGATAACATGTCGACTGCATAACACGCTTAACAATACACCGGAATACCTCTTAGATGACTTCATATTCATTTGCAAAAACTTTCATACAAAGAACACTTTCCATCAGTCCAATTGGACTGTACAGACACACATAGTTACTTTGGAACTAGTCTTCTAGAGCACCAAACTATGAACAATATTTCTAGAACATAGATAACACCATTACAAGCCTTCCACCATATCTGAAAGATCTAAAAAAAAACCATCAAAGAATTGTGGAGCATAAAAATTTCTCCCAATCCATACACAACCAACTCTGCCAGACCAGTTCACACACTAGTGAACTCAACTTTCACTCTTCATCAAACCAGAAGCTATAATCCAGGACATATCACCCAAGGATACCCATAAACAACACTACAAGTCCACACAAGCATAGGATCAACATAGAAGAAATATAGAGAAAATTATCGGAGTACATTCTAAACACACAGACAATTTTGTCTTCACTGTTTATTATTTTTTTCAAAAGAACTTGATAGCTAATGATATCAACACACCTGCAAAACCATAAAAATAGCTCCATGTACTCACAACATCTCTACAGTATCTCAACTATAAATGTACCACCTGTAATCACTTGATTTAGTTCACTGCAACAACGTGTATTGTGTTGACATCAATGACAACACCACCATACTCATTCATACTTGCAACACACGGTATAGTAAAAAAAGGTGTCTTTTAAACAATGGTTTTTAGATATGCCTAATGAAAATCAATTTTTTTCATCTAGATATTAAAATAAATTACATATTTGGAAACTAGACTCAGAGTACTACATTTCATATTACTAACTTTTTTTAAGATTCAATATTTAAGTGCTTCAAATTTTTAGGTCAAATGAGACAAATTCTAAAAATCAACGAAAACTAAAAGTGGAATCAACTTCTTGCCCATGCCCTTAAAGGACACGGTTTAATATATATTTGGTCTCTGCAATTTTAAAATCTTCTTCTTGCATATGGTGTAGTGTTTAAATGTTAAATCCTTATTTGATTGATTATTTGAGAATTATTTGTGCTTAAATTTCTGGAACTATTTCTAATTTATTTGTGGAATATAATAATTTAAAATATTTTTCATCTTAAATTATTATAAAAAATGCCTTTGAATCTTGCACTGTTGGTATGAATGATTGAGTTAAACTAATCTTAATACTATAGTTAATATATTTCTCGAGTTATCAATCAAATAAAGATTTGAGCTAAGAATTTTCACCATTATCTTGCATTTCTTTAAATTATTTTTGATCTTTCCTTATACCTTCGAAGTAGAGTAGGATTTAGATTAGAATTTAGTCTAGTTTGAATCAAGAAACACCAAGCCCCTTATATAAATAATCCACATTGACCACTCAATTGGACAAAACATATTTGTGACCCAACCCCTAGGACCTTGGAAGGTGGTTGGTTGTGAAATCAATTGTCTTTTTTAGGAGAGGTAAGGTGAGCTTCACCTTGCCTATATTGTATGTGTCAATTTGGCCATGAAAAAGTACCTCATGAATTGTGTAGTGAGAACTTTATGTTTGTAGGAAGTAAGCTTAGTACAACTTATAGAGTATGAATCCAAGTATGAAAATATAAATTAATATCATATGAATTATTAAGAGTGAGGGGGAATAAGTTGATGATTTATGGTAGATTAAAAATTTAGTAAAATCGACTATTTATTGTTGATGGTTGATAAAAGGTGAATCAATAATAAAAGTATGGCTAGTTAGGGGGATAAACTAATACCTAATAAAGGGTATGTGACTCACAAAATTATGGTGGTATATTTTAAGTAGAAGAGAGGGGGAATAAACCTAGCTAGTGGTTATTATTTAATATATTCATCATGTATTTGATTATGAGTCATGGTAGATGAAGAAAAAATATCTCATGACTCACAATAAAATAAATTAATGAATATAAAATCATGAACATTGACAAGGTTTATTCCCACTAGATCCTTTGCTCAGGATCCATCACCATAACTATATGGATGAAATACTATTTTTAAAATTACTTTATTTCCCTTACTAGCCATAATTTTGGTGTTGATTTATCAACCCATTAACTCTCAACATTGTACTCATTTTTATGACCTCACCAATCTACATAAAGTGTTGATTTGTTTCTCCTCATTGACTCTAAATAATTCACATGATAGTCACTCAAATTTTTATGCTTGTGGTCACATTCTACACATCACAACCTTCTTACCAATCACAAAGACAAAGTTGTCTTGAGATTTTCAAGAAAGAATCCTAACATAAAATTACATAAAAAAAGAAAAGATAAATAATAATGTTGTCCAAAAAGACATACCAAGATCATTTTCACCAATATGGAACATTTCCATATTGAGTTAAACAAAAAACACTTTTCATAGAAAGGAAAAATACAACTTTTAACACATATTTGATACAAACAACTTCTCACATAAACTCAAAATACACCTTTTAACACAAGCTCAACCAACAACAAATATTTTGAATCCTAATTTTTTTTGCATTTAATTGTACTTATTTTAGTTTAGGAATGGTCTTAACAAGTCTTAGGTCATATACATGAAGAGGGTAAAAGGTCTAGTTCCATTAGATCACATTGTCTAAAGGTTTATCTACATATTCATTATGGAATCAAGCCCAATATAATTCTCCCATCTAATACACAATTCTCAATTTAATTCACATATAGCATATTCATATTAATCATGAAATCACATAGACATAGTCTAGTAAGCTAATTGATCAATTCTAGGAAGTCACAAAGTTAAAATTCTTACATTTGGGATGGATTCTGGTTTTTGAATAATTCTACAATATTTTTTTAGCTTACTAAACTATAGATTTCTACTATAATCTTAATCAAACCATAATTCTTAGAAAACTAATGATTGAATTACAAATTTCCAAAAAATCAAAGTTTGATAATACCACAAGTTTTTAGAGAAATCATGTAATCTATGCCTATTAGACAAACTTCACATAATTATATGAAAACAAAAACCTATAAATGATATAGACTTTAGTACTTACAAACTAAATTCACTTAACATCAACTAAATACATAATCAATCTTTTTTCATAAATTTACTCATTGACAAGAAAATATCCATCATTCTTTTCTTAAAAAAGTCAGACTTATGTTTAAAACCACTAACCTATTATCTAAAAGTTATTAGACTAAGTAACTGTTTTTATTGAGTCTCCTTCTTTCATTTCTCACTTATTTTTTCTTGCTTTCTTCTCTTATTTCTCTTCTTTTAACTTTTCTTCTTTAATTTGTGGAAGAGTTTTTAAACACCCTTCCTCTTATTGGCAAAAATATTCAAAACATCAAAATATTCACCTCAATGAAATATTCTTTAATTTAATATATTATAAATAACTAAAATATATTAAGATTGTCAAATAAAAAAATAAAATCTTATTATTATTATTATTATTTTTTACTATAGAAATTGGGTAGCCTCCTATCTATAAACTACAATGCACGAAGTAAACTTTTTTCACATGATTGATGGTGTTGGTGTGAGCCCTCCGGTACTACGGGGATGGGAGAAACTAGACCTCGTGACCTCTTAACTAATAGAACTAACCCCGACTCAAAATCTTATTAACTTTAATAGCCTTGAAATATAAAGATTATATGAAACATGAAATATTTATTATCTTATACATTTATTTTGAAATGATATTTTACTATCAAAATCCTAATAGTAATACATATGCAGGTGAATGAGAATAAAAAAGAGAAAATGGTTTCCATTCTATCTGCAACTTTCATCAATGCCCAAAAAAACAAAAACAAGAAAGTTGGTTTTCTTAAGCGCACACTCTCATAACAGTACTTGATAAAAACAAATTCTATCAGAGGTAACAAAACAAAATCTCTCAAAACAAACTCAAAGACATTTTAATGGCAGAATTTGTTGTCGAAGTCAAAATTTCTCACAATCAATCTGAGCAGGTTGATCTGACAAGAACGTGATCCACAGTAAACGTGTATAACAAACTGAGAAAACAAGTGGAAACAAATTGATTTTTAACAAAAACCATTGTGTAACGGTCACTCCTCTGTCTTAAATTCTGTCTGGTCGTGGGCAACATATTATAATGACGCCCCTCAGCCACCGCAACCGCCACCGCGTTTTCACCCTGTCACGCGTTTGTTAAAAACACACGCATTCCAGCATAAAATTCATTCTTAAAACCCAGTTTCAGCGCCGCATTTTAATACCATAAAAGTTGCAGTCCCCCATGAATATCATCACCTGCTTACGATTTTCTTGTCCAATAATTTTAATAACAGAAAGCAATGCGCATGCCATGCTTTTCAAAGAGCTGTCATACCACCGACTCGTTTACTTTACCGCGCATGTCGGCAGCCGTAACGCTCTGCATTCTATAAAACCCCCCTCTTTTTTGTTGCTGGCCATGCTGCATTTCTGCAAAAGACCCGAATTTGTCGTTTGAAATCTTAACAAACGGATAAACTAGTCAGGAAAATTGGGCTCCACAGTGTGTACTAAATTCAAGTAGAATTCTGTTATTTGAAAAAATAAAAAATGGTTCTTGATTGAAGAGATTTCAACTTTCTTATATGAAAAACGATCTTGTAAGTGATATAAAATCCTAATTAAAAAGTTGAAATTAGAATTTTCTTGATCCCAAAGCTAGTCCTAGTTTAGAAAATGCATTGTGCAGTTCATGTTATAAAAAATTCAAAATTTGGTCGTTGCAAATAATACTTTTATGTCATGTTAGAATGGGTCAACAAATCTCCCAGAGTCCTTCACTGAAGAAGTTTGAGTTGGGGCTTTTTCAATGCTTTTGAAATTTAAAAATGTTGTTTTTGTAGTCTCAAGATTCTTAGTGGTGTCTGTCTTCATATATGAATTATTCACCATGGAGTATTTATCAATCATCTACTAGTTTTTTGATAATTTGCAGAGCATAGGTCTGATAAGGATTCAAGATGTGGGTATCACAAGAGAGCAATGCTGTAGCTATGGCGGTATTCCTGCTCATTAGACTAATCTTAATAGATGCATATGAGAATGACCTTATTGCTGGTTTGCCTGGCCAACCACCAGTTCCCTTCAAACAATATGCTGGGTATGTGACAGTAGACAGGAAATATGACCGTGCTCTGTTCTACTATTTTGTAGAAGCAGAAAAGAATCCAAGCTCTAAGCCTCTTGTGTTATGGCTGAATGGAGGTAATTATGCAAATCTTGTAAGCAAGTTAGATGGTATATAATAGAATGATCATATATGCCTAGAATTTGAATGATTTGTTGGATTTATGAGACCAGAATACATTTCACATAAAAATTTCTGTTATTTTCACTATATAGCATGCATGAACTAAGAAAGTAAGCACCTAGCCAAATTCCATGTTGACATGGAGATATTCCATTCAATTTGACTTTTTTCAGATGTGTCAAGTCCAAACAGTTTTCAAAAGCAGAGATTTATGCGTTGCAGGGCCTGGCTGTTCTTCACTGGGAGTGGGAGCTTTCTCAGAGAATGGACCATTTCGGCCTAGAAAAAAAGTACTAGTGCAAAATGACTATAGTTGGAATAAAGGCACGTACCAATTTTGAAGTTTTTTTAGTTCATTGAAGTTTAAGTGATTTCATTACATTATGTTCTTCATAATTTGTTTGGAGGACAAGATACTGAGATTCTTAAACTGCTATATTTCTACAACTTTTGTACAATGTTCTTGCAGAAGCCAATGTTCTTTATCTGGAGTCACCAGCAGGAGTTGGTTTTTCATATTCTAATACAACTTCATTTTATGAAGGTGTCAATGACCGAAGAACAGGTGGGTTATGTATTCAACATGGCTAGTAGTTAATTACAGGCCTCTCAAACAGTGCTTAAGCTGAGTCTGCTCTCATGTTATGTTCACAGCATTTGATAATCTTGTCTTTTTCATACGATGGTTTAAGAAGTTTCCAGCCTACAAAACAAGAGATCTCTACTTAACAGGCGAAAGCTATGCAGGTAATCATAATTAGAAGGGAATGTACATAAAAATTCAAATTCAATTAATGTATAATGTATAAGTACAACATGATCCGAAATACAGTACAACTAGATCAAATATAACTTTTTAAACATCGTATAGATTGACACTCAATTGTTTATGTTGTTTCTTGTTCAATATAACCCCTGCAATTTGTTTTTATAAATTGTTAAAAGCATACAGTCCATACTTAACAACCATTATAAGTGATATTAATCAGCATAAATTTTTCACAATTCATGAAAGATTGTTTTTCAAAATTATCTGTGTATATTTTTATATAACATTTTGGATCACGTTCAACAATCTATCATGAAAAAGAGAAAAATGAAAATTGAATTACAGACACAATCTAAAAAAAGACCGTGGAAGAAGTTACAAGAGGACTGAGGGACAACTATATCAATGGCACTCTTAAACTGCAGTCACAAAATAAAAATAAAAATTGTACAATATCAATGAAATCCAACAAAATAAGTGATGTAAATCTGCAGTCGACACACTTTCTGACTTGTGTGACATTTAAACTGGGCAGTACTTACCATTTTGAATTTTGTTCAAGCATGTCTTGACCATTAACTGTGAATTGTTTAAAACAGGGCACTACATTCCTCAGCTAGCAGAACGTATGCTACGGTACAACAGAAAATATAAGATCTTCAATCTAAAAGGGGTTGCAGTATGTCAAACAAAAACCATCACCTCGAGATTTTATTTAATTTGGGAAAAAAAGTTTGGACCTGTGATTTTATTATTTTTGATTTATTGATTTATGTACAGATAGGCAATCCATTGTTGAAATTCGGAAACGACTTAAATGCAAGGGCAGAGTTCCTATGGTCGCACGGGCTCATATGTGATCAGAGCTACAAGAAAATGGTTTATACCTGCAATTACAGCCGCTACGTTCACGAATTTTACCGCCACAACTTATCAGAGGCCTGCAATGAGGTTAATAGTTTGGTTAGCCAGGAAGTTAGCGATTTCATCGATAACTATGATGTAACATTGGATGTTTGCTTGTCATCAATTGGAATGCAGTCAAAGGCTTTCACAACCATGGTAAATTGCAATATTACCTTGGATTGCAGACATTTTTGGGATAAAACCCCTTCAATTATATCAATCTGCTTATAGTTTTACCCTGGTTTTCTATGATGATGATTCAATATTGCTTTAAACAGCATCACAGAACAATAATAGTAAGGAATCCATGTTTTATTTCATGTATGTGCATAACCCATCTCTGAGATATGCAGCTACTTCAGAGAAAGAATGAGAAAAGGCCTCAATTGCCAGATGTTTGTGTGGGGGATGAATCCATGACATATCTTAACAGGCTTGATGTCCAAGAGGCAATGCATATTCGTCTCACTGGGGCTGCTGAAAAATGGAGTCCTTGCAGCAGGTATCAGAATTCAATTATATATCAAAAGCTTATAATTAACTAGTTATTCAAGCCCCTTACCCTGCCATGCAAAGACCCATTGTAAAAGTTGGGGTTCCTATCAGTTACTTGATTGAATTTGATAAAATAAAATTAAGATTGTATTGTGTGAATATCACAGAAAGCTTCATTATGATCATCTGAATTTAGAGATATCTACAGTGCCTTTGCTTGGAGAGTTGGCGAAGGCAGGCATAAGGGTTTTTGTTTATAGGTAAGTTGGGTTTCCATAAAATAACTCAATAACATGACAAGTAGACATATGCTTTATTGCTTCCGATCTTGCGTCAGTTTGTTGATCATGGATAATGAGAAAAAATGTATTTGTTGTAGACATAATTCATGATAAGGGTTTTAGGAAAATTCATCATCAGTAATTTATCGTCAACAATTCACCTCTAACAATTCATCGTCGTGAAAAATTCACACGGCAATGAATTGCTGGTGGTGAATTTTCTTAGAGATGAATTTCTTATGGCAATTTGTTGGAGGTGAATTGCTGGTAGTGAATTTGCCTGAAGCCTAGCATGAGATGTTTTTGATTTTGATTGTGTGAGTTTTTTCTTTTGATATTTCGATCAAACTTCATGATTGGTTCTCTTTTCTTCCCTTCTATTTTCTAATGACGAATCATGAAGTTTGATTAGAAACATCAATGAAAAACTTACACAATCAAATCTATAAACATCTCATAATATATTTCTTCTTTTAAAGTAAAGGTAATTAACCCAGACAAAAAACTATTACATGCTATCAATTTATCCCATGCTTTTGTTGATTTTGATGATGCAGTGGAGACCAGGATTCTGTAATACCCTTGACAGGAACACGTACACTCATTTACAATCTTGCTGCTGAGCTGAAGCTGAATACTTCAGCTTCATACAGGGTTTGGTTTGAGGGAAATCAGGTGAATTTTAGTGCTTATGAACAATTGTTTTCTTTGTAAAAGAAAAGATTAATTTTGGGAAGAGCTTAAACATCAGGCACATTGTATTTTCCACTTTCACAATCTCACATTGTGCTGGCTGTTTCTGTGAGACCCTAATATTAATGGTTTTTGAGTGCAGGTGGGAGGATGGACACAGGTTTACAGCAATATTCTAAGCTATGCAACAGTGAGAGGAGCATCTCATGAGGTTCCGTTTTCACAACCAGAGAGATCTATGGTTTTGTTCAAGTCATTCCTCAATGGATCACCCCTTCCTTACATGTAATGAATTATTGTTACTATTCATTCAATCTGAAAGCCCAGTTTCTTGCCATAACAGAGAGGAATACAGTTCTAAGCCCCTTTCATCTGATGGTATTGTCTTTGACTTTATGCCTCAAAAGTTGTCAGGCCTAGTGGATAACAATATTTTTTTTCCCTTAATGATTTGTCCTTGCTCGCGCCATTACGATTTTCTTATGAATAAATATATTCAAGGGAGATTGATCTCTTTGTAAGATGTGGTTGGCGTAGAGGTGAAGTTTTTGACTATGTGGGAACTTGTTTCATGGAAAATATTTAAAAATAAAAAAAATTAAATAAAAAATTAGATACATATGCCAATATTGGGTAACTTTTGTCTCACAATGGATTTTAATAGAAAAGAAATATCGGCAAGAGGTCTATAATTGAATTTATAAGTACTTTATTAAAAAATTGATACACAATAAAAAAAATGTTCACTAATGATAATTTTTGAGTCCAAAACTTGAAGCATATTTACAAATGAAAATGTTTTCCAAGTCTAAATACATTTATGTTTCATTTTGCCTTGTCATTGCAAATGAAAAGTAAAATATTTTCATTTCTTAAAAAAAATAAAAATTAAAACTAATAAAATGCTATTATCAGAATATTTTAATAAATTATTTCTCCAAATATTTAAAAAAATAAAATCTTCACATATTTCATAAAAATTAACCAAGGAAATCTTTAAATAGTAGTTCTCTATACATTGACCAATGAATAGGTCTGATGTTCATATCTATCAATTATGATAGTTCTTTATTAAGACATATTCCTTAATCAATTCTAAAAAGATTAAATCTATTAGTTGTGATAGTACTCTATTAAGACATATTTATGACTATTAATTAGAATTATAGTATGATATTAATAGGCTATAAATATGATATTAATACTAATACATATTAATTTTATATATTGTTAATATTTATATGTAATTATATGTTAATATTCCTTAATCAATTCCAAAAAGATTAAATCTATCCTTATGATAGTACTCTATTAAGACATATTTATGACTATTAATTAGAATTATAGTATGATATTAATAGGCTAATCTCAATATATTTCTTAATCAAATCCAAAAAGATTAAATCTATTAGTTATGATAGTACTCTATTAAGACATATTTATGACTATTAATTAGAATTATAGTATGATATTAATAGACTATAAATATAATATTAATGTTAATGCATATTAATTTTATATATTGTTAATTTTTATATATAATTATATATTAATATTGTATATTAACAATATCATACTCTATAAATTGAATAGTATAATACAATATTAATAATATAATGTATAATTGATATAGTCTTCAATCAAATCAATTGTACAAAATACTAAATCAAATTTCATGCAATAAAAGAAAGATTCCATACATTTTTGAAACTCTAACTTGAAACTACAAAGAGAAGAAATCATATTTCTCATATAAAACTAAGTGTGACACTACGTTTGAAAATTTATGAAGATGGCATACAACTTAAAAAAGATTACAAAGAGAGAATGAGAGAGATCAAGCATAAAATGTTTCATGTGAAGGAAAGAAGCACCTCAAATAAATAGAGATGAGAAAGGAGTTGCATAAGTAACTCTCATGTCTATGTATGTCGTTTTTCATCCTATGTACATGCAAAATGTCAAGATCCTCATAAGAAGGAGCCTACACTTAAACTTTAATATTCTTCCAAAAAAAATTATAAAAATGAGGAATTCTCACACATATATAAGAATACTCAAAATAAAACAAAAGACTTGTAGAGATTCTTTTGGAATATTCCTATAAATAATTAAATAAAACAAACAAATAAATAAGTTTCACCTAAATCAAGATTGTTTTCAAATAAGTTTCAATTAAAAGAGTTGAATCAACATTTCTTGAAGACAAACAATTCCAGAAGAGTGGACTGTCATGTCCCTTTTTTTTAGGCAAAGTTAATTAGAAAACCCTTAGCAATTATTTATTTTCCCAAAGGATAATAGGGTGGTGCAAAAAATAATAATTTAACAATGTACCTAAGTTGTCAAAAAGTAACTTGTTATATTCATAAAAATACAACTTATGTTTAATTATTGTAAAGGTGGTTATAAAAGATCCAAAAAGTAGTGTATTTTAGGAAGGTTGTTCAACGTTACTTTTCAAACACCAAGTTTGGAGGGAAAAAAAGATAAAAAGAAAATAATATTATTTTTATTAAAAAAACTTATATAAGTACAAGTTGAAGAATAGACACGGTTACTATTTTTCATAATATCAAATTCATCTCTCTTGATAAAATTGAACATTGTTCATCTTTTCTACAGAAGACAAAACTCTTTGACAAAAATAGATTTGAAGATGAAAATCTTCTATTCATTTAAATTTCATCTAAATATTAACATTGTGCTAATCGGTTACAAGGTTTTTCCAATTTCAATTATTTGGTTGTGTGGGATTTTGAATAAATATTTCAATTTACTGTGATATTTTAATTAAAGTGTGAGTTGTACCACTATTTCAACTATCTTTCAGTTGCATCTCTTTTTAATATTAGATTAGCTTTGTTTGAAAGTGCTAAGTCCAATACTAGAAGGAAGCAACTTCATTATAGAGATTAGTATTAACTTTTTGTCTCACATTAATCCTGTATATCCAATTGCCTACATACTCTTTAAAAGGGTCACAACTTCTTTGAATGCTTAATAAGTACACAAGGTTATATTAATATATTTTGGCTTTGAAATATTGCAGCCACACTAAACCTATGGTAAATGCGGCCTTTCATAGCTGCGAAATTAGCATCAAATACAGCCTATTGTAATTCATAATGGCAGCCACACCTTTTTCAGGGAGGGAGTTGCATACTTTGAGGTTTAATTTTAATTTCATATTTTAACATGGAGAAATCTCCACTGAAAATCAGTATTTCATTTCATTATTTGAATAATATTACACTATAATTTTATGTGTTGTTTACCATTAAATTATTAGATCTATTAATGATTTTGATATTATAAATTTGAATGGCCATGCCGTCACAGCAATAAAAATCATTTAGTTTCCAACACTATTAGTTCTGATGTTTATTTTTTTAGTTCATTGTCATATTGAGATTTTCTAATTAATTTTAGAAGACTTGCTTTTCAAATTTATATTTATATTTAGTTTGAAAAGCTTGCTGCCACAAAAGACAACTTATTGTTTCTAAATTTATGTAACTGTGCAATATTGAGTTGTGTGACTTACTACCAATAAGCATTTTTTGTACTAATTAGTCTAACCCCTTTCAGTGTATACTTTCAACTTGCCCACATGAAATCTTGGTAATCAAAAAGTATTGAGGGTTTATTCATTTCATTAAATATCTATAAAAATTCAAAAAAAAAAAATTAGAACATTACATCAAAGATCTTGGAGGACAAAAACCCTCTTGGATTTCCATCATCAAATTTGATGACAAAAATCTTTACCTCTGAATAGGGCATCTCCACATAGAGGATGCATTGGAGCTGAATTTTGGTGTGTGCATTGGACTTTCAGATGGAAGTGATTGGTTTGGATGCAAATCATTGGCATTATTGAATTTTCAGAGTTTATGTGTTGATGTTCACAACATTCCTTGGTTAGATATTGTGCAACACACTTTGGAGGAGTTGTCAACATCAACCATTGTTTTTTTGCAAAGTTTCCATCCATAATTGTTCTCATTTTTCCATCATCAGTTTCATATTTTTCGAGTTGGGTCAAGGCACCAAAGATATAGCCCGTGTACCCATTTACATGCATTTGTTCACCATTTTTTGCTACAATTTGCAACTTGCAGCCAGTTTTAGGGGGTACACCAACAATATACACAGCTGTATATTCATTCTCAGCCATCCTAACTTCCAACCACAATGAAAAAAAAATTAAAAAAAATTAAAAAAATGTCCTAAAAAGAATTCCATAAAATCATAAAATGTTTTGAAAAAATCTTTAAAAATCATAAAATATCTTGAAAAAATCCATAATAGTCAAATATTCTGAAAAAAACCAAAAAATTCACATAACCTAAAAAATTTCAAAACAATGAAACTTTCAAATTGCCACACAACTTTGAACTTCAACAAAATCAAAACATGCCACGATTGACAATCAATCAAACATTACAATATACCTATCAATCCCCCTTTCAAATCCAACTTAACACATAAACTATGACAATAATCAATTTTACATTGAAACATGATCCCTGTTTGTTTGTCGATCTTTTAATTGATTTATGATTTTAACTTTGGTGACATGTCTTTTAGCTTCTCAAGGATGTCTTGGACTAAAGAGGCAAGGATGGGGCATGTTCACTTGTTTGTTGTCTGTGGATTGTTCTTATTCACAGGATGACTCGTCTTAGGACATGGTTATCTAAAATCATTCAGGACCTATGAGTCATACTATGGATGAGAGCATTCCTTGTCTGATAGTGTCTTCCATGCAATAAGTATTCAGGTCATCTAGGGTCTTTATACCTAGATGCTTATACTTCATTGCTAAATAAAAACACAAATAGTATTCAAGTCGTCTAGATGTTCATGTTATCTAGATGCTTATACTAATTTGCGACATAATAAATTCTATGATGATAAAAACACTATGTAAAGCACAAGAAGCTTCATCACCTGAATCATTTCATTCATATCTCTTTCTCATCTATCATTTTTTTCTATCATTCGTTTCCTTCATCATTTCATTTTTTTTATGCTCCTTATTTCAAAGAATGATTAATTAGTTTATCTAACTGATACCTGTCTTTTAATCCAAATCAATCAATCTACTCTTTGATCACTCGATCTATTAATCAATCATTGTTTTGTGCTAGCATCAATCTCAATCAGCTTAATCAACTTATCAACCCAACTATACTGATCATTTACATCAATTGTTCAGTTAGACCCATCAACTGTGTGTTTTCATCAAATGAGCATTTTTGCTTAATCACTCGTGCAATATCAATTATCAAATTTTATCCTCGTGATTTATCGAGAGATTAATCTTATCATAGCTTGTTCGATTAATCTCTCGAAGGGGCATATCATATTCATCATCATCTTTACTAGGATATCCCTAGGGCATGTATCAGTCAATCACTTTTTCTTTGAAACAATGAGACAAATTGCATTGTTTCAAAGAGGGGCAAAATGTATATGCATAAAAATATCATCTTAATCATTTTCATCCATTGCATATTTTAATTGATCATCTGCATAATCATATCTCCATAAAACCATTAAACTATTATAAGCATTTATTTATAACCATAATCCATTTACATAATTATTTAGTCATTTATCCATTATTTATCCATTTGCATATTTCATCCCATTTCATAAATATTTATTGTTTCATTAATCATCAACATATTCATAAATCATTTAATTATTTCATAAATCATTAATTCATCCATTTCATTAATCACTAATCTATAATTGCTTAAATACATCCATTGTATACATAATCATTATACTCGTTATATTCATATTCATATCTTTTATACATCCATTAATTCATCTATTTGCATAAATCATTTCACTTTGACCATTTGTATGATTATTTATTTGCATTAATCATTAAAATGCATTCATATATTTCATTAAATAATTTAAAATTCACAAATCAACTTCCATGAAATTAGCTCAAAATTGCACATTAAACTCATAAATCATTTCCATAGAATTAGTTCAAAATTGCACATTTTGAGCTTCCAAACACAAATCATGGCATAAATCACTCCACTCATTTTTCATTTCTCATTTTCACATTATGCATTCATCTATAAAAAACCTCTTCTTTCTCACTTTTTGGAGACTTTTTCAATCATTTGAATCCATTCATCATAGCCTCTTGTAGCATTTGTGCTTGTGCAAAATTTGAAAGCACCAAAATGCTTGAAAACAAAATCTTGATGATAGGATGACAATAGAGTTAGATTTTCTTTAAATGCACATGTTTTGATTTTGCATAGTTTAGATTTATGTTTATTGCATTTGCATTTATTTAAAAATGCTTCATTGAAGTTATGCTGAGATTTTAATTTTAATTTATAGTTTAAAATCAGTTTTCAGTTTTCAGCATCTACAAAGATTACTTTGTACCTAGAGTTTGTGGTGCAATTTCCAAGCACTTCTTATTTTATCAGCAATTATTATTCAGTTCAGTTTGTTGTTGTTGTGAGTTTCCAAATCAATAAAATATTAAAAAACAAATAGTTTATAAAAATCAGACTAGGGACATTATAGTCGAGCAAAACTGAAGACAAACATATGCAGAGGCAAGCAAGGCGAGTTTGGTGCAGATGAATGAAAGAATTGTCTCTTTGATACTAATATGTTAGGCCAGAAAATGGACTGTGAAAATGCAAACCCAAAATTGTCTTCATTGAAATTATAAACCACAAACAAATAGATTAACATTGTGACTCAACACCAAGGATTAGTTTTAAAATATTTAAATAATATTACATTGCATTTCTCCCTAATATTTTACTATTTAATTTGCCTTTTGAGATTTTTTATTTGATAGCTTTAAAAGGTTTCTCATCTATTTATGTTGGGTGATCAACATGTTGTTCAAACTGGGGCTAAGCACGTCTATTTTACTCTGAATCTCCACAGGTGCATTTTAAACTGACTCGGGCTTGCCAGACAAACTTGGCATAATCTATTTATGATATAGAAACCCTTTAATTTAATATGTATGACAATGGACATGTATTTCTCTTACTAAATCTCTTATGTTTCCATGCTTAATATGATTAATTCAACTGAATAAATTATAATATCATGCAGCAAATTCACGTCTTCTGCAAATTAATATTGATTGATTTTATATTTTTATTGGATTTAGTATAAACTAATCAATGTGCTGAATTTAAAGAATTTATTTTCATGTGGATTACTCTCTTGCCCATTGCACTTTGATTCAGAAAGATATACCGGTATTCCATATTAATCTTAACCGACTCAACAAAATATCAACAAGTAACAAAGATCACAACACATTCAGATGCATATTTTTAGGAACGAAAGGAATGGTAGATATACTTAATAAGGCAGAGAAGTAGTAAACCAAAGACACATATAACACAGATCTTAAAATTACACATTCTGTTTTTACAACCAAGAACATATGTGTTAAGGCGTCTCTCTCAATGAAGGTCCTTAAGATATCTATTGTGAGGGATTGCATTATGATTAGGTTGAATACACCCATTGTGTATAAGCATTATGACCCTACATTCTCTCTAATGCACATTGTTTTCCTCTCTTTTTATTTTATTTTTTCATTAAACTGCCCCATTCCTAGGGTACTACCATGGGCCATGTGGATTTTTCTCATATGGATCAACATATTAATATTATCACAATTTAATTTGCATCTAAAGGTTTGCCACTGATATAACTTTAAATTCAATTTACTCATAATGGTTGGTCATTTAGTGATTTAAGATGACGTGTGTCTCAAGTGTGTGAAGTCACCCATCCATCCAAAAGTAAACAATTATGATTCTATGGTTTGATTATCATGCACGCGAGAAGGTTTAAGTATATCCATGACAACATAATTGAATGAACGTTTCATGCATTACAGTGTCCAATAGATTTCGAATCCTGACTACCATTAGGAACATGATTTAATGTCTACAATTCTTTCTCGTGAGCATTATATTTATAATCAAAATTTCTGTAAATGCAAACTTATGGTGATACATCAGGTTGGAAATGACTTTCCTACACTATAAATTGCATGGAAGAGATCTACAGTAATGATTGCTAACAGCACCAACACCTGAAAAAATATGTCGATTTCATCAGTGTCAAAGGCCTACATCATTTTCTCTCTCCAATTTGTCGAAAACTATTCCCTGAGACAGTGATTTCCCAATATTTTGTTGTAGTAAAGTTAATCCTCCATCATTACAATCTTGAAGTTAGCCATTGGTACTTTTTCATAACAAAAAATAAAAATGACTCACTTTTAGATGCTTGTGATACTGCATTGCGTGTATGAATCATGCCATGGGATATGAAAAAAGCATAAATAGATTGCATATTCGGTATAGTAATTGAGACATTCACGATGAAAATTGTACCATGCTTAAAAATGTAATTTTAAGACTCTGTACATATGTGGTAGACGTGCAAAGTTACAAGCTGAGCCAGCAGCGGCAAGTTTTGTTGCCTTCGCTTAATCAAGTTGTGAGTTAGACAGTACCATGCAAAGCCTTTTACATTTCTGCATTTTTGTAGAACTTGTCTGAGACTCAATCAGTTTCAGGCCCACCTTGGTTTTAAAAATTAAAAAGCTATAAGAGCCCTAAAGTCTAAAACTTGAAACAATCATCTTGAAGCACTCAGTTGTTTAGAAGCAGCTTCTTTAAAGTTTTAAACATTCAACAATATGTTTAATCTATAAATGTTCTCAAATTCATTGACTCGTGATCAAATTTGGATTCATATGTTATTGTTCTTATGAATTGGAAATCAGAAAAATCCAAAATATCTTGAAATACAGTTTTTTTAAGTTGTCAATTCAAAACCCAAAATGGGCCTGGTAAGCAATCCCAAAACTAGGATTATAAACTTATATTACCCATAGCTTTTAACTATGAAATTGCACTCTAGATGCAAGAACCTACTATTCCGATTTACCTATTTTAATGTCTTATTTAAAGAACTTATATGATATCTTGATTCAATTGACTCGAATCTTCTAGATAAACCCAAAATTACAACTTTTGCAAAATTTTGAGTGCTAAGAAACTTGTTTGAAGAACGTTATGGTTGTAAAGTCTGACCATTTATCTTCACATTTCTTTTGTATTTGCGTCTCTTCTTTTTCCCTCTGTCCATTCATCTTCATTAACCGGTTCTTTATAAATAATTGAACAAGAGACATTAAAGATGCATCACAAACACTTTATGTATTGTTGCTGTTATCATATAGGAATAAAAAAACACCCGATTTTCGCGTGGATGTAGCCAATTGATTGGTGAACCATGTGATTTTGTTGTCTCTGTGTTTGATGTTTTGTCTCAGTTTTAACTTGCTGCAGGTTTAGAATGCTCTGTTATGCCCTATTTTTCTTAACAATTGATATCAGAGCAATGAAGAGATTTTGAGAAAACCACTTCAAACAAGAGGAAGTTGCAATTACAAGCTCTCTTAATCTAAAGAGATCATTCGATCATGCTGGAAAGAAAATTGAAAAAACTAGCTTGAATGTGAGATGAAGATTGGGAAAAATTGGATCGAAAGGCAGTGGCGACAATTGCTCTCCAATTATCCAACAATGCCTTGTTTAATGTTGCTACAGAGAAAACAACGAAAGGATTATGGGATCGTTTATCAAACATATACGAGATGGTCTTTGCATCTAAAAAGGTATTTCTAATAAAAAAATTGTATATTTTGAAAATGAAGGAAGGCGGTAATGTCTCAAATAATTCAAATGAATCCAACACTTTGATTAGTCAATTAATTTCAATAAGCTTAAGTTTAGATGATGAGATCAAAACTATTTTCTTGTTGTGTTCTTTACTTGATAGTTGGGAAGGAGTTGTTATAGTTGTTAGCAACTCAATATCTGGTAAGAAAGGAAGCATATTAAAATTCGATGATGTTGCCAGTATTCTTCTCAATGAAGACATAAGAAGGAAAAATCAAGGTACCTCATCAAGAGACACTTTGATAAGGAAGATCACAAGAATGAGGGAAGAATAATCATAGAAGAAAATCAAAGTCGAACAAAAGATCAAAATCTAGAGGCAAAAATAACAATTGCTGGTAAGGTGGTAAAAAAGGCCACATGAAGAGAAACTGTTGGTCATTCAAAAAGGCCGAAAATCAGTGAAAAGAAAATGAGCCAAATGTAGATTATGAAGAAGATGCAAGTCCTCTTGTTTTGTCTATAGGAGAAGCCACCACAGATGTCTGGGTGCTTGACTCAAGAGCATCGTTTCATGCTATATAATGCAAGGAGTATTTTGAAAATTATCAAGCTGGAAACTTTGACAAAGTTTACCTCAATGATGATGAGCCTTGTCATATCATTGGCAAGGGAGATGTTTTATTAAAATTGAAAAATGGTTAGAGGTCACTATTGATGATGTTAGACATGTCCCTCAACTCAAAAGAAAATTGATTTCAGTTGGGCAATTGGATGCTCAAGGATGAAGTATTACTTTTGAGTCAAATGTGTGGAAGGTGACAAAAAGAGTTTTGGTGATTGCTAGAGGAAACTAGAAGGTCAAACAGAAGAGCGAGTTGCCATAGAAATTGCAGATAGTGAAACACAACTTTGACATAAAAAGCTCGGTCACATGAGCAAGAAAGGTCTTGAGATCTTGCACAAGAAGAACCAACTTCCAGATTTGAAATCAATAGATTTGGAGTTATGCGAGCATTGCAAATATGGCAAGCAAAAGAGGACAATATTCTCTACCAAGGAACATGAGAAGAAGTCACGACCAACGAAATTAGTGCATTTGGATGCCTTTGGCCCCTTTCAGGTACCACCTATGATAAGTCAAATTATTTTGTTACTCTTTTAAACAATTGCATTAGGAAGGTTTGGGCTTATATGTATGCATAGGAGTGAATTTGCACCCCTAACGCAAATTCCCCTTTCACCCCTTTCCACTTTAGAAAACCAAAGGCGAAGGCTTAATTTCACATAAGCCCGTTGTTCACATCACACTTGGCGCCCATTTTGAGTGTCGGTGGAGGTGTTTTTGTTCGGGACGCTTGCGCGGCACGCTTACGTCCCTGACGGATTCCCACATCTGGAGCCTGCAGAGGCGTTACATTTTCCATTGGGAGTCAACTTGTAACGCCCTCTTCGGCCGACCGACCCGAATATGGTCGTTTCCTTCATCTCCTTCTTCAAATTCACCTCTTCTTCATTCATTTTGGATCCCTTCATTCTCCAGCTCTCCCTAAGCCCTCTCTTAGCTCTTCATCAGCTCCTCTACAATCTCCTCACAAGCTCCAAGAAGCTTCCTCACTATCTCCTCACAACACTTTACACTTCAGAGCAGCAACATCAGCACTCCATCACTTCAGTAGAGCAAGTGTGGAACGAAACACCATGGCAACAAAGGCTTGAGTTCCTCTCATTTTCTCCCCAATAGCCTTGAGCGCTCTGGGTAGAGGTGGTAGGCTTTCACTCCTCTCCTCTATTACTTGGTTGAGTAGCATAACACTATTTTGTAGTGTTTTAGTACTCTCTACTTCATTTCATACTTTTCTCTCTATCTATCTGGCTGTCTGTGGAGGTGTGAACACCAAAACAGGGGTTTGACTAAGTAAAACCCCTATACAGCCCCAACACTTTCTCTCTCTTGTGTGCAGGTATTGAAAATATTCCCGAGTTGGAGGCTTCATCATTCACACGGTCGTAAGCATTTCCTTTCCCTTCCTCTCCTTGTCTTTATCTCTTCTATTTCAGCCTACTTCAATTCTATCGCATACTATTATTTCTTACACACTAGAAGTTCTCAGCAGTTAGGGTAGAAGTAGTCACTTAGCTGTTTTCTGTGATAAACCCGCTCTCTGGTCCATATGAGATACCAGTGCGCTACACTGCCGTCTATATTCTGCGTTGACGTCCTTTGGCCTAGAACTTGTCAATTTGTCCAGAGAATCTTCGTGACATGCTCTTTCAATTTCTGTAACTCTCGCCGCTGTCCTTTGAGGTAGTTTAGGGCAGTTTTCCCCGTGAGGCTCTCTGAGTGAAGAGAACTCGTGAGTAACGAATCCCCCTTCTCTACAATGTAAAATTTATTTTGAAAATTTTGGTATGTTTAAAAATTTCAAAGCACTTGTCGAAAACCAAACTGGATGTAAAATTAAGTGCTTAAAAAATGATGATGGAGGTGAGTATTGTTCAAAAAAATTTGATGAATATTGTGCAGAGAATGACATTAAGAGAGTTAAGATAGTTCCTCTTACACCATAAGAGAACAGTGCAGCAGAAAGATCAAAATAGAACCATTTTGGAAATAGCATGTAGTATGCTCTCAAATGTTGGATTAGGAAAACAATTTTGGGTTAAGGCTATAAATACAGCAATGTACCTGATTAATAGAAGACCATCCTCTCACTTAGATTTTGGAGTTCCAGAAGAGAAGTGGTTGGGCAAGAAGATTTCTTATGATCATCTACAAGTGTTTGGGTGTGAAGCTTTTGTTCATATCACATAAGAAAAAAGAATAAAGCTTGATGTGAAATCTAAAAGGTGTATCTTTGTTGAATACGGAGATGAAGAATATGGTTACAGATTGTGAGATCCAATTACCAAGCAAGTCACATGAAGAGGAGATGTGATCTTCAATAAAAAGGTAATGGTAAATATACAAGAACAAGGGATATCAAACAAGGAGCATGTTCCATTAGATGACATTACAAATGGGAGTGATGTGTTCAAACAAAAGGAGATCGTAAATCAACCCCATGTGCAAATTCATCCACAAATACAACCACAACTTCAGCCCCCAAATTTTCATGATAATGAAGAGCAAAATCATCCCACTAGTAGTCATGAGGAGGTTACTCCACAAGAATTGATTCCTCAAATTCAAAGGTCCACCCGGGAGCGCATGCATCCAACAAAATATAATGATTTCATTGAAATTTGCTGTTGTCCAATTAAGCTAAACCTACTATGTTTGAAGAAGCATGTGAAGATAAAAACAACAAACAATGGATGGAGGCTATGAGAGATGAGATAGGCTCTTTGATGGCAAATCACATATGGGATATAATGCCTCTTCCACCTAACATAAAGCATTGAAAAATAAATGGATATATAGGTTGAAGGAAGAAGAAGGTGGAAAGAAAAGATATAGGGCCAGATTGGTGGTCAAAGGTGATCAGCAGAAGCGCATTGATCACTGGTTGTGTAAATGACCTCTAGTAAAGCAATGTTTGTTTCAGCAGTTGCTTATGGTTTTGAATTGGAGCAGCTTGATATCATAACAGTCTTTCTACATGGTGACTTGGAAGAAGAATTAAACATGAAGCAACCTAAATGCTTTGAAAAAGAAGGTAAAGAGGATTTGGTTTGGTTTTCAAACTTAATCGAAGTCTGAAGTCTGTATGGTTTGAAACAAGCTCCAAAGCAATGGTATTCAAAATTTGATTCATTTGTGAGCAAAATTTTACTAAATGTGAATTTGACCTTTGTGTGTATTATAAGACTTCGGAGAATGCTGAATTTTTGTTGTTATTGTATGTTGATGATATGCTAGTGACATGAACTAGCATGGCTATAGCTAGCCAACTAAAACTACAACTGGCTAAATAATTTTCAATGAAGCATTTGGGTGCTGCAAAGCAAATCTTTTTTGAATAAAAATTATTAGAGATAGAAAGCAAAAAGAAATAAAATTGTCACAAGAAAAATATATTGAGAAGGTTTTGGACAGGTTTAGCATGAAAGGTGTTGAGGCAATAAGCACACCTTTAGCAAATGATTTTAAATTATCTTCCAAGATGTGTCCTAAGACACAAGAAGAAAAAAAATACATGGAAAGGGTACATTACTCCTTTTGTTGTTGGGAGTCTTATGTACACAATGTCTACACAAGACCCAACATTTCTCATGCAGCGGGAGTGGTCAGCAGGTATGAGTAATCCAGGAAAAGTTCATTGGAAGACTGTAAAATAGATTCTAAGATATTTGAAGGGCGCATCAAATCATGCATTAAGATTTAGAAGAGAAGATGCACAATTGCAAGGATATGTTGACTTTGACATGGCTGGTGACTTGGATAAGAGACAATCTACCATTAGGTATGTGTTTACTTTTGCAAAGGCAGCGATCATCTGGATTTCTAGATTGAAAATGGCGGTAGCTCTCTCCACTACCAAAACAATATATTGCAATCATTGAAGAAGCCAAGGAGATGTTGTGGTTGCAACGGTTATTAGCTTAATTAGATAGTAGACAACTAGATTTCATTATGTACAGTGACAGCAAAAGTGCAATTCAGTTGGCAAAAAATTCCAACTTTTCATTCACGAATAAAGCACATAGAGCTTGATATCATTTCATTCGAAGTGTCTTTGAACAAGATAAGCTGAAATTAAGCTGAAATTGGAGAAGATACATACTATCCTGAATTTTGTAGATGCCTTTACTAAGGTCGTTTCAAAAGAGAAGATGGAGTTCTGCAAAGCTTCTCTTGGTTTGGTAAACATGTAACAATAAGCATGGGAAAGCGGGTGGTGCCTTCTAAACTTGTTTACTTGCAGCAATAGATCAGACTTCAAGTGGGAGATCGTTTGGTTGTGAAGTCTGACCATTCATCTTCACATTCCCTTTGTCTTTGTGTCTCTTCTTTTTCTCTCTGTCCCTTCATCTTCATTGACCGTTCTCTATAAATTATTAGTGAAGAGACATTAAAGATGCATTACAAAAACCTTATGTATTGCTGCTGTTATCATACAGGAATTCAAAAACACCCAGTTTTCCCGTGGATGTAGCCAAATGATTGGTGAACCACGTATTTTCGTTGTCTCTGTGTGTTTGGTGTTTTGTCTCTGTTTAATTTGCTGCAGGTTTATATTGTTCTGTTCTGCCCTGTTTTTCTTAACACGTTATGTATAATGGTTCACTCCTTGTTGCTCTGACATAATTACCATTCTAAACATAATGATGCAATTTCTGAAATGGATTTTAGTTAATACAAAACTTCTAGCTATTAAAAAATTGCCAATTAAATCACATTGAATGGGTGAAAAGAAAGCAATTAGAAGCTCAGTTTAAACATTCAATAATTGCCATGCATACCTCGCTTGAAGAGCAATTACACACAGAACAAATGACAGAGGAAATAACATTGTCGCTCCTGACGTTGAATATGGTGCCTGCAGGAAAGTAAAATGCTCACAGCCAACGCCTAGATGAGAAGGGCCTGGTCGCCTGCTGTCAAAGACTAGATAAATAAGTTTGTTGTGGTTTTGGAGTCCTGACTCTCAATGTCTCAATCCGCTTAATCTCTTTGGGCCGTTGGGGCCACCAGAAACGGCATTTTCATATATTGTCCACAGTGTTTCAGAGTCAGGATGCCCTTCTATAATCTTATTGACAAATCTTCCCTCTGGCATCCGCAATACCATGAAAATAGAAAGACCGAGGCCAGTAGGCCAGTGGTGGACTTGATTTTCTGCCAAACTAGAAACCTGGGCCTCATATACCATTCAACACTCTTTTGCAACAAGTAAGGGTGCTTCACAACAGAATTTGCAGGGACCTCCAAATGATTAACTACAAAGTTCATCTTCTCACTAACATTTTCCTTGGAAAAATGTAAGACCAAAGGAGCAACCCTAAATAGTCCCCAGATTTCCTCAGGCCGAGAGACCCCAGGATTTTAAATTCTCTATCCTGGCCTCTAACGTTTCCATGCGGCTGACAGTCACTGCACGTAAAATGTATTTGAACATTTTGCTTCCTTTGTCAAGGCCAATGTTCTTAATAAGAACAGCTTTTGCAGGCGTTAGAGAAGTGCGTGACAGTACGTTCGGATTCATCCGTAAGAATTTAGAGAGTTCCTCCCTGCTTAAACTAAAACCCTCCCAGAGAGCAAGTGAGGGCTTCAGGGTCTTCTCCAGGTTATTACCGACAAGTTTTGGTGCTCTTAACATGGCTTTAACGAGCACGTCCTGGGGCTCAAATACGCTCTTCAGAAACATCATCTTGGTAATAAGGCCTTTCTCAAGGCTGAAATTCAAGATGATCGGATTGAGCGTCAAAAGCTTCGTCAGAGTTTGACCCTCAAAATCGAATTCTTCCAGAAGCTTGATCTTGGGTTCTAATGTTGTTTCTGAAAAGCGGAGTATTGCGGGGTTATTCCTCATTATATTGGCAATTTGGTCGTCAGTGAAGCCGCGCTTCTTCAAATTATTACTAAACTGTTCAACTTTGTCAAAGGTTCAAGAATTCTGCAAGTAGGGGGCCCATCTGTGTATCCGAGCGATATCGGCCTCAGACATGTTATATTTGGTGGAGGCAAAGTGTGAAAAGGGGATCTGCGTATGGCCATTGGTAATGGCAAGGCATGACAAAGCAGTGCGAGAATGAAATGGACCCTTAACAAACTGTTTGTGAGAATGGAATGGGTGTATATCAAACAGATTGGGGTATAACATGGTTGTTATGTTTGAACTACTCCGGAGCTGCTCAAACAACAGGAGAGTAGGTTAGGGCTTTCCAGCAGAATTATTTTGTCGCGCGATGACCAGAGGTTTGTTTCCAGTGATTTTACATTTTTCAAGATTATTATTTTGAAATTTTTTTTTTTTTTTACCTAGTTGTGTACACGGGGAAGCGAGATTCACAGTAGGTCCTGTGCAGTCGCATATTGTTTTCTTAATTTGTTTTAAGACCTTACTATGAGGGGAAAGGTCTGGCTACCTTCCATGCTTCAATAGTAGTTCATTGATACATGTTAACTAGCAATTGCATCTTTGTGTGCAATGGATACGTCGAAAAGGTGTGGATGGTAAATTGTGGAAAGTTTTGGAATAATTTTTTAGAGGTGGTATGTGTTCTCTTGTAGAAAAGAATCTAATTTTCAAAAGTGTATTATTTTTTGTGATGCGCGCAATCATCAAATAATGAGTTTTATCTACAATCAGATTCATTTAGACTTTAAAATTTTAGTTCCGACTATATATATCAGTTATCCATCCAAAATTGTTTAACCATGAGAAGACGAAATGCCTTGTGCAAACCATGCATAGTACAAGACATGTATAAAAGTATATTACAATTTACTCCATTAAATAATCCGATCATCTTATCTTACTAGATCCTGAGCCTTGCAAAGTAGTGTTTAAATATATGAATATAAGTAATATCCTGCAATAATTGGAGTCCATTTTATTCAATGTTTTGTAAGCATTCTGTCAAACAATTCATGCAATGACAACTAAAAACTTATCTTTCAATCGCACAAGAGCTTAATGAGTAGTTTCTTAGCTTTCAGCAATCAACATTCCTGGTTTATCGGGACTATATGTCCATCACGTACTTTAGTAGTTTCCAATAAACTAGATTAGCATTTAGAAACAAGGCTAGCATCACAAGACATGATTATATCTTTGACTCTCTTTACGAGGATGGTATTGAGGTGGTATTTTCTAGCTGGAAGATGCTTAACATACACATCTATTTGTGTATCGCACAAATAGGAGCATAACTTCTGACTACTAATAAATTTTGAATTAATAAGCAATTAAAAAATAATTTATAACATATTTGCAAATGCTTTTCACTAGGGAACAACATTTACTGACATAAGGATGTTAAGTCCTTGTCATCATTACAAAGGATTAAATTGTGATGGTGTGCATGGTAGAGACATCTTTTCTAAATTGTTTCCCATAAATCATATTATCGTAGATGGCATCAAAATTTATGTGATGGTGATGATTATGATATTTTCATATTGCAATTCTAGGATGGTCCTTAATTAGAACCGACCCTAATACACATCAATATAACCTTAAAAATGATGATGGATGGAAGAGTACACAATTTTCTTTCATAAGTTGATTGCCTTATCCAATCTTATTTGGGTGATGGAAGTTGTGCTTGAAATTGTGAGTTCTGATTTTTCTTCTATTGATGAGATGATGTTCCATTCAATACACACAAAGGTAATTTTTCTAACAATGCCATATAGATTGAAATCTTCGTTCTATCCAAAATTCTAAATACATATGTGTTTAGTCAAAAATAATGGATGTTAATATCGAAACATTCATAACTCTATGTAAAGCTTTTGGCACGTGATTATGTAAACCAAAATTAAAGATGTGTAAGCCAAAAAATCTCATAAATTTATTGCATAGGCTCAACAACTTTAGTTTGGCTTTCCCCAAAAATGATTTTGTATCTTATAATTTTTATAGAAATTCATGGAACTGAACTTTTAGTTAGGTGACGTCAAAATTTGTCAATGTCCAGGAAGGGTGCAATGGGTATGCTGATAGAGAAGTATATGTAAGTAAACATGTTAAGAAGTGTACTATGTAGTGTTTATATAAGTTTGCATAGGATTTTAAATACATACACAAGATATTTGATTTTCAAATGTTTGGAACAAATAGAAGTTTTTTTTGAAATACAATTTTTTGTATAGTGAATTGAAGGGAAGATTCATAACAATTTTAATTGTGATGATGTTGTAGTTGTATGAAAACAATCTATGCAAAGAAGTTTGTGTTGTTCATTTATTTGTTCTTTGATTGCTAATTATGGGAGCCCAATGAAAGTTGCAAAGTAATACAAATTAATGTATTATAGTAGTAAGAAATTTATAATTAATGGTATCTTAAATAATAATGCAATTCAAACATTTATATTCTAACGATTTAATTTTAAAATGGATAAGATAAAAGGGGAGGAGTATTTTTAAGATAGAATGGAGATAATAAATTGATAGAAGTATGATTTGAAGTGTAAGAAGCAAGTAATTTATGGAATTACATTAACCATTATAACTTCTTTTTATAAGGAAAATATAATATAAAAAAGTAATAAAAAAATAAAACCAATATGAAGTTGAATATAAATTCACATACATAAAATTGTACATGTAAAATGTATAGATGTACATGTGCTTTTATATTTTTTGTGTTCTATAAAGGTAGGTTCTCTATCTTAAGAAAGGGTGTTTGCCCCAATAACTATTGGACTTGAGAGAACACATATATTTACCAATAGACATCAACTAGATAAATATATTGAAAAAACACTTTGATTGATGAAAGTGTAATTTTTGTCTGTAGATTTGATTTTCAAATTTGGTTACATCTTATTGCACTTTTGTGATTTATGTTTTGGTATATACTCCATTATACCCAACAATATGACTAGATGGAAAGTTTTTTGAGTCTAATGAAATAATATCAAGGAGTTTGAAGCTTAAGAAATGAATTTGGAATCATTCGTGAAAAAGATAAAAACAAAATATTAATCAAAGTTGAGAAAGCTTATCTCAAAATGAATACTTACTCTTTAAGAAATATTAATTAATAAATAAATCACAAAATACATAACTATAAATAGAAATTTTGAAATAATTAAATTTAAATATGTATAAATATACACTTTTACCCTATCAATATCCAATTGATTCCAAAGTGGAATGCAGACCATATTTTAAAAGTTTGGGTGAAATCCCTTGGTTCAATATTTAATAACTATACAATATAAAATAGTTAAAAGACTCATTAAATTTTTATTATTTGTTATTATTTTGTGCTCTCCCTGCTTACCTTTCACTCTCAAAACAATTTGTGAACACTTAGAAACCCATTTGGTGAATTTTCATTTAACTACAAAGTAGTTGAATACTTGTACCTTATATATTGGTGAGTGGGTCAAATACCACATAATCTGAAAGGAGAATATTACAACTTGGGTCACATGCACAACTAGCAATTCACTTCATGGTAATTGTTGGACATAAACTATCTTATGCTAAATTTACATTCATTTAACACTTAGATAGACAACACAATAATTTATTAGTGAGAAAAGGTAGGCGGGCCATCAAAACCATAGAATTACAAGTGCCACAAACTAAAATTTGAGGTTGCATGCCTACCACATCTGACATTGGGTAAAACAAATTTTGGTGTTGTCACCTACACATTAAAACAAAAAACAAATGTAAACTTGCAGCCAACATTTTTTTTAGAAGGATTAAAAATATTGTGTTGAGTTGAAGGTGTTGGGTAAGCTATCATTGAGAAAGCTTTTGCCCTATTATCAACAATAAAATAAATCTGCAAAAGAACAGATTAAATAGATCACACAAAAAAATAAGAACAAAGGATACAGATACAGAGAATATAGAGTAAAATATAAAGCACTATGAACACACAACAATATATAGAAGAGAAGAGCCAAGAAATATTTATGTTGTTGCACAAAATTAGAACCTTTGTTTCTTCCTTTCTACTTGGAAAAATGATTACAGATGCCTCTATAAATAAAGGTCTTAGACTTCTCCAGAAATACTTTGCAATAAAAAACATGCATAAATTGTGGATGAGGGATTATACTGTCGGCTAAAGAGAATGGAAGGTGAGAAGCTTCTATCTTAAATATGTATACTAACTTGAGCACTATGTTTGGTGTTATTCGGTGGTAGAAGATTCCATATTAAATTTTGTAGGTGATCTCCTTTATTTGCTTCATCACGTCACATGTTCAACATTCTCCCACTTGAAGCAAATGAAGGGTTTTGAATAAGTAGTAATCATCAAGTCACCTCTAGGCTACCATGTCTCTACACAGCTCATGATTTTCCCTTGGAAAACTTTTAGTGAGCATATCAGCTGGGTTCTTGTCTGTATAGATCTTTTCCAAGGATAACTTTCCTTCCTCCAACACATGTCGAATCGAATGATACCTCAAGTCAATATGGTTGGTTCATGAGTGAAAAACTAGGTTTTTCGCCAAGTGAATGGTGCTTTGACTACCACAATATAGCACATACTTGTCCTATTTTATTCCTAGCTCTTCTAGGAATCATTGCATCCACAACATCTCTTTGCAAGCTTTTGTCGTAGCTATATACTCTGCCTCTGTTGTGGAGAGAGCTACTATTCGTTGTAGCCTGGATACCCAAGATACCGCAACACTTGCAAATGTATACAAATAACCAGTGGTGGACTTTCTAGTGTCCAGTCTCTAGCCATAGCTGTATCTGTAAATCCTTCAAGCACCATATCAGTATTTCCAAAACATAAACAGTAATGACTAGTACCCTTGAGACACCTAAAAATCCACTTTACAGCTTGCCAATGTTGTTTGCCCAAATTTGCAAGGAACTTGCTCGCTACTCCCATTGAATGTGTAATATTCAGACGAGTGGATACCATGGCATACATCAAGCTACCAACTGCTGAAGCATAAGGAATCTTTTTCATTTCCTCCTTCTCCTTGTCATCACAAGGGCATAAATTGGCACTCAATTTGAAATGGGAAGCAAGAGGTGTACCAATTGGCTTGGAATCCTTCATATTAAATCTATCTAGCACCTTTTCAATATATTTTTCTTGTGACAAGCACAATTTTTTCTTCTTTTTGTCATGAATGATCTTCATGCCTAATAATTTTTGTGTTGGACCCAAATCCTTCTTTAACCTATTAATCATATCCTTATCATGTCCAACAACTAACATATCATCCACATATAACAATAATATAATGAAATTTCCTTGATCATATCTCTTGATGTAGACACAATGATCAACCTCTAGTCTACTAAAACCATGATCCATCATAAATGAATCAAATTTCTTATACCACTGGTGAGGTTCCTATTTCAACCCATAGAGACTCTTCTTCAACCTACAAACCAAGTTCTCTTTACCTTTTATTTTGAATCCTTCTGGCTGCTCCATGTAAATCTCCTCTTCCAAATCTCCATGAAGAAAGGTTGTCTTTACATCTAATTGTTCACACTCCAAGTCTAAAGTAGCAGTAAGACCAAGAATAACTCTAATGGATGGCATTTTAACAACAGGTGAAAATATTTCAGTGAAGTCAATACCTTCTTTTTGAGCAAACCCCTTCACTACCAACCTTGCATTGTATCTTTCCTTCTTGTTGTCACCCACATGCTTGATCTTGTACACCCATTTGTTTTGTAGTGCTTTCCATCCTTTTGGAGCTTTAACAACTCCCAAGTTCTATTTTCCAGCAAGGAGTTCATTTCTTCCTTCATCGCTTTCTTCCATTCTTTGTTATGCTCATCTTTACAAGCTTCCTAAAAACCATCAGGTTCACCTTCATTAGTTAACAAAATATAGTTTGAGGGTGTATACCTTTGTGAAGGCTTATGAGGCCTAGAGGATTTGCGAACCAACTATAGTGTTGTGTTTTCAGGTTGAATCTCTTGTAAAGGCTCCTGCAAGGTTTCTTGTTGTTGTTGTTCCACATTCTCCTTTTGTTGTTCATCATACGCTTGATCTTTCTACCCATTTTCTTGTATTGGTGGGATATTTTCTTGTTGTTCATCAAACCTGTCAACAATTTTCTTAACCTCCAAACTACATGTAGTCCTCTTAAACATCTCTAACTCATTAAATATAACATCCCTGCTTCTAATAATCTTATATTTAACTGGATCCCATAAACGATAACCAAATTCACCATCTACATATCCCAAGAAAATGCATTTCATAGTTTTATCATCTAGCTTAGTTCTAGGGTATGTGCAGGATCATCATGGAAAAAACAGGTCCTTAAGTGGCAATGAAAATTCAGAAAATCAGAGTTTGGCAACTTGACATAAAAATTTGAATAAGTTATCTATATTATTTCAAAAATATGTAAGAATAGAATTTGTGGTAAATTGAATGTAGTTTCTAAACTACTAGGTTAATTTTTGTAAAAAAAAAATCTATTTGGTGAAAATTTGAAATTTCAATGTAGTAGTATTAAAATTTCAGGGAAAAAATAAAAAGTAGGTGTCTGTCTGACCACCCTAACCATAATAAAATCAAAATATTTATTTATAAAATTTTAGATATAAGTAGAGGACTCATGTCCCGATGTGATGCATATTTTTTTGTATTTTTTTTCCAAGTAAATAATTAATTATGAATTTTTTATTATAAATTTTAAAAAATTTAAAAACTCGTATGTCTGACCACCTTAACTTGGTCAAAAATTCATGAAATTCAATTTTTTTTTTTTTAATACAATAGTATGCAAAGCATAGAATGTGACGCATGTTTTGGATTCAAAAAATGTTATACGGTTTGAAAGATATAGATTTTTTTCAATCAGCCTATCAATCAGGACTTTAGTCGTAATTCAAATAGAAAATGAATAATAATTATTTATTAAATTAAAAATAAAGAATAATTTATATTGGTAGAAAGCTGAGAATCTCCTTTAAAAATCCTTTTCGTTTCATCAATTTAGGGTAAAAAAAAAGTCGTCAGCCACATGGGCGAAGTCTAGAAAAACAAGGTAAGCTGTTAAACACGTTTTATTGGTTGACTTCTTAGGATTGGCATGTCCTAGCCAAATTTCGAAGCAAACCCGAGGCTAATCCCTAGGTAGTAGGTTTTGTGTCAAACATATCGGATATTTGATTTTTTTTATATTTAATTTTAAAAAATCTAATATAGTTTTTAATAAATGATTTAAAAAATTGAAATTTTCAAATCAGATATCCAATTTGAATCAGATATCTGATTTATTTTATATATAATTTTAAAAAATCTAATATAGTTTTTAATATATAATTTAAAAAATTACAATAAATAATTTATAGTTTATTTTAATATATCTAGTTGAGAATATACAATATAGTTTAGAATTCAATATATAATTTATAATTTATGATAATCTCTTACGGAATTATGTATAATATATAACATATTATACTATTGTGTATAATATTTATATATTATTTATATATTCTAGTTAATGTATAAATATTTATATTTATATATATATATATATATTAAGTTAATATAAAAAAATATTAAATAACTAATTAATATTACTAATATATTAAATATTTAAATATTATATCCCTCTCTCTCTCCCTCCCTCCCTCTCTCCCTCTATCTCTCTCTCTCCTCCTCTTCCCCTCTTCCCCTCTCCCTTCCCCCCTAATTCTCTCTCCCTCTCTCAGACCCTTCTTCTCTCTCTCTCTCTCTCTCTCTCTCCTTCCCTCTCCCTTCCCCCTCCTAATTCTCTCTCTCTCTCTCCTAATTCTCTCTCTCTATCCCTTTCCCTCTCTCTTTCCCACTCTTTATCTCTCCCTCTCTTCCTATATCTCCCCTTCTTCCCGTCTT
>CM021109.1:83667535-83716917 GCA_007115665.2 Sequoiadendron giganteum
GTCTCTCTCCTCCCCCTCTCCCTTCCCCCTCCTAATTCTCTCTCTCTCTACCCTCTCCCTTCCCCCTCCTAATTCTCTCTCCCCTTCCCCTCTTCTCCTCTCCTCCCCCCTCCTAATTATATATATCTCTCTCTCTCTCTACCCTCTCCCTTCCCCCTCCTAATTCTCTCTCCTTCTCTCTCCCCTTCCCCTCTTCTCCTCTCCTTCCCCCTCTTAATTCTCTCTTCTCCTCTCCCTTCCCCCTCCTAACTCTCTCTCTATCTCTCTCTCTCCTTCTTCCCCTCTCCCTTCCCCTTCCTAATTCTCTCTCTATCTCTACCCTCTCCCTTCCCCCTCCTAATTCTCTCTCTCCTTATCTCTCCCCTTCCCCTCTTCTCCTCTCCTTCCCCCTCCTAATTCTCTCTTCTCCTCTCCCTTCTCTCCCTCTCTCTCTCTCTCCCTCCTTCCCCTCTCCCTTCTTCCTCCTAATTCTCTCTCTCTCCCCCCTTCTTTCCCTCTTCCCCTCGCCCTCCCACCTCCTAGTTACCCCTCTTTATCTCTCTCTCTCTCTCTCTCTCTCTCTCCCCTCCTAATTCTATTCCTCTCTCTCTCCCCTTCTTCCCCTATTCCACTGTCCCTTCCCCCTCCTAGTTACCCCTCTCTCTCTCTCTCTCCTTCCCCTCTTCCCATCTCCCTTCCCCTTCCTTCTTCTCCCTCCCTCTCTCTCTCTCCCTTTCCCTCTCTCTCTCTCTCTCTTTCCCACCCTACACCTCCTAATTACTCTTGGGTCTATGTGTGTTTGAAATCGGATATCCGATTTTTGAAACCAAAATTTTACCGCCACAATACATTTTTAAATGTTTTCAAATATCGGATATTCGATTTTTTTACTTTTAAAAAATGGATATCCGATTTGTAAAACTTAGGCTTGGGCATTGCTATGGAGCAATATACTGACACCCAACCCAAAATAAAAGTCAACTCGAGATTTTCGTGTTTTTTGGCGAGTGAAAAACGCTACTTTTTCCTATTGCCACTTTTTGGCCCATCATGATCCTGCACATGCCCTTTATTCTCTTTGGGAATATGCACAAATGCTTCACATCCAAAGATTTTCAAGTGAGAATAATTCACCTTCTTACTAGTCCAAACTTCTTCAGGAATGATGTCGTCCAAGGCTATAGTAGGAGATCTATTTATGAGATAACAAGTTGTCCTCATTGCTTCTGCCCAAAAATACTTTTATAAACTGGAGTTTGACAACATGCTCCTCACCTTCTCCATGATAGTGTGATTCATCATTTTTGCAACACCATTCAATTGAAGAGTACCAGGGACAGTCTTCTCATGCTTAATTCCAAACCTGTTACAATATTCCTTGAATGCATTTGAGCAGTGTTTTCCACCATTATCTGTCCTTAAACACTTGAGCAATTTGTTAGTTTCTCTTTCAACAACAACATGGAACTTTTGAAATATCTCAAATACATCATCTTTTCTTTTCATGGGGTAGGCCCAAACCTTTCTAGATGCATCATCTATGAATGTTACAAAGTATGATGCTCCTCCTAATGAGTTAATATTAACAGGCCCAAATACATCTGAGTGTATCAATTCTAACAATTTTTTCTTTCGTTCATAACCACCTCTAAGAAATGAAACTCTTCGTTGCCTACCATAAATATAATGCTCACAAAGATCAAGATTATAAGATTTCAAACCTGGTAGCAAATTTTTCCCCATGAGGATTTTTAGGCCCTTCTCACTCATATGACCCAAGCGCCTATGCCATAGATCTGTTGAATTTCCTTATTTTACAACAACAATTCTATCTGATCTTTCTATCATTGTCATCAATGTATACAAATTCCTCGTCTTGGGTCCTTTAGCCACGACCAATGCTCCTTTGCTGATTTTCTAGCCACCTTTTTCAAAGCTTACAAAATAGCCTTCATCATCTAATCGTCCCACAGAGATCAGGCTCATGCACATTTCTAGTACATGCCTAACCTTTTTCAATAGGATATCTTGTCCTTCCTTCATCTTGATCTTGACATCTCCCACTCCAACAATGCTGCAAAAATGATTATTTCCCAAATGCACTCTACCATAATCACTAGGATTATATGCAACAAAATTCTCTTTACATGGAGTTACATGGTGAGATGCCCCAGAATCAAGGATCCAATCAAAGCTACTGCTAGAGGTATTCAAGTAGACATCTTCTACTAAAACAGTAAGTAAAACATCTCCATCTATAGCTATAGCAGTGGTTTCACCTTCATTTGTGCTAGTTGGCTTCTGATTTTGATCTTTCTGGCTTCGCTTCCAGACTCGACACTCTCTCTTCACGTGCCCCGACTTTCCATAATGATAACAAGTGATCCTGCCCCTTTTTTATTTGGATTGACCTTTTGATCTTGAGCATCCTTGATAGCGATCAATCCTCCTACCACAATAAGCTAGAGCTAGAGTTTCTCCTCCCTGGTTTTCCATAATTGATTTTTATCGCAGCTCCTCATTCATTATGCTGCTGTTGACATCATCAAACTTCAGGGTTCTTGTAGGTGTTGAAGTGCTCATAGTGACAATCAAATTTTCCCAACTGTCTGCCATAGAACACATTAGTAAAATAGCTCTAATTTCATCATCCAAAATAATTTTAACTGAGGCAAGTTGATTAGTAATGATATTAAATTCATTTAAATATTTTGCAATCGAAGCACCCTCCTTCATCTTAAGATTATATAATTTCTTCATCAAGAAAACCTTATTTGAAGTTGTGTTTTTCTCGTATAGATCATATAGCTTTTTCCATAGATTTGTTGTTGTCTTCTCTCCCGCAACATTAAAATACACATTTTTAGCTAGATATTGACGAATGGTTACAATCGCCTTTCTATCCAGCTTATTCTAATCTTCATCCACCATTGTTGTGGGTTTCTTTGATATTCCCTCAATTGAAAAATATTGATCCTTTGAAATCAATATATCCTCCATAGGGAAAAATTAGCCCCGTTCAACTTCTCCATATCGTTCACTATTGTTGCCTCCATGTATGCTCAATGAAGTCCTACACACACCAAAACTTCCAACGACCTAGCTCTTATACCAGTTATTGGGTAAGCTGTCGTTGAGAAAGTTTTTTCCCTGTTATCAACAATAAAAGAAATTTACAAAAGAATAGATTAAACAAAGCACACAAAACAACAGAAACAAAAGATACAGATACAAAGAATACAGAGTAAAATATAAAACACTATGAACACACAACAATATATAAAAGAGAAGAGCCAAAAAATCTTTCAGTTGCTGCACAAAATCAGAACCTTTGTTTCTTCCTTTTTACTTGCAAAAATAATTACAGATGCCTCTATAATAGAGGTCTTAGACTTCTCCAGAAATACTTTGCAATAAAAAACATGCATAAATTGTGGATGAGGGATTAGACTGTCGGCCAAAGAGAATGGCAGGTGAGAAGCTTCTATCTTAAATATGTATATTGACTTGAGCGCTATGTTTGGTGTTATTCGGTGATAGAAGATACCATATTAAATTCTGTAGGTGATCTCCTTTATTTGTTTCATAATGTCACATGTTCAATAGAAGGCTGCAGATATTTTTCATTTTATGCAAATAGATTGAAGTAGCAACTCGAGGCAGATTTGGTTTCTGGTTCTATATCAAGTGAAATTGCTACTGAAGCTTTTTTGTATTTCATTTTTTAAACTGTTCAACTTATTGGTAATTTTAAGTATCTAAGTTGTGGTGTTGACAGAAATTGAACCAGAACCGATTGTCAATAAGTGATGAAACTCGGGTCGCTATAGAAGTATTAGAAATCCATCCAATGCATTCCCATATTGCAGGTTCACTCTGAGCGATGATCTGTAAAATTCTAAAATAAAAACAACACTAGACGGGCTATGTTGGCAAGTTGGGCAATAGAGTAGGGAGGACTGTGATTTCTCTGGCATCACCATTGACAACACACTCGAAGGGTGCCTCCCCATTTCTGTGCTAATAGAGGCGGATGAGGCTAAATGCCCTTCTTCATTTCATTTTATCATGTATTTGACATTTTAGAGCTGGAAGATTTCATTTTGTAAGATTTGATATTTATCACTGAAAGATTTTATATAGCTGGAAGATTTGATTTATATTGCTGAAAGATTTTATTTATCAGACAACTTGCAATAATTTTTCTGAGACTTGTTTTTTGGTGAAATTTTGATGTTTAGCGGCGTTTAACAGGTTTGTGAAAGTTCCCACTATGTTAGAATACTAAATGGCTGAAAGCATTAATGCTTAATGCCAACAAAGCAGGTTGAGGAAGACACGTTGCAAACTCCACCGCCCAAGTTTGGTTGCCAGTTAATAGGTTTGCTGTCATTTTTAATCCAAATGTTTAATATATATCAGCATGTAAATACGGTGATAATAAAAACATTTTTTTGACACCTGTAAGCAGCAAGACACTTGTTAATATGTTTCTCCCTAATTTCTCCACGCATGGGTTTGTAAAAAATAGGGGTTTACTATATAGAATTTTAGTTCCATTTTTGAGGAGGAGGCAGCTGTTTATCCTGTAGGTGTTTTTTTTCTGCAGAGGCTCCAGTAGTGTAAATTTGATAGCCTCAGATGCCACATTTTATCTGATCTCCAGCACTGGTCAGTTTTTTGTAAACACCTGTGACTTTTTTTTTTTTCTATAATATAATGCAAGTAGCTTTCTCATATTGCTGTACAAATTTATCAGATAAGTGTCAGTTTTAGAACAAATGCTCTGTTTGCAGTTTTATTGAAAAGTTTTCTGAGAACAGTTGAAATCTGTTTTGTGTTTTATAATGTTTGAAAGGTTGATATTGCTGTAGCAATGAGATATTCTGTTGTTTATTCTGAATATTGAAAACCCACTCTGTTTATAATTTTTTCTGTGTTGAAATCTTTTCTCCTGGAGTTGAGTTCTTCTCCTAAAAACCCAACAATGGTTATGGACAAAATATATAGATTGTTTTGCTCATGAGCTCGGGATAGAGACTTACAGAGTTGGCTTAAAGAAATGGGATAGTCGTGATTTCAGCCTATATAAGAAATGACAATGTCGAGGTTGGCTTAAATCTAATAGCAACAAAATTTACAAAGAAGTAGAAATCTTAAGCAGTAAAGGATTCAGAATCCGGTGCAAACGTTTGAGAGCTTAAAAAGTGAGTTTTTACATTGTTGATTTGGAAGTATAGGAAATCTTCTCAGATGAACTACTCTGCAACTCCTCGTTGATTTCAATGGCGGTGAGTTGTGCAAATAAAAAACCATGTGAAAATGAAAGATATGAAGATAATATCGCATACATATGTATGCAAGTTAGATGAGATACGTATGCAAGAAAAAAATGTAATTAATTCAGGTTGGGTGAGATAAATTGCTTGATCTATCTACCGGCAGAGATTTATTTCACCAAACATCGCTACCGCCATATTTCGTACTCTAAGCCACGACAATTTTAATATTTGATTGTTCTATGTAATCTGCATTCAATCGCCTGCAACAAGTTGGTGTTGGTGGCGCTTCGTACTGTGTAAACAAACTTATCTTCGCAACGAAAAGAATCTGATGGTTGGCAATGGTTCAACTGTATTGCAAGGTCTATCTTTGTTTTTCCACCATCCATAGACAAATGAGCTCCAGAAAGTTCAAATACCGTAAAAAAATCTATTAAATTTATTTCTTCACTTTATATCCAAGAGTTACAAACTAACACTTGCGTCTAAAAAAATTCAAAGATTACGCTGATAGAAAAGTATATGTATGTTAATATATCAGAGAGTATGTGTTTGTGCGTGGATGCTGCAAATTAAACAATTAATAATAAGTGCTTATGAAATTAAGTATTATCTGATTATGAAATATTTACATACAGATTTAAAACATAAAGCAATGCAAATGAAAAAAGAAAGTTGTCATCAATTTGACAAAAAACACTCCAAATGAAAATAGGATTTTCCCATCCATTGGCCAAAATAATATTTATCTGGCTTTTATGTGATAAGTGAGATTTTGGAGGCTTTTATCTATATTTTGGAGGCTTTTACCCTTAAACACGAGTGGTTTGCCAATAAACGGCAGCCGGAACTTGTTTTTTGATGACTAAAAGTGGGTTGGAGGCATGAGACTTGTTTCAAGCTCAAATCTCACACTATATGTAGTCTATCGATTAAAAAATATTTAATTGGAGGATTTGTGCAACTTTATTGGTACCAATAGTGCATGATTATGGGGCATTTGTGCAACTTTGTTTATTGATACATGTTAATGAAAAACCCACTAAATTTTTTCAAGTGTACTAATAGTTGTCCACTTTAAACTGAGCACTTACAAAAAAAGTATTTAATTGGATGAGTTTTGCAACTTTATTGGTATCAATAGTGCATGATTATTGGGACATTTGTGCAACTTTATTGGTACCAACAGTGCATGATTATCAGACATCAACTTGAAATGATCATTTTTTTACTTTTGTGTATATAATGAATCCTCTTGTGTTCATCGTAACTAACTAGAAGTCGAAACAATAGCTATAAGCTCTTAAGACGTATACAAAGAAACCTAAAAACAATGTCGAAATCCAACATACCATTTAAGAGCTTAAGGTGTGCAAAGTTAGCTATAATGACTATTGGTACCCTTCCCCTATATATCTTTAAAAAATCTATATAAAATATATCTAGAGATATTCTCCTCGAGGTGTTTATTACAATTTAATTGTGAGGGAAGAATGAAATATCAAAAAATATATAGTCATTGTTTAAGTGATGGAATTAATTATTTGAGGCATACTTTCTTATCTATATAAAATAGGTCCAAGATGCCAATTTAATATTTTTTAAAAATAATTATGACGGAAAAATTGGTATAGATGATAGTAATATTTAAAAAAGAAAAGAGTTTGAATTTTTATTTTATGTGAAGTTAAGTATATTATTATTTATAAGTATAAAAACAAGTTTTTCAATTAGATTATGAAAATTTTATACTAATTAGTGACTAATATTTTTTAAGGAATTCTTTTAGTTGTATTTCAAGATTTTTATATTTTTTTAATATGTATTTATATAGCATATTCTCAAAGTAAATTTTGGATTTAAATGTATGATAAAGAAAATAAAATGTGTATGTATGTAGCAATTCTTTATGAATATATATTTTCATTAATCATTTCTAAAAAAGTAACAGTAAACATATTCACAAAAAAGAGTGGGTGGATATGAAATCACACTCCTGTTGAGAAGTTGTTGATATGGCATTGTTGTCATTGATGTCAAAACCTGGGATCTGGAAGGTTGTGCTCGAGATGATTTACAAAAATGATCTATCCTATCGTATGTTATGATGTTGTGTAGTATGGATGTTATCCTTGATCCGAATATGGTAGTATTTCTTTTTGGGACATATGTGGAAGACAATTAATGCAGAATAATGAAGACCTATCTTTTGTTACCAGTTGTTGTGCCTAAATCTTATTCCAGGTATCCTTGCTATCTAGACATTCATGAAGCATGTTACAATTTTTTGGTATGTCTAATTTCATTCCTCCACTTGATACTGAAATTGATGTTGATGAAGATTTGGTCTTGGTTGTGGCGTTCCCATTGGCTCCAGAATATATCTCATGTAATTCAAAGTTTTCTATCTTTTGGTAATAATGTTATATCTTATGTATGACCTATATGGGTCCCGTGGTAACATGGTAATACGATCTTTATGTGCGACCTATCTTTTGGGTCTGGTGCTAGCGTGCCAAACCTTATTGAATATTTCAAGGTTGCTCTTTAAGCCGACATACTTTGCTAGGCTAACTCATTTTGTTCTCTGAGTTATATATATATGTATGTGGAACATATTTTTGGGCATTCGAACAAGAAGTGTGGTATGTGCAAACAGTGATAAGGGTGTGAAGGATTGTACAACAAGAAACATAAAAGGAAGTAAAGACAAGTGTCAGAAAGAAGCAATCTATATTGCAAAGGTTGTGCAAGGAAGGTGTGTAGAAGCTTCTTCATCAGATCTATTGCAATCAGATATTGTGCTCTTAATCTGAGCTGAATTCTTGCATATGTAGATGCAAATTCATCACTTCATGCTTTGTCTATTTTGTAATCAATAATTTTTGTATTAATTGGATAGTGAGCCCAACGACAGTGAGCCTTACCTGTAGTGAGCATTTTGGCAATGAGCCCTTGTAAAAATCACCTTAATCGATGTCACCTTAACCAGTGCTTTATAATTGAGAATTAGCATTTTTTGTGGTTTTTTCCATCTTGGGTTTCCATGTAAAATCTGGTGTTCATTGTGCATGGTGTTGCTAAGTGCTTGCATGTTCATATATGTTTTAATTAATATATGATTGGTTTAAGATTGTTCCAAATTAGTTAAAGAAAGAAAAGTGTTTTGTGATAATTGCTTCACCCCCCATCTCAGTTATCCGAACTATTCAACAACACCAATAATTCACACTAGGCTAAAACTCGGATAAAAAAACATATAGAAACTAATTGCTAAGCAACAAAAATAGTAGTGGAGGGGAAGGCAAAGGGTATTGATCATCCAGGTTTCCCTGTACATCAACAAGGTCTAGAGTGTCCATGGGAGGGTCCCACACCTCATCATTTTTCTCTTTATCTTGATCATCATAGACCAAAAAGATGGTAAAATTCGGTTGATGAAACTTGCTAGAGTCAAACTAGCTAGAAGCACCACTAGAGGGCCACCCAAAATCTCCATCCATAGGAGGTGAAGAGGTAGAGTGTCGACTAATAGGCCATGAAATACTCTAGATTCCATAATCTCCCTTGCTAGTCAGAGGAGAAGCCTGCAAACAAGCAACGTGGGTACCACAAGCTGAAATATTACAACCCCTCTAGCCCACATGAGGAGGCGAGGAAATCTAGGAGGAGGAGAGGGATGGGGGAACTTTGGCCAGAGCACATGATGCATTCCCCTAATGGTCAAGAAGCCCTAAAGGTGAGCCACTCATAGGGAATTTTTTATTATCTTACACCTGTATCTATGATAACACATTAGAATAAATAATAGATTTGCAAATGAGAAAAAAATATTAAATTTTTATCTTTTTATATGTTGAAGAAAATCTCCACCCTTAAAGTATGTCATATCTCTAAAAATAACTATGTGCCAAGAAAAAGGCTTTGGCTAAAAAGGCTTAAAGGAGTCATGAATCTAGTTCTAGAGTTTTTGGGCTTTGGGACAAAACCAAAAGTGGTGCTTAAAAGACTCCAATTGCCCATAAAATGGCAACAAGGGTCTTGAATATCCATATGAACTAATTTTTATCCCACTAGTAAGCCTTAGAAAAGAATACACTAAGTGAAATGGGCCAATTTGGGCTCCAAAATAGCAAACCAAACAATGAGAAACCTGTGTTACCAAACAATGAGAAACCTATGTTGCCAAACCAAGACCGCCAAATGCAAATGACATCTCTAGTTTAAAATGGACATCATGAGAAAATGAAGAGAAAGCAATGAAATCTAAGACGGGGTTTGTAGTTATGGAAGTTAGTATTTGGACCCCACTTCCAATCTTTCCACCAAGGTTTGTAAAAATGAATACCAATTTTGTGAACTATATTAGCTGAAATTACCCCTACAACAATGTCGAAAGTCTCATGATCTTGATTAGAAAGGAAAAAAATAGCCTTGAATTCATCCCATGACATGAGACTCATAGAAGTTCTTGAGAATAAATATTCTAAATATTGGATACCTTTCTTGTGAAACCACAAGACTCGCACCCAAGACAAGCAAGCCAAGGGACAACCATGATTTTGCAAATGAGGAGAGCACCAAATATTATGCTAGTTAATAGAGATGTAATTACAAAATTTGAAACCATTCTAAAAAAGACAAGGTTTAATGACCTCTTAGGATTTCCATATAATTTTAGCCACAAAGTACCCTCAACATGAATAGCATCCTTCATGGTTAGAAGGGTTTTAAAACCAATCCCTTTCCAGGTAGAGCACTTAACTAAATAGAAAAAGGAGATGTAATGTCAAAGAAGGATTTAATAGGCTTAATTTCTAGTGAGAGTGTGAATAATCCATTTAATACAAAGAGCTATCCCTTTTCACTATGTGGACAAGAGCCTCAATCCTCCAGACTTGTGAGGGAGACAACAAAAATCCCAAGTGACCCAATGAAAACTCTAGTGGTTGTCAGAGGATTCCCAAAGAAAATATTAGAGAAGCTTTTCCAACTTAATATAAGAAGCTTTAGAAGGAGCCCAACCTGAGGAGTAATACACATGAGTAACTACAAGAATTTTTGAGAAAACTTGAAATTTCCCTGCTAAGGAAAGCGGCTTTGTGATCTAGTATGCAAGCTTATTTTCAATTTTTGAAAGGACCGTTTTCCATAAGGAAACCTAAGAATCCTAGAATGCAAAAGGGATTCCCAAAATTTTGAATATTTCTCTGTACCCAATCCATTTCCCATCAAAGGCTTGAAGCCAAGGAGGAAAAGGAAGAAAGGATTGTCAATAACACTAACCATGGAATGCCTGAGCCAAAAGATTAATAGAAGATGTCAAAAAATTTGAGGGCATTCTTGATATTTATTTACCTGTAACTAAAATTCTAATTCTTAAAGTATAGCTACTTCACCATTTATGGGAAGATTTCATATTATACATTATACTTCAAAAAATCTTGAGATCTCATGTTTCTATGAGAAATAAGAGCAAGTAAATGCTAGTAGTAGGTGTTGTCATTGATGTCAGATGTGATACTAAATTATGTACATACTCCAAAGATAGTTGTTATACTGAAATATCAGTTGGAGCATGTCTATAGAGTTGCATAAGGAAGAATACTGTTCAATATGGTAACTAAATGTGATGTGGAGGATGATTCTCATGTCTTGATATGTCCATAATGTGTTTACATTGATATAATATCAACTTGATGTACCGCATATAGTTATATGTTGCAGAAGTTTTTCTATGGCACTCACAGGGCAAACTCTAAGGCAAAGTCATGATATGTTGATATGCATTCTTTCATTGAGCAAGATTTAGTGTTGTAGTTCTGGAGAAAAGATGGTTGAGCTATGAAGGTGCCATATCCAAGAAATCAAGACATCACACCTTCTACAATGCAAGTTACAAGTAACATTATTCTGGTATGTACCCTGATAGAGGAAACCAATGATGGAAGCCTGGTGGAATGCTTTGCATTCTTTTAGAAATGAAGGGATGATCTTACGATTTTGTAAATATTTTTTTTAATGATAAAAGCATACTACTTAGCAGTATCAAGTGATGTAGTGTTCTACAAGTTCAAATTTTAAATGAAAATTAGCTACAGTCTGTTCGGATTGCTTTGTTCATGTATATTCAATGGGTTTCTCCTTCTATTCCAACATATGATGATTAGTTTCTTTAGGAGAAGGTTGAGGAGATATTGTGCATAATTTGTAATACTTACTTTTTGGTTTGTATGATAGCTTTAGTCTCTCCTCGGGAGTGCAAAGGTGAACATATGGCAGTTTTGGTAGTAGAATCATTATTTGGACCGACAAACCTATCTCTGTCATCATTGATTGATCCTGATTAGTCATTTATATTTTGGAGAATGTGCTATGATGTGTTTGGATCCTGTAATACTATGTGCTAATTCACATTTGATTCTCATGCAAATATTATACATAATTGGAGCCAACTAGTGAGATATCAAGCATTTATTTTAAAGGTAATCTTGGAGCTGATCTAATAAAGGTTTTGAGTTTTTTCAGAGGATATATATAGAAGAGATCCAATTTTTTTGAAAGTGACAATTTCATTATAATGATTAATGTAGAGAAAAATTCAAAAGATGAAGTGTCTGAAATTAGTATGAAGGGTTAATTGTGTGAAATAGTGATTGCATCATCAACATGTGTTAGATGCTTCTTCAAAGTAGTTCATATTCATTTTTATCATTCTAAAATTCATGTATCTTGATCTAAGATAGTGAGTCTCATCAGGTCCATTGTATCTTGCTCTAAGGTTGTATACCTTATTCTACAAGTTCATAGGCAACAAGCCTTAAACATTGCAATTCTTATTAGTAGTGAGCTACATCTATTGTGATTTAATCCTCACCATGGTTTTTCCTTCATTGGGTTTTCCACATAAAAATCCTAGTGTATTCACATGATGCATGTGTACTTTTCTATTCTTTTTAGTTAATGTGATGTGTTGTTAATCTGCAAATGGGTTTGGTCAAGTTTTAATATATGTTAATTCACCCCCCCTCTCAACACATCTTTATGTTCAACAACTGGTATCAAACCCAAGTGCCTTGAGAAGCTAAACAACTAAGGTGGATCCTACACTTGAACACATGGGGTCTATAGCAAAAATAAATGATATGCTTATTCTAGAACCATATCTTGAATCAATAGAACCTGAAGGTTGGGACATCAATCTAGAAGATTGTGAAGTAGATTTTGAAGAGAACTTTGGTCTGCTCTTGAAGATCTGGAGGAAGCAAGATTACAAAATTTCAAATATGAGTGAATGTTGGAAAAGTTAAAAGAGACAATTGACAGATTGAAGGCAAAAGCTAAAGAATCAAAAGAAGAAATTGGAAAACTGAAAGCCCAAATAGAAGGTGGAAGTGAAGGTGAAATGAAAGTCAAAGAAGCTGAAGGTTTGATTTCAAATTTAAAAATCAAAGTTGAAGAAGGAAAAAGGATTGAGGACTGCCTGAATACCAAGCTTAAGGACAAAAGTGTTGAATGCTTAAAGCTTGAGGAAGAGACTGTATTCCTAAGAAAAGAAATTGAAAAAGCTAAAGACCAAACTGACAAAGGTCTAAGACAAAGAAGAGGCTCTAAAACTCTTGATGAATTAATTAACTCTCAAAAGAGAAATTCAGAATTGGTTTTGAAAAGGAGAAAAGTCCCTTGGTCAATGCATCTACAACTTTGTATGATAACTTCAAAGAAGAAGGATAGTCTAAAACATGGAAGGAGAAAGAGTGCATAGAAATTCATAAGGAAACATCCTTTGGAGATGCAATGGAAAATCATGAAAACAAGAAAGAAGGTGGACTCATTCCTGTTTGGATAAAAAAGAAGAACTATAGAAAGCCTACTCCCAAACAAATTGCTCCTACCAAGTTCTATGGTAACTGTTATGCTTGTAATAAGTTTGGTCATAAGGAAGTCAAATGCAGAAGCAAAATGAGTTAGAATTCCTTCAAGCCTTCAAGGTACAATTCTATGAAAACTCAATCATTTAATGGTCAATGCTATTATTGCAACAAATTTGGCCACAAGGCTAATAAATGCAAACGTAAAGTGATAAGAAATAATGCCATGACCTCTCAACACTTCTATGGCTACTACTACACATGCAACGAGTTTGGCCATATGACTACTGACTACAAATCTAATGTGAGAAGAAGCAATTTTACTCTGAAAGCTAGTATCATTTGCTATAATTTCAATAAACTGGGACATATTGCTAGATTATGTAAGGAAAAGAGTGTAAGATATTTTGATCCTCAAAAGAATCATGTCATTAGTCAGTAAAAGAATGAGATAAACAAATTTTGGCAGAAGAAAGAAGAAAATAAAATAAAGAATGAATATGGACCTTGGCATTGGTGTAGATGTGTCCTCTGACAACTAAGGAGAAAGAGTATTGATTCAAGGGGAGTTGCAATTGTAGATTCTGTCAAACCCCTAAAATGTATGAGATGTTGAAATATTTAGCATAGTGGTAAATAGCAATATGAATTTCTTTGGCCATATTTTCAAAGAAAATACACCCTCTATGAAAGATTGTTGAAGGATCATTGAGCTTTGTAATATCTTAGATGGTAAAAAGCTACTAAGTGTCAAAAGAAAATAAGTGAATTTGTTGCAAAATAACTAGGGTTGGTGTGAGAGATATTTAGTTCCTAAATTGAATTGAATTAATCTCATTTGAAATTATCAAGTGTATGCAAGTTCTAAGGAGGACAAAAAGAAGATTCTATGCGTGTTGTGAGAAAACCCTAACGATAAATTTTTAGGTATGTTTTTGGTTTTGCTTATAGAACCATAGTATTAGAAAGCGGTATCATGGCTACACCAACTATGATTGATATTACTAAGAGGCCAAGGCCCAAATACAAGAAATTTCCATTCAAATTAATGGAGGTAGACAAAGATGAAACATTTTCAAATATTCCAGTGGGAATTTTGTACTATGGAGACATAAGAACTTACATCTATGCTTAATTAAATGAAATTAAACATACCTCTTCATTTGAAATGGTCTGACATGAGCTACTAAATGAGAATGTAGGATACAATCCAAAATATGGAAACATTATTGCAAAGGGTTGGACATCCAGAAAGACTTTCCATAATTCTACAAAAGCGAGGAATGGGTAAGAATCATCCTAAGTCACATTCATGAAAATTTCACTTGGTTAGAAAAACCTTACTTGATCACCAAGGATGATATTAGAATGATTACTAGTCTTTGTGCCTTCGGTCCAACCCCAATGTTGAAATATGTAAAGAATGAAACTATTATGGAACTCACTAATGCAAAGTTTGATAGAGAACCCTAACAATAAAAGATATAATAGACCCCACTATCCAGTATGTTGCAATGGATATTGTATACAAAATCTATTTCACAAACAAGGGTCTACCATTTCCACAACAATTCACACCGCTCATCTAATGGTGAAGGAAAAAATGCCAATGTTGACCTATGTGAGTTGTTGAGAGATCAACTGATGAAGAACCTAAAAAAACAAAGGAGACCAAGTACAACTATAGGTTTGGTTCTTTGATCATATGTCTTACTTGTTTCTTCCTAAATGAATTACCTAGATTCAAAGGAAAAATTTGGGATAAATTCACTTTGGTAGCTACACAAATCAAAAATCATATGGATGGTTTTCAAGATGAATAATCATATACTACTATGTATTGGGGTTTCTTTAAAAATATACAAACAAAGTTTCAAGGGAGATATAGGATACCACCTAGTTTGGTCCAAAAGTATGAAAATGAGATAAATTTTATGGTAAACAAGGATGATTATTTATGGAAGCAGTAGAATCTAGAGCTGTATGGATATTTGAGCTACCTTATGAGGTTGAGGGTGAATTTGTGTAAAGTTACATATATATTATGTTGTCAAAACCTAAGGATCCTAAAATCAAAAGATTTGGTACATATAGAGAGATCATAGATGAAATTTACCAAAAAGAGAGAAGAAACTAGTGAAAAGAAAATTGAAAAAGTGTTAAAGGAAATGGGTGCCTCACATTACTCGAAAATTAAAAGAAAATAAGAGCTTTACAAGATATTGGGTACCTCTCCAAAAAGTACATTTGATGTTTCTATGGAGGCTTCCAAAGCCAAATCTGCTCTCTTGAAAGCCAGTCTTGGTCCAAGGAGATCAGGTAGAACCTCTCTTGTTGTTAAATTTTCTTTGTTGCCTTCTGAATCCACTCAAACAACCGACAGTAAGAGAAAATATACATCTCAAATCACTTCAGAGAAAAAGGCCACAAAGTTAGACATGCCAAGCCTAGAAGAAAGGAAAAATTAGAGAAGTCAAATGAGGAAGAGTCAAATGATGTTGAGAAGATTGAAGAAGAAGAAGTAAAATATTTTGTTTCAGAGAAAAGAGAGAAAGGTGCAAGTCAAGGAAAAGAATAAGAGATATCCTTACAAAAAAAGAAAGGAAAAGGAGTACTAAATAAAATAATGAGAAGGCTCCTCTAGCCACACATAACCCTCTAGAATTTGGTGTAATACTAAATGGAATTGTGGAGTATGATTTATTAAATGGAACAATGATGTTGCATTTGGATGTTCCTCTAAGAGATAAAGGGAGAATTGAAAAGGTTGTCATTGAGTATGCTAATGCATAACATCTCTTTCAAAGATATTGTTGGCAAGGCTATTGATAGCCTTGTTAATTCTTTAAGACAAAGAAGAGAGGATACAATTAAAGCTGATGAAGATTTGAAACTACAAGCAATTTCCAAAATTGGGATCCTTTTTTTTCAAGAAAAAGAAAATTTTGTCTAGAGACAAGCTAGAAAGCTTTGTACCAAGAGGAGAATTGATCTTCTGATGCACTTGGATGAAAGATGTATAAAGGAAGATTTAGAATGAAACTAAAGTCGCCACAAAGAAACCCATTGATGAAATGCAAAGGAAGGTTGATGTTGTTTCATAAGAACCTTTAGATAATGCAAATATAGAAGATATATTTGGTTAGAAATAAATGAAAGGACCCTTCAGATAGCATGAAGGAGAAAATATCTTAGGTGTACATGAAGAACAAACTATCTCCAAAATGGAGATAGAAAAGAAGAAGAGAAAGGATCTAAAGAAAAGATGGACAAGATCCTTGAGGAATGAAGATAAGCATGGATCAAACTTCTTTGAATTACAATATCCTATAGGATATTCCTAATGTGTCTACTTAGGACATTGATCTATCAATTTTTGAAAGCAATGTGACTATTGGTGAGAGAAATCAAAATAAGGAGACTGCTCCTCCAACGAATACTAGTGCACAAGGCACTAAGAGTCAAGGTGAAGTTGGTGTTACTCCTTTGGAACATAATGTTGTCTCTCTAGAGAATTTAGAAATTAATCTACAAATGAATAAAGATAATCTTGAGACTATTCAGGATACAAAAGAGAAGGTTGAGGAGAAGCAAGATGCTTTTGTGGGTAAAGGTTAAAGTTACTCATCTTCAGATTCACTCAAATATCTATTATCTTTACAGATGTAGTTCCAACCTATGATAATTCCTCAAATTTTTCATATCCCCACTCATGAAGGTCAGGTAGATATATCTAATATGTCTCCCCTTCACAAATATCAACTTGGTGATATTATGCATACCTCCGCAAGGAAGGAAATCTTACAAGAACTTATAAAGAAAAGCGAATTGATTGATGGCATTGAAAAGATCATTCAAGAGGGGTTATGGGAAGTAAAAATTGATGTTTCTTGCCTCTAGAATAGAAATTAAAGTATTTGATGTATTCCTTCAAGGATCATTCCTCTCACTTGGAGGAAAAGGCAGAACAAGAGACCATAAGAAATTTCAATGATAAAAGAATGGCAGAAGTATCTAAACAATGTACTAGTGCACATAAAAAACTACAAGAAAACTTGAAAATGATTAAAGAATGTATAAATGAAGTGTCTAATTTGTATCAGTTTTTCTTGAAGTGGCCAAGCTCCACCAAAAATATCAAGGATCAAATTGATGCCATTAAGTCTTAAATTACTAAATTGGATGAAGTATATGATTTATCAATAGATATGAATGGGTCAATAAGAGTTCAAATATAAAATCTTCATTTTTAGTTGACATTGCTTTAAGACTAGAGAGAGCAACTAAGGAAGCAATTTGGTCAATCAAGGGAAGAAATCAACCTGATACTTGCTTCACTATCAGGATTGCTTCTGAATGCAAAAAGTGTTGATAAGAAAACGAAGACTCCAAGTAACATGGAGAAGGTTGAGGATTTTTACATGCAATATAAATACCAAAATAAAATTATTTCTTCAACAAAAGTAGACTAGGTTGCAACCTTGGTGTAACTCAAAGAAATTCACAAGAAAATCATGCCTTCTAAGGAAGGTACAAAGATATAATCAAGACAATTTTGGTCTTTATGGGGTACTGCAATATCTTTTTAGTTTTTGTTCTGTACATAGCACCAGTTTTTGAGGTATTTTCATCTCAGGAGAGTTTTGGTTTTAGAATCCATATATGGGGGAGTTCATATAATTTTGAGATGTTGTAAATAGAAGATATTATGCACTTTTCCCTTGATGTCAAATGGGGAGAGAAACATGTGTGTTGCCATCAATGACAAAGGGGGATATTGTTGGCAATATGTGTTGTCATTTATGTCAACCCAATATGGGTTGTCATTAATGTCAGATGTAATATTGAAGTGTGTACATACTTTGGAGATAGTTGTTATGTTGTGATATCAGTTGGAGCATGTCTATATAGCTGCATAAAGAAGAATACTATTCATTATGGTAACTAAGTGTGATGTGGAGGATTATTATCATGTCTTGATATTTCTATAATGTGTTTACATTGATATAATCTTAGTTTGATGTATTGTATATAGTAATATGTTGTAGGAGTTTTTCTAACATAATCATAGGGTAGACTCTAAGGCAAAGTCATGATATGTTGATATGCATTCTTCTGTTGAGTAATATTTAGTCTTACGATTCTAAAGAAAATATGGTTGAGATATGAAGGTGTCATATCCAATAAATCAAGGCATCACACCTTCTATAGTGTGAGTTACAAATAATAGTGTTTTTGTATGTACCTTGATAGAGGAAAGCAATGATGGAAGCTTGGTGGAAAGCTCCACATTCTTCCGAAAGTGAAGGGATGATCTTGTGGCTCTATAAATATGTTATAATGATTAAATCATACTAGTTAACAGTATCAAGTGATGTAGTAGTCTGCAAGTTTAGTTTTTTAATGACAGTTAGCTACAATATGTCTAAATTGCTTTGTTCTTGTATATTTAGTGGCTTTCTCCTTCTGCACCAGCATATGATGATTATTTTCTTTAGGATAAGGTTGAGGAGATATTACACGCATAAGTTGTAATACTTACTTCTTGGTCCACATGATAGTTTTGGTCTCTCCCCAGGAGTGCAAAGGTGAACAAATGGCAGTTTTGGTAGTAGTATCTTTATTTGGGCCGACAGACCTACCTTCGTCATTAATAGTTGATCCTAAGGAGTCATTTTTTTTTGGAGAATGTGTTTGGATCCTGTAATACCATGTGATAATCCACATTTGATTCTCTTGTAAATATTGTACATAATTGGAGTCGATGAGTGAGATATAAAGCATTTATTTTAAAGGCCATCTTGGAGTTGACCTAATAAAGGTTTTGAGTTGTTGTAGAGGATATATATATAAGATCTAATTCATTTGAAGGTTATGATTTTTTGATATTGATTAATGCATAGAAGAATGTAAAATATGAAGTGTTTGAAATCAGTATGAAGGGATAATTATGTGAAATAGTGACTGCATCATCAGCATGTGTTAAATGCGTCTTCAAAGCAATTCATATTCATTTTTCTCATTCTTAAATTTATGTATCCTACTCTAAAACAACGAGTCTCATGAGGCCCATTGTATCTTTCTCTAAGGTTGTATACCTTAGTTTGCAAGTCCATAGGAAGTGAGCCTTAAACATTGTAATTCTTATTAGAAGTGAGCTACATATATTTTGATTTAATCCTCACCGTGGTTTTTCCCTCATTGGGTTTTTCATGTAAATATCTTGGTGTCTTCATATGATGCATGTGTTTTTTTTTGTTCTTTTCAGTTAATGTAATGTGTTGTTAATTTGTAAATGGGTTTGGTCAAGTTTTAATATATGTTGATTCACCACCCCTCTCAACACATCTTTGTGTTCAATAGTAACTACATGGGACAATGAGGTTAGTAGTTACGTTTATTTATTTTCATGTTAGTAAAGAAATAAATGTATTCTTGTATAAATTAGTGTGATAGCGAGATTTGAATACCCATGTCAAGGTTCTTATTTGTACTTTTGAACATATTTTGTTGTTTCTTTCTTATTCTAATTATTTTCTTTAAGTTAATCCAATAAAAACAAATAGCACATTTTTGTGTTAGGGTGGACTCATTTCTTGATCCTTCACCCAATATCCATTTTCACATATTTTTATATATTCGACCATATCCTATCCATTTTTCCATGTATTTGTATAAATTCACCATTTACAATTGATTTAATACTCTCATCCTTGTGCCTATACCCATACATTCATTTCCCACCTTGATATTTACACTTCCATTATCCTAGGTCAATCACACGACATGTAGGAGCAATCCCCACACCACATGGAATTAACCCCCAAATTTCAAATTTTACTAAATCCCATCTATTTAATTAATTGTAATGAGTCAAATTGGTACATGTTTACATAATTAATTGTTATGTGTTGGTATTTAAAGACATTCAGTATGAATTAAATCGAGCAATTCATATTCAAAAATCCTATGTATTGACGAAAAAAACCATTCTAAGAACACTTTGTATTGGAGCACTAAAAGGACCTTAATCTACATCATATTCATCTAGGGTGCTTGCATGATTGGTTGTTGTATTTGATATTCTTTGATGATCATGAAGTCAATTTAATAAATCACAACCTAAGAGAACATGACTCTTTTGATTTGACAATCTTCCCATGGTATTTTTCAATACTGTATGTCCTTACATCCAAGGAGATACCAAAGATAGGGGGAAATAGGTTTTCAAAGTCTATTATCAACATTATTACTTTGTTTTTTAAATCACTTGTGCATGCTATGTTAATATTGCAAATAATGGGATCAATCCTACAAGGTGAGGATTCAACTTATAGGCATTTCAAATATTGTTAAGATGTCAATGGGCCCTTGGTCTACTGGTGAAGTTGAAAGGTTCGAAATGAACCCACCAGGGATCAAGTCTTGCTGAGTGCAAGGCTTCGACATCATAAGGGATGAGGCCAGGATCGTGCCTTGGGTGAATTTGGCGGCATGGATGCCCCTCAGTCCTTGGCTCTAAGCTGAAGAGGTGCATGTGTGGGCCCGTATCAGGTTCCTAAATCATTTGTGTGGTGGCCTTCGCTGATTGGTAGCTCGCAGGCTTCGTGCCTCGTTGGGCTACCTCGCAGGTCTGAACCCTCCATCAAAAAAAAAAATATTGTTAAGATCCTAAAGTGTTTACCAAATTGAAGGCATTCATTTCACAATATTAAGTTGGTAAAATTTTATGCTACATCAAAGATATTCTTCATTGTAGTTCATATAGGTTTATCCCAGTTTTTATCATTTTTCAAAGAAAATTATCGTTCCCATTAGATAACCTTAGTATTGATCTCAAGTGTCATTCAATTTTTTTTTTTCATTTTGGAGCCTTTAAATCATTTTAGACATGAGTTTATGATGTTTAGTAGTACTAAAATAAACTTCATATTGTTGAGAAAGTTACTACATTTTTCTAGAAAAAAGAATGATTCAATAAAGTTGAATTGTTGAGTTTTTGTGAAGATGTAGAGTTCTCGTGGTAGGGAGGAAATTTTCTCATAACCTTATTATTCCCACATCCCCACAAATGGCCTCAATATAAAAATGAATGTATGGAATCCGCCCTCTCAAGGAACTTGCCTAATTTATACCATTTCCCTACAACCTTGTATTTCTTTCATTAATGTGATTCTTTTGTATTTTGTGAAAAAGTAGAGATGTTGAGGAATATCCACACTTCTACAATGTGAGTAAAAATAGGTTCTATAGGATCCGCCTTTCCTCATTCACTACCAACACTTCAATGTGTAATTAAATCCTCATTTAATTTGAGTCCTATAAGAGATATTATAGGATAATATTTTTTAGGACAAATTTCGTCACCTCCTAGAAGTAAGTGAGCAAGTGCATCTATCCTTGTCTAGGTTGTTGCAAGTATCCATTAGTGTCGTAGCACAAATTATTTTAGGAATTTATGGGATCATCAATATTTCTTAGAGAGCTTGATGTTGATTAAAAAATTTCACCCTTAGGGATTCTTTTTTCATCTCTAGTTTTTTGGTAATTGGAAATGCTCGGTAATTTAAAGTTTCCTTTGTTTATCCTAAACATTATAAATGTTCATCTAGATTCCAATATCAAGACCCTCCTTCTAGAACCAACCAATTAACATGTAATTTGACATGATCAATTTAGGAATAATGAGCTCACTTGGAACTCACCTTACCTCTCCTAAAAATAGACTGAACTCAAGTAAATATAGGTAAAAAGTCCCTCTAATGTCTTCATTGTTAGGGCTTGGCATACTTGGATGAGTCATAATTCTATGTTTTTGATCCAATTTCAAGGACCTTTTCAGGTATTCTAGATTAATTTGTTACAAGATTCCCCTACATCGTAACCTTCTTTGTTCACAAACTAAATCTCCCTTTTTTTAACATGCAACAATAAAATTAATTTTAAATTAACTAACATGCACAAATAAAATTTAATTAAATAGGCTACTTAATATTTCATCCTATTCTAATCTATCTATCTAATTGTCTGAATAAATATCAAAATATACACGATTAGAAAGATAGAGCCTAAGATTTATATAACTTCAATTCTGTTGGGAAATTTATGCCTCAACATGTTCTAGTTTCCCTTGAAGACTTCGCTGATTTCTTCATGTTTCTAGCCTTTACCGTCATACCGCTACAAGCTTACCCTGGTGGCATGGTTGAGCAGTTTACCGATTTACCACAGGTCACCTTTCTTGGTCTGATGGTTGGGCGTTTTTACCACCCTACCACGATAGTCTTCTTTTGGACTGGCAGTGGCGCAGTGAGCGGCGACAGTTGGCGTGGCGATTACCGCCATACTGTAGGGTTCCCTCGGAGGTGGCATGGTAGCGCGGTGAGTGGTGCGGTGGCAGAGCGATGTCTTACCTCCTTACCATGGAGGTTGCTCATTGGTGGTTCGGTGGCATAGTAGTAGTGGTGGTCAGGCTTGGCAACTACTGCCCTACCACAGAGGCTTATTCTCTAAGTCGCGGTGGGCACGATAAACTGCTGGCAGTTGAAGGGTGGCAGTCTGGTGACGGTCACCGCCCTACCGCAGGTGGTGCTTAGAGAGACTGCGGTGGGTGTAGTATGTCATTTGTAGTGAAGCTTGGCGGTTACCACCCCACTGCGGGCAGTGATTTGACTCATCGCGGTGGCAATGGTATGACCACTAGCGATCACCGCCCTATCGCAGGGTGGCCTGGCGGCCTCTGTGGTAGCACGGGTGTGACCGTGGCAGTCATCGCCATACTGTGGTGGGAAAAGCCAAACCCAGGGGTAGCACGGTTGGAGGCGGAGGGCAGACCGAGCTGGCTCACTGCCATACCGAGGTGGATGTTTGGACTCAGAGCGGTAGCACAATGGAAGACAGAGATGAGCTCGGAGCTCAACTGACTGAGCTTGACCGAGTTTGACCAGAGGTCAAAGCAGCAAACGAATATGAAAGTGACACATGGCAAGATCTTTAAGATTTGATTGGCCGAAATATTATTTTCTGATTGCGATAGGCTGCACTGTTTTAATGTTGGGTGGCTCGATGTCTGCAAAAGACAGTGCACGTTATCAGAGAGTAATGGAAGTTTGCAATTGGGATAATTAAATATCCTGATGACCGTTGATTGCTTGAATAGGAAGAATAGTTAGGAACATGATAAGAGATTATAAAGTCATCTTGTGTGCATGATAAAGGATGATGAGCGAAGATAGAGAGGTTGAGAGTGTTCGAGCAATTTTGCATATTACAGAATAACCGTGAACACTTAGACTCTCAGATCAGTAAAGATGTGAACCTGAGATGCCTAGAGGCTGGGTTGGCCGTGAGGCTAGCTGTGACACTCAATTGAGAAGCTGAAGGGAATCTAAATAGTATGTCATTTGAAGACATTGTAACTATGTGAAAGTTTTGAATATTGTGTTGCATGCATTCTCCAGATGGACAAGATGTTATCTTCTGAAGAGCATAGCTTTGAGATTGTTTTGTAACTGTTTGTTGCTGAATAATACAATTTGAGCTGAGTGTTTTGGAGGGTGGGGTTTTTTACCTGAAAATGTTTTCCCCATGTAAATTTGTGTGTCCAAATGTTTGTCTTTCATGGTTGTCTGATTCAATTTCTTGAATCTATGCTTGTGTTGAATCTATTATAAGTTATGCATTTACTTTTCTGAGAAAGATCAATGGGGGATCCACTATGCCTATTTTCGCTTTATGGCATAGTTTGTGTCTTTGATGTGATTTGAAGAAATGAAAATAACTAAGGCACTGTTGTCTTAGACATTTGTTATATGATGACAGACCCATCTTGTATCCCCAACAAGTGGTATCCGAGCTGGTTAAGGGAGGTCAAGGCTTTATGATACCAACAAGTGGTGTCAAAGCCTTCTCTTGGTCACTGAAGTTCTGGGCATTTCTCCTATGAAGATTTTTTAGCATGGAAAGCTTGAGGAAATTTGGGGGAATTTGTTGTTGTTTGATCCTTCGATGAGTGGAAGTTCTTGCTTCTTGATTCAACACATAGCTTGAAAGACGTTGGAGAAGACTGGAGTTGATCATATTGTGGCAATGTGGTTTGAGGCTCTTGGTTGGCAACAAATGATCTTGATGCAAGGGGCGTGAGCTATGCTTATGGTTGTGTCGTAGCAGAGCGTGGTTCATATTGGGTTTATGTGTGAGAGGCTCCCTAGTGGTATGGAGTTGCTTGTGTTGTTGTTCAACCATGGAGTATTGAGCTTGTGTTGGGTATTCTGACTTAGCACTAAAGGCAGTTTCTTTGTTGCTCTGATTGCATGAAGGCTATGAAGTTGATCTAGGTGGTATGTAACTTTTGTATAGCTTGGCTCTCTCATATGCTTGTGCATGGTTGTGGTTTTGGAACTGGTCTGAAATGGACCTGCTATTCTTGCTTACTTGTACCTTGCACTCGCATGTTTCAGATTCATGTCTTTGGCTCTGAAGGTTTTTTGTAGATTTTCCTAAAAATCCTATGATGCATATTCATGTTTTTCATTGTTTTGGTTAACCATGATGGTTGTGTGTAGACTCCTAAGTCGTCCAAATGATTAGTGAATATGGACGTGCATGGATGTTTTATAAACACTATGGTTTTGAAGGTTTTACATGGTCAAGAAAAAACTTGTGGTTTGTGGAGCTGCTGTTCAACTTTTTTGGTAGACCCTAGCTTCTGGGGTGTGATTGGATGAGATAGTTGCAGTTCAACATGTTTTTAGGAGGTGTAATGTCTTATGTGCATGGGAATGTTGGTATGTGTTTTCCATTCAACATTCTTGTGGTGTTTTCTTTGCTATTTTCCTAGACCATGGTGCTTGAGTTGTGGACGTGATTGGAAAATCGGATCTGTTGTTGATTTGGTGTTTGAGTCATGTTTGTCTGCTTTGGTTGTTCTCTTTGATGATCTTAGTTTTGCAGTTTCCAGTGCGATGATAGATTTAAAGGATTCATTGAAGTGGATCTACGAATTGTGCAATGTTGTGGGTTGTCTTTACCTACATGGTTTTTGTGAGACAACTCAGAAGTGGACTACCGATATCCATGAGATTTCTTCTGTAGTGGTGTAGATCTGTTAGCTGATCTCTTCTGTGGTCACTTGTGCATTGTTGTGGCTATTTTGAGATGAGAGGTTGGATGGAGTTTTAGTACCTAAATAGTCATCTATGGGGACTTGTATCATGTGAATCATGATGTCATGAAGATCTTGATACACTGGCTAGTGCAAGATTCTTTGACAATGATGGTGTGGACTGCATGATTTGGTGATCTTGGTGTTGTTTAGCGTTATTGTCCGGTGAAAATGTTGTTGGTTGTACCCGGAGTTTGTTTGGATCAGCAGGTGATCGGTCATGATGCTTGGAAATCTCGGTGTCATGGTTTAGTGGGATCTTTAGTAGTGATTGTGGATTCATCATTTGGTGATGAATGATCTTCTTTGGTGTTGCAAATGCTTCTGGTGGGACTCTTAGATCTTGTTTTTGCAAAAGAGTTCTTTTGCATCTGCATGGTCACTATTTGAAGATGTGCAACATCTTGGAGCCATGGAGGATGTTGGTAGTCTTTGGCTGAGATGTTGGTGGTGCTTGATAGGTGATGTTGGTTTAGATTTTTTTTTCTTGATGTCATGTGTACTCTTGCGTGCGCTTTAGAGTTTTGGCATGTTGCTTTTCTCTTGCGACCATGGATAGTTCACTTGAAGCATGGTATCTCCTAGGGGGGATGTGTAAGATCATGGTGTCATGATAAGCTCCTGGTTCAGCTGATTTGGAGCTTTGACAGTGGTCTGGGGTTTCTTTATGTTTTGAGTACTTTGGTCATATGCTTGAGGACTTCATGTTAAGTCCAATAATGCAGATTGGAGTTAGCATGAGATGATAGGTTGTTGGTGCTCATGGATGCGTGAAGAATAAGGTGAGGCTGGAATTCTTTTGAGAATTCTATTGTTTACACTTGAAAGTTCGAGTAGCCTACACCTTGGTTGAACACGAGTTCAACAAAGACCATGGAGGAGAATGCTCTTGGGTAAGTCACGGTGGCTTGTATATCTTGGAGGAGCATCTTTTTCTTCTTGGTCTACTCGACAGTGAATTTCTTTTGGAAGAAGATCATTCTTTACACAACAAGAATTTAGAATTGTATGTAGGAGGATGCTACATGTTATGATTTGTTGTTTCTCTCTATTCTAGTTTTCTCTTCCTGAATGTTCTTGACTTAGATGTGGGATGTCTATGTGGAGCCATGTTGGTCACTTGTTTGTGGTCATGTGTTGTCACTTGGGTTATGGTACGAAGGTTCTTGTGCCTCCTTCTTCAGTTAGATATGAGGACCTTGGAAGAACTATAGAAGACTATTGAGAGAAATGTTTCTTGTAGTAGGTGGTTGCAGGTTGTGCATATTAGTGTGGGTGTTCCTCATAACTATATGGTTACTCTTTTCTATGTGTAGAGTTTGGTGGACTTGGTATGCCTAAATCACGTGTGATGGTGTTTTCTTTGCATTCATCTGGACATTACCTTTGCAGTGGGAGTACCTGGACGTGTTTGGTCATTTGACTGGTTGACACATGGTGCTTGTATTTTCCGTCGATGGGTTGGTTGTGTGATGGCATGAGTTAATTGATGTTCATACTAAGGGGTATGGGTGGTTGGATGAATTAGCACAAGATGTGGGTGTTGGTTTTCAGCCACGTGGGCTTGGTCAGTTGGATGAGAGCAGTCAGTTTTATGGTTGCTTTTCTAGTTGATGGTTTATCTTGTTCTAGAGAATGGTTTCTCATTCTATGTTTGCGTTGTGCTTTGTTGTTGCTACTGTGGTGCCTTTTCTGCCTGAAGGATCTGATGCTTGTGTTGTAGATACTGGTGCATGTACGCATTGGCTTGTTCCTTTTCTTCCTATGTTGGATGCTTGGAGTTGTTGCCTGAGATGGTGGACATTTATCGAATGTCATTGCAGGTGTCTTAGTTGGAGCATTAAAGCATGGTGGCAGTCCTTGTTCACATTTTGGAGGAAGCCAGTATGTCTTCGTCAAGTGGGAGATTGTTGGGAAATTTATGCCTCAACATTCTGTTTCCCTTGAAGACTTGGTCAATTTATTCATGTTTCTAGCCTTTACCACCATACTACTACAAGCTTACCCTAGTGGCATGGTTGAGAGGTTTACTGCTTTACCATGGGCTACCTTGCTTGGTCCGACGGTTGGGCGGTGTTACCTCCCTACCGCGACAGTCTTCTTCTGGACTGGTGGTGGTGCAGTGAGTGGCGATGTTGGTGTGGTGGTTACCACCATACCATAGGGTTCCCTCGGAGGTGGCATGGTAGCACAGTGAGCAGCTTGGTGGCGGAGCGATATATTACCTCCTTACCATGGAGGTTTCTTGTTGGTGGTGTGAAGGCATGGTAGCAGTGGTAGTCAGGCTTGATAGTTACCGCCCTACCGCAGAGGCTTATTCTCTAAGTTGCGGTGGGCACGATAAACCGCTAGAGGTTGAAGGGTGGTAGTCTGGTGACAGTTACCGCCCTACCGCGGGCGGTGCTCAGAGAGATCGTGGTGGCTGTAGTATGTCATCTATGGTGAAGCCTGGCGGTTACCGCCCCACCACGGGTTATGATCTGACTCACCGCGGTGGTGGTAGTGGTATGACCGCTAGCGGTTTACCAGGGTGGTCATCGCCCTACCGCAGGGTGGCCTGGTGGCCTCCACGGTAGTACGGGTGTGACCGTGGTGGTCTGCTTGGTAGTCACTGCCATACCACGGTGGGCAAAGCCAAGCCCAACAGTAGCATAGTTGGAGGCTGATGGCAAATTGAGTTGGCTCACCGCCATACCACAGTGGATGTTTGGACTCAGAGCAGTAGCATGGTGGAAGACAGAGATGAGCTTGGAGCTTGGCCGACTGAGCTTGACCAAGTTTGACCAGAGGTCAAAGCAACAAACAAATGTGAAAGCGACACATGAAAAGATCTTTAAGATTTGATTAGCCGAAAGATTATTTTTTGATTGCGATAGGCTGCATTATTTTAATGTTGGGCAGCTCAATGTCTGCAAAAGACGGTGCACGTTATCAAAGAGTAATGGAAGCTTGCAAGTGGGATAATTAAATATCCTGATGATCGTTGATTGCTTGAACATGCAGAATAGGTAGGCACATAGTAAGAGATTATAAAGTAATCCCGTGTGCATGATAAAGGATGATGAGCAAAGATAGAGAGGCTGAGAGTGTTTGAGTGGTTTTCCATATTGGAGAATAACCATGAACACTTAGACTGTCAAATCAACAAAGATGTGAACCTGAGATGCCTAGAGGCTGGGTTGGCCGTGAGGCTGGCTGTGACAATCAACTGAGGAGCTGAAGGGAATCTACATAGTATGTCATTTGAAGACATTATAACTATGTGAAGGTTTTGAATATTGTGTTACCTGCATTCTCCAGATGGACAAGATGTAATCTTCTGAAGAGCATAGCTCTGATATTGTATTGTAACTATTTGTTTCTGAATAATACAATTTGAGCTGAGTATTTTGGAGGGTGGGGTTTTTACTTGAAAAGGTTTTCCCCACGTAAATTTTTGTGTCCACATGTTTGTCTTTCATGGTTGTCTGATTCAGTTTCTTGAATCTATGCTTGTGTTGAATCTGTTATAAGTTATGCATTTACTTTTCCCAAAAAGATCAATGGGGGATCCACTGTGCCTGTTTCCACTTTATGGGTTAGTTTGTGTCTTTGATGTGATTTGAAAAAATGAAAATCACTAAGGCACTGTTGTCTTAGACGTGCGTTCTATGATGACAAACCCATCTTGTATCCCCAACAAATCCTAGGTTCACAAGGTAGAAAAATTAACCATGAAACCTCTAGCAACAACACTCATTATCATGCAATAACTAACTACTAAGGTGCAATATTCAAAGAAATGCTGAAATATCAAATCCATATATATAAACCACAATGAAATCATGCACAATATAATCACATAAATAACCCAAATAATTGATTATTCTATTATTGTATATACTTTAACTTTATGAATCATGTTCAATTATCGATACTCATTCCACACACATGAAAATATAAGAAGATAAATATATGTTTCCAAGAAAAATTAAGTAATATTACAAATCTAAATATGTTATAATTTTCCAAATCTATATATTTTAATAGTTCAAACACCACCACTTATATGTAAGCAAATTCTTGGGAAATAAATTTAAGTAGGATAATTAAAACCCAAATGTCTCTAAAATGGAAACTATCAAAAAATAATAGAAATAGGCCCCTCTAATAATTTTTGTAAGTATACATTCCCTCCTACACATTCCAAGTATGTAGCATGTCACAAATGGATCACTTTAGGAGTTTAGTAGTGTGACAAATTTTATAAGCCTAAAAATTGGCAATAAGGTTCTCTTTATTAATTATCCTTAATTACACATTCATGTTAATTTCTTGTATAAGGCCATCAATTATCCAATTCATCAATCCTCAAGAGACAAGGCTATGCTATTCATTCTTTCCATACTAGCTTTAGTATGTAGCATGAATTTATCAATGACCTTTCCAATTTCATTAATGAGAGAATCTATTTTTTAGACAAATGCCTTTGTGAAATAATTTACCATGGTGTCAAACACTATTTGGTTAACCAATTCCCCTTTCTCATTTAATACTTGTTTATAACCAATTATATATTTAAACAATTTATGTAATTGTAAGTTCTCCTTATCTAATTCCTCTTATTGTGACTAAGTAGTTTGTATCTATCACTAGATTTTCTTGTCAACATCGATGAGAAAATTGAAAGCCAATTGCAAATAAACCTTAGTCATTATATTAATATTTATTGGCCTACCATTTACTTTCACCTATGTAATGAAGTCTACCTATAGACACATAAAATTTGACTAACGTTTCTATGTAAGGAAGCTAAGGTATCATAACAACTTCCTACACTAATCTTGAGAGAAGAATAATGCAAAAAATTTATAGATCTTTGACAATTACATAAACATAAATATCATGCATACCACAAAATAGTGATTTGCATGGGGAAAACCCTTTCGGGGGAAAAACCCCACACTCCAGAATCCGCCCAATATATTATTTAGAAATCTCAAAGATTATAATATACTTGCAGAGAAATCTTCTCACAAGAGTATTGCCAACTAGAGATTCAGAGGTAAGACAACCATTATCAAATTCTCATAATACATCACAATACATAGTTGTAATATAATGCCCTCATAAAATAGGGTTGCCTTCTAGGGAAAGTCAAGCCAACAAAAATATTGACCATCAGATATGAGCCATAATGATGAACAATCCAAATTTACAATAATAAAATGTGGCTTTCGAGGGCACTGCCCCTAAGCCCTCGTCGAGGCACATTGCCCCCTAGATCCCCAATCAGGGGGATGGTCCCCCAGACCCCTTGTGGTGGGCCCCCCTCCCTCCCACGTCGTTCTCATATGAACAATACCTTATGTATCAACAACTTATGTAATTGCAAGGTTGAGACACATTTTCCCAACATTCTAGACATTTCATGACACTAATTATTCTTCCAATTTTAATTATTTTATTATTTAATTAATTTTACATCATCTCCTATAATTAAATAATTTTTAATTATTTAATTATATTACTAATATCACATTCCACTATTAATTAAATAATTTTGTATTATGTAATTAATTCACAATATTATTCTCCCTTGATTAATTAAATATATTTTATTTATTTAATTACGTCATTAATTATCCATTATCCATTTCCTAATTTAAATAATTATTTTTATTATTTAATTTATCCATAAATTTCTTAACATTATCCATTCTCCAAAATAATTAAAATTAAGTATTTTATTTATTTAATCTATTTTGCACATGTCATCAATAATTAATTAATTATTTATTTTCATGCAATTTCCATTTCAACTCTTCGCTGAGATTTACTCTCAGTCTACTAATCCATCTAATCAATCCCCTAACCCATCTATTTTATTTCACTCCCACTCACTTTGAGTCCATTGACCTATCAAATCAATTGATTGATCAATCAATTCTGTCAACAACCTATCAGTCTCACTTAAAAAATCAATCAATTCTCTTGACTAAATCATGCAAATAGCTATCTAAAATCATGCATCTAGTTAATAATCAATCAAATCCTCTCATAAATTCTCCACCATTGATCATTTTCAATCTCTCCTCTGATCTTGACCATTGATCAGTGCCACCAAAAATCTATAAATCAATCCTTCCTCTCATTCATTTCTCATCTCAGATAGCGCAACAAAATTATTCTCAAATTGCAATAGTGCTTTATTGCTATTGTACTCATTACAAATATGAGAGCAATAATTTCAACACCATTCTCTAAGGGTGAAATAGAGGAGAACAATGGAGCTCAACTGAAGGTGCCACATGTTTAAGGTATACATTTGTTGTTTGATCTTCTTTCTATTTTCTTCATTGGTGTGATCATTCAATTATGAATCTTGTTATTATTTGATTATCATTTGGATTTGTAATCAGATTTTTAGGTCATACACTACCTTCTCCATCATTTCATTAATCTTATAATTGTTTAACTTCGCTAAGGCTTTATTGAGATATTAAATTGCATTTGCTTGGAAAACCTTATTATACACCTTTAAAGTCTTATTGATATCTTTCACCAAGTCTTTAGGTACCTCAAAAATGCTTCTTTTATTTGATCTCTTATTCTCTATAATCAAATATTAAACATGATCCACAACTACATCTAGTATGACTTATTTCATAAGGTATTTCTTCAAGATATTTTTGTTTCTTGGAACTAGATATAAGTCATGTTTTGTTTCCATGATAATGGATTTTCTATGGACTGATTATTTATTTTAATCACCTTATTTAATTTCCTTATAACTTAATCATATACCAACTCTAAATAAACATAATTTAATCGCACACTCAAATCAAGTTTTATTATTAACTTTTGATTTTTATCGATCAACTAATTATGGCTCATAACTCCTAAAGTCACTATTTCTTCTATGGGGGTCTCTAAATTTATTTAAATATTTCTATCAAAAAGTGGTATCTTAGAATTTAGTTATGGAACGAAAGAATTAATAGGACTTATAGTAAAAACAGTAGACATTGTTGGCAAAGAAACAAACTAGAGAATTTGGACACTAGATTTTACCTAAAATGGCATTAAAGACACTAAAGCAATGTCTAGATTTGAAACACAAAGCACCTTAGAAATTAAAACTAAAAAATAACCAAACACGTCTACAATAGAAATGAGATAAGTACTAGTTAATGCAACACCTTGACCTTTTCCACTCTCAAACATAACCATAGGATCAACCTTCATGGTAAAACTAGGAGATTTTGAATCCTTAAATGGAATTACTCCACTAAGACAAGCATTTATTATACCACAATTATTAGAAACATTGCTAAGAACAACTGAAATACTAACATCTAACAAAATAGGGGAAATAATATAGCTTATTAGAACAATGGGAATACTAACCTTAGACATGAATGAAATGTCTTATATTAGAGATTTGGTGCATTGTATAGGAGTTTCCACGTATGTTGACTTAAGAACAAAATTTGTGAGAGTACTTGAAGGTAAAGTGGCCCTTAAAGAAACTTTGAAAATTCAATTTCCCCTATCCTAAGAAAGCCTCATAACATTCATTATCTTTTTCATCCTCCTTTGAGTGTATCCTCCCATCAAATTGCTGTCTAACTATGGACTTATATGTAAACCATTCTTTTGTATACCTTTTGATATTTGTACAAGGAAGCTTGTTATCAAACTCATTGAGTAATATTTTCATGTCAATGTGGTTAATGGTATTGGGCTCTTTATCTATACCCAACAACCTATCAATCATGAGCTTACTCATGACATCCTCATTGTGCAACCCAAATATTGTTTATTTTCCAAGATAGGGCTTTGATCATGTTTGTATAATAAATTCTTGACCTTTTTCTACAAGAGGAACTACTGAATCGTGCATTCCACATCATAGCATCTTTGAGGTAATTTTTTTTTGAAAAAAGGGGTAAAAAAATTAGTATTCAAGAAAGAACAACCAAGTACATCAAGAGGCCAAAATTACCAAATTCCACAAAAAAAGAACACTAGAAATTCATAACAGAGCCATACAAAGACGTGCTAAAGACAAACCAACACCAAAAGAGACCATCCAACAATAACACATGGATACACCTATTGATCCTCATAAATATATTTGGACAAAGTATTACTTTTTTCCAGGTCCAACTATCTTCATTCAAACACATTCCAAGTTCCCCGACCATGAGAGGCCCATTTAGCAAGGCAATCCACAACTCTATTCCATTCTCTCAAAATGTGAACAAACAAGATTGAATCAAAATTCAAAGCAAGAAGAATAATTTGCTTCACAATTAAAACCAATCTCCATGAAGAGTTCTAAAATTCTCTCTTATTAATAAGAGAGACCAAAATCATACAATCATTCTCACATATTTCATCCCTTTATCTAGACTCATATGCTCTCTTTAGAGCCTTAAGAATCACACATGACTCCATCTAATTGTTAGACCACACATCCATGTGAATGGAGAAGAAACATTGCATGCTCCCAATACTATCATGACCCACTCCTCCAATCCCATTATTATCAAGATTACCTCGAGCAAAACCATCAATGTTAATTTTGAGTTTTAGCAAGAGGAGGATACAATTGCCCCTCCCTATTCACTTTCTTAAAGGGCTTTGGCCTGCTTCCCCTAAACCCTAGGGGAGCTAGAGAAGAATAAATCCCAAATCTAGAAGTTATATAAATGTCAGAAGAAGACACAAACTCTCCCACATGAAATTTATATAAGATAGTTTTTTTTATAAAACTCTACATGTTATACCTGACCAAAAGAGCTGCATGATGATACTCACGAAAAATGAGTTCATTCCTCTCCAACCAAATCTACTAGATAATAATAGAAGGTCTTAAATACCAAGCAACCACCAAACAAGATGCAGACACAGGAGGATGACATAAATTCTCTCAAAAGTCTTACAAAGATAGAGCAAACATAAACAGTCTTCTCCAAATTTTCCACCGGAGTCTCGAAATTACCAGAGTAAAAGGACACTAAAAAATTAGGTGATCAATGCTTTCTTCACCACAACCACATAAAAAATAGAGAAAAAAAAAAAAAAACCCCATTTCTTGATGTTCTCGTAAGTAAGACAATTTTTATGACATAAAAACCATAAGAACATATTACATTTAGGCGATCCATCCTTGTTCCAAATACATTTCCACCAAAGGAAAATCTCTTGCCTCAACTTGGTGGGACATCAAAGCTACATACCCTTGAGAAAAAAAGTAGATACCCTTTGAATCATAACCCAACACCAACAAATAACTATCCTTAGAAGAAAAACAAGGCCTCTAAACAAGAATAGTCGCCAAAGTACTTTGATCCTCTTGAGAACCTCCATCCAACCAACTATCCAGATTTCACCATTGATAAATTCTAGTGCCACCCAAAAAAGATAAACATTTGAAACTACTCACCTTGGACCACCCAACCACCACAAAAATATCACTTAGAGGACAAAGGTGAGGGAATGATGAAAGAATTGGAAGATGAACATCCAAAGAATCATTCCAAAAAATATCTTGTGACCCTCCTTAATGAGAGTTGAACCCCTCTTAATAGTGCTCCAAATCATAGACCCTTTACCAGATAATTCAATTCTCATAATATCCTCACTAGCCACCTCACCCAAGTATTTAAAGTTTAGAACATGCACCCATGGTTTCTTAGGAAATTTACACCACCTCCAAGAAAGTGTAGTAGCCAAAGCAAGAATATTCTACTTTGACTTCCTAAGCCTAAGACCACCATTCTCCTTTGACCTACAAACCTAGTCGCATCTCACCAAACTCCATTTCCTTATTTCAAGATTCCCTACCCAAAAAAAATTCCTGGTAAGGGAGTCAAGCTCCTTGAACATAATCTTAGGAGAAAATAACACCATGAACTTGTAAAGAGGGAGAGCTTGGAGGATGAAAGACACAAGAGTCACCCTACCAATCAAAGAAAGCCATCCAAAGGTCCAATGATTGACTTTAGCCCAAAATTTATCTAAGATATTTTTCCAATCATTCCTCTTTAGATTTCTAACACAAAAGGTAATCCCCAAATATTCCAAGGGAAGATTGTCGGGGATAAGGATTCAGTCTGTCATCAAGATAGGCATCTAAAATAGTAGTGCCTTAGTGATTTCAATTCAAAATCACAACAAAGACACAACCAACTATGCTATAAAGTGGAAACAAGCACAGTTGATCCCCCATTGATCCTCTGAGAGAAGTGAATGCAACAAGAAATAGATTCAACATAAACAAATACCATAAAAGACTAAAAGAAGACACAAAGATATACGTGGGGAAAACCCTTTTAGGTAAAAACTCCACACTCCAAAAGTTCAAGCCATTGTATTATTCAGCAACAAAAAACCAGTTACAATACAATATCAGGCTCAAAGCCAATACAGGAGTTACATCTTGTTCTATTGGAGAAATAACAAGTAACCACAAGATTCCTCTTAGCTCCTCAGATGACTGTCACAGCCAGCCTCATGGCCAGCCCAGTCATTCGGCCTCCAATGATTCCCATGCCCAGATCCGAGAGATAGAGTGTTCACAGTTACATTGCCTAAGCAAATTGCTCGAACACCCTCTCCATCTCTCTACAAATCTCTTCACACCTTCAACCCTCCAACTTGTAAGTCCAACTGCTGCAATCTCGCATCATGCATTATGCTTGCAGCCTCATGGTCGTGCATCTCGCACTTGCTCTGCAATACACGACTAAACCCTTGATTCGCAAACTCACATCTAGCCCTTCTCCTTCACCATCATGAGAAATAACCCATCTCTCATCCATATGTAACCGAATCAACAAGAGCAAAGAAGACCATCTGCAAATCACGCATTTGGTCAGATCTGACAGATCTCCCTACAATGAGCCATCCATGCATTCAATGCCAACACCAAAATAGTCGAGCTCGCCACCCTTCGTTGACAAAAGCAACTACCACAATAACTATCATGGCATCCATCCAATCACAATCCAACCAAGTGCCACGCATCCAAGACCCATCAACAATCACAGTTGATAGAGCAACCAAAACAGTCAAACAGACATCGGGCGCGTCCAATACTTCAAGCCAAATCTAACACTACCGGAGCCGGAGTCGGAACAGGAGTTGAAATAGGACTCCACGAAAAAAAGCACACTGCCAGAGTTGGAGTTGGAGATGGAGATGGAACTGGAGTCGAAACATGACTCCATTGAAATTACAGGTTCAGGAACCAATTCGGTTCCGTGTTCGCCCGTGGCAAAGAGGAACACATTGAAAATAGAACTGACCAGGTAAAGTCAACCCGGGGTAAAACCAAGATGGGAGCACAAAAGATTGGAGTCGGAGTCGGGGACAGAACATGAACAGAAATAGGACTTTACAAAAAGTCCAAGATCAGGAACCAAACCAGTTCCGGTTCCGCCTTTGTCAACTGCAAGAAACAATAATCCAGAACCAGGACAAGGAGAAGGAAAACACCCCGAGGAGAATCCAAACACCTAGAGGAATTGGATCACAAAAGCAGGAGTCAGAACAGGAACAGAAACATGAACATGGAAAATAGACATTTCCAACTTCCAAAACTGGTTCCGCCTCCGCCAGAACCAAGCGGAGAGCAATAGACTGCCGGAGCCGGAGCCGGATCCAGATCTAAACCCAGAACATGACAAAAGGAACAATGCTAGGTTCCGATCCAGATCCCCCTCCGCTAGAACAAAACTCGAAGAACCAAGAAAGCGAGGAGCGGAGCTGGAGACGGAACGGGAACAAGACCCGAAACAAGGCAAACAGAACAATGCTAAGTTCCATCCCAGTTTCGCCTCCTCCAGAACAAAATACTTTGCCAAGGAAACAAGAGAATTCACCTAAGTCTTAAAAGGGGGTCACTAGAAAGTTGAGGCATAATTCCCAACAATCTCCCACTTGCCGAAGACTTTCAGGCATCCTCTAAACCAGCCCGAACATGGACCAACACATGCTCTCACACTCCAATCAAGACCACTACAACAACATCAGAAAGATGTCCACCACCTTAAGCAACAACTCCAAACACAAGAACACACCAAAGTGAAACAAAAACAGTCTCAGTAATGAAAGCAAAAGATCCTCCAGACGGCAGAGGCAAAAAACAGCAAAGCACCACTCCAGCCAAACTCTAGAACAAGAAAAAACTAACCAGCTAGAAAGGCAACCATGAACAGATTGCCCTCATCCAACTGATCAAACTCACGTGACTGAAAACTAGCACCCATAGCTCATGCTAAAACATCCAACCACCCATACCTTAAAGGTATGACCTAAAAGTGAACTCATGCCATCAAAAGAAACCCACCCATCTTAGCAGCAAACAAGCACACTGTGTCAACCAGTCATAGACCAAACACATCCAAGTACTCTCACTGCAAGGGTGCTATCCAGATGAGTGCAAACAAAGCACCATCACAAATGATCCAGGCATACCAAGTCCACCAAACCCAGCATAAATAAATGTAACCATGTAGTTCCAAGGAACATCCATACTGATCTGCAACATCTGCAACCACCTACTGCAAGAAAAAATTTCTCTCAACTGTCTTCCACAGTTCTTCCAAACACCTCCAAAGCTGACTGAAGAAAGAAGCACAGGCACCTTCGTTTCATCACCCAGGTGACAACACATGACCACAAATAGTGACCAACCCAGTACCATATAGGAAACTCACATCTAAAGTCACAAGAGCAATCAAGATGAACAAGACCATATAAGAGAGAAACTGCAAATCAGTAAGAAACATGTCCTTCTACAAACACTTCTAAATTCCAACTATGTCAAGAATGATCTTCTTTACATCCCAAAGGGAAAGCCTTTCACAATGACACCACTGCCGAGCAAACCAAGAAGAAAAAAGAAACATGCTCATCCAAGATATACAAGCCATCATGGCTAACCTAAGAGCATTCTCCTTCAAGATCTTTGTTGAATTTATATTCAACCAAAGTGTAGGCTTCTCGGACTTTCAGTTGTAACAACAACATTCACTTAAGAATTCAAGCCTCACCTTTATTCTCCATGCATCCATGAGTATCAACACCTGTCATCTCATGCTAACTCGAAACTGCAGCACTACAATAACTAGAAGTCCTCCAGCATATGACCAATGTACTCAAAGTAAAGAGAACCGCCAGACCACTATCAAAGTTCCATAACCTAGAATAGGAGCTTATCATGACACCATGATCTACACATCTCCAAGGGAGATACCATGCTTCAAGTGAACTATCCATGGTCTTCAAGAGCAAAACAACATGCCAAAACTCTAATGCACAAGCAAGAGTATACCATGACATAAAGCAAACAACTCTAAACCAACATCACCTGTCAAGCACCACCAACAACTCAACCAAAGACTACCAAGGTCCTTCATGGATCCAAAGTGCTGCACATCTTCAAATAGTGAACATGCAGATGCGAATTCTGCAACACCAAAGAAGACACCAATCATTGCTAAAGCTCCCACTGAAACATGACACTGAGCTTTCCAAGCACCATGACTGACCACACCATCATTGTCAAAAGCTTACACTATGCCAATGTACCCAGCTCTCCATGACATCGTGATCCACATGCTTCAGGTCCCCATCACTGACTATTCAGGTATTCAAATGCCATTCCTCCTCTCATCTCAAAATAGCCACGCCAATGCACAAGTGACCACAGACAAGGTCAGCTAATAGATCTGCACAACATGGTTACACCCTCGTGGATATAGATAGTCCACTTCCGAGTTGTCTCACAATAAGCATGTAGGTAAGGATAGTCTACAATATTGCACAACCCGTGGATGCAACCAAAAGTAAACCTGCAAATCTATCATTGCACTGGAAACTACAAAACTGAGATAATCAAAGAGAGCAACCAAAGCAGACAATCATGACTCAAACACCAGATCAGCAACATATCTGATTTGCTAGTCACATCCACAACCCAAGCACCAAATCCTAGAAAACCATCAAAGCATACCACAAGAATGCTGAAAGAGAAACATACCAACACTCCCATGCAGAGAAGACACCACTCCTCAAAACCAGTCGAACTGCAACTATCTCATCCAGTCACACCCCAGAAACTAGGATCTAGAAAAATAACAAACAACAGTTCCACAAAACACAAGTTTTCCTTGACCGTGCAAAACTTGCAAAAAACCATAGTGTTTCCAAAACACCCACGCACCTCCATATTCACTGCTCATTTGGATAACTCAGGAGTTTGCACACAACCATCACAGTAAACCAAAACAATGAAAGAACAAGAGAATGTATCGTAGACTTTTTAGGAAAATCTACACAAAACCTTCAAAGCCAAAGACATGAATCTGAACCATGCAAGTGCAAGAAAGAGGCACACAAGAACAATAGGTCCATTTCAGACCAGTTCCAATGCCACAGTCATGCACAAGCACAAGGAAGAGCTAGGCTATCTAGAAGTTGTAGACCACCAAGGTCACCTCATAGCCTCCATGCAATTAGAGCACCAGAGAAAATTCCTTCAGTGCTAAGTCAGAAACACCCAACACAAGCACAACATTCCATAGCTAAACAATGACACAAGCTAGTCCATACCACCAAGGAGCCTCTCACACAGACACCCAATATGAACACCACGCTTTGCTGCAACACAACCATGAAAACATCTCATGCCCTTTGCATTAGGAACAATGTTACCAGTCAGGAGCTTCAGATCATCTTGCCACAACATGACCCACTCCATACTTTTCCAGCGTCTTTCAAACTGTATGTTGAATCAATGAAGAACACACTTCCACTCACCGAAGGACCAATCACCAACCGATTTCTCTAGACTTCCTCAAGCTTGCTAGGCTAAGAAATCACCATAGGAGAAAACCAAAAACTTCAGCAACCAGGAGAAGGCTTTGATAGCACTGTCGGTATCATCAAGCCACGACCTCCCTTAAACATGCTCTGATACCACTTGTTGGTATCATGAGCAACAAGCTACCAGCTCTGATACCACTTGTCGGGGATAAGGATTCGGTTTGTCATCAAGATAGGCATCTAAGATAGTAGTGCCTTAGTGATTTCAATTCAAAATCACAACAAAGAGACAACCAACTATGCTATAAAGCGGAAACAAGCACAGTTGATCCCCCATTGATCCTCTGAGAGAAATGAATGCAACAAGAAATAGATTCAACATAAACAGATACCATAAAAGACTAAAAGAAGACACAAAGATATATGTGGGGAAAACCCTTTCAGGTAAAAATCTCACACTCCAAAAGTTCGAGCCATTGTATTATTCAGCAACAAAAAACTAGTTACAATACAATATTAGGCTCAAAGCCAATACAGGAGTTACATCTTGTTCTACTGGAGAAATAACAGGTAACCACAAGATTCCTCTTAGCTCCTTAGATGACTGTCACAGCCAGCCTCATGGCCAGCCCAGTCATTCGACCTCCAATGATTCCCATGCCCAGATCTGAGAGATAGAGTGTTCATAGTTACATTTCCTAAGCAAACTGCTAGAACACCCTCTCCATCTCTCTACAAATCTCTTCACACCTTCAGCCCTTCAACCTGCAAGTCCAACTGCTGCAATCTCGCATCATGCATCATGCATTATGCTTGCAGCCTCATGGTTGCGCATCTCGCACTTGCTCTGCAATACATGACTAAACCCTTGACTCGCAAACTCACGTCTAGCTCTTCTCCTTCACCATCATGAGAAATAACCCATCTCTCATCCATATGTAACCGACTCAACAAGAGCAAAGAAGACCATCCGCAAATCACGCATCTGGTCGGATCTGACAGATCTCCCTGCAACGAGCCGTCCATGCATTCAATGCCAACACCAAAATGGTCGAGCTCGCCACCCTTCGTTGACAAAAGCAACTGCCACAATAACTATCATGGCATCCATCCAATCACAATCCAACCAGATGCCATGCGTCCAAGACCCATCAACAATTGCAACTGACAAAGCAACCAAAATGGTCAAATAGACATCGGGCGCATCCAAGACTTCAAGCCAAATCTAACACTGCCGGAGCCGGAGTCGGAACAACAGTCGAAATAGGACTCCATTGAAAAAAGCACACTGTCAGAGTCAGAGTCAGAGACAGAGATGGAACTGGAGTCGAAACATGACTCCATCGAAATTACAGGTTCAAGAACCAATTCGGTTCTGTGTCCGCAAGCGACAAAGAGGAACACATCAGAAATAGAACTGACCAGGTAAAGTCAACCCGGGGTCAAACCAAGATGGGAGCACAAAAGACTGGAGTCGGAGTCGAGGATGGAACAGGAACATAAACATGACTTTACCAAAAGTCCAAGATCAGGAACCAAACTAGTTCTGGTTCCGCCTCCGCCAACTGCAAGAAACAACAATCCAGAACTAGGACAAGGCAGAGGAAAACACCTCGAGGAGAATCCAAACATCTAAAGGAACTGGATCACAAAAGCAGGAGTCGGACCTGGAGTCGGAATAGGAACAAAAATAGGAACATGGCAAACAGGCATTGCCAACTTCCAAAACTGGTTCCGCCTCCACCAGAACCAAGCGGAGAGCAACAGACTGCCAGAGCCGGATCCAGAGCCAAAACCGGAAAATGACAAAAGGAAAAATGCCAGGTTCCAATCCAGATCCCCCTCCGCCAGAACAAAACGCGAAGAACTAAGAAAGCGAGGAGCGAAGCTGGAGACGGAACGGGAACAAGACTCAGAACAAGGCAAACGGAACAATGCCAAGTTCCATCCCGGTTTCACCTCTGCCAAAACAAAAGAATTTTCGAAGGAAACAAGAGAATTCACCTAAGTCTTCAAAGGGGGTCACCAAAAAGTTGAGGCATAATTCCCAACAAAGATGACCAATTTGAAAATGAAGAATGTTGGCTATTGTGCATTGGATCAAATCAAGATTATTAAAGAAAAGGATTTGTGACTTATCCTCATTGATCTGTTGACCATATGCAACCAAATATACATCCAAATATTTCCTGAAGTTAACAGCCTCCTAAATCCCAACACCCATGAGAGTAGTGTCATCCATAAACTGGAGATGATTTTGTGCTTCCAAACCCTGTGCCCAACACTAACCATGAATCAAGCCTCTATCTCTGTGTTGTTTGAGAAACCACCCAAAACCTTTAGCCATCAAAATAAATAAGGGGAAAGAAAATCCCCTTGCCTGAGTCCCCAACCAGTAGAAAAATTAGGTGAAGGATAGCCATTAATAAGAACCAAGAAGGAAGGCATGGTCACACAACTCATAACCCATGAAACAAACTTAGAGTGGAAACCAACAACCAAAAGAAGATGTTGAAGGAAAGACCACCTAACTCTATCATAGGGTTTGGACATATCTAATTTGATAAACATGGAGTGAATCATTTTAGCTACTGCCACAATACCATCCATAATTTTCCTACCCTTGATAAATCCACCTTGCTCCAAAGAATCAAGGGATCCAAACACCTCTTCAATCTTTCAACAATCAACTTAGTAATAATATTGTAAGTCACATTGCACAACATAATAGGCTAAAAAGAATCTAAGGATTTAGCATCCACTTTCTTTGGAATCAAAGTAAGGAAACTGGAATTTATAGCCTTAATCATCTACTTGCTAGATAAGACTCCCCAACCACCTCCAGCAAATCCATTTTGATAGTATTCAAAAATTCTTGAAAGAACTCAATAGGGAAACCATCAAGTCTAGGGGCCTTACCTTTCTTCATCTGGAAGACAATGTCCTCAAGTTCCACCAAATAGATGGGTGCCATAAGAGAATTATTCATCTCCACTAAGACCAAAGGGGGGATGTAGGCTAGAACCAACTTCTCCTCCTCCAAGGCAAGATGACTATCCTGAAAGAAGAGAGAAGAGAAGAAACACACCACTTTCTAGCAGTAATAACTTGATTAGAGTTTAACTACTCACCCTGAGCTGACAAGAGAGAGGAAATAAAATTTCCTCCTCTAAGAGCCTTAATCGAATTATGAAAGAAAGAAATATTCCTATCACCTTCTTTGAGCCAATCAACCTAAGATTTTTGTTTCCAAAAAAGCTCCTCCTGAAGCTCCCATAAGCATTTGGTTTCTTACTAAAGCAAATCAACAATCATCCCCTCATCCTTGACTTTGAAAGTGATGCAATCAAGGTGATCTTGAATATGTTTCTGCCTATGAAAGAGATTACAAAAAATAATTTTATTCTATTTCTTAAGCTTGTATTTGACAAACTAGAGCCTCTTAAAGAAAGAGAACATTGATGTCACAAAGGTAGGCCTCCCTTCACCCCACAACTGATCCACAAGTTGGTGTAGGCTAGGATCCCTAAGCAACATCAGTTGGAATTTAAAATGAGGGTGCTTAACCATAGAGAACCAAGAAGAGGATAACTTAGTTGGCTAATGATCATACCCCTTCCACCCTAATATCTCAGAAGAAGTCCAATCATTACCAATCCATTCCACTAACACTAGAAACCTATCTAGCCGCTCAAAAATAGAGCTTTCCACGCATCTCTGATTATGCCAGGTAAAAGTACCATTAGTGGTTTGAACATCCACTAGATTAATAAACTTAATATTGTCTTGAAGCAAGGAAAAAGAAGGTCCCAACCAAATGATTCCCTCCAATTTTTCCTCCAAGGTGCATATAGAATAAAAATCTCCTATAAAAATCCAAGAGTGAGAAGAAGCAAGAGAACAATTAAATCTAATATGAATCCAAAGAATAATCTTACTAGAGGAAAATAATTATGCACATACACATTGGTGAACAAAACCACCATGTCCAAATCAAAACAAGATGTTAGTAGAGAAAGGGAGTTCCTTCCAACCATCCACCATAGAGGAAAGATCTTTCAAGGGTCCCAAATGCATGCCACACCTCCAAAAAAACCATGAGATCCAATACATTGGAAATAACCTCTCCTCCAAATTTTAGGTGAAATATTCATCATATATTCCACAAGAATCTTATTCTCCTGAATGAAAACAATATCAGGAATATGATCACAAACTAAATCACAAGTAGAATTTTGTCTAGGGATGTTACCTAGACCCCTAACATTCTAAGATAAAACAATATCAAGAATATGATCACAAACTAAATCACAAGTAGAATTTTGTCTAGGGATGTTACCTAGACCCATAACATTCCAAGATATCATAATCATTTATGAGAGGAAGCAAAGTGGGAGTCCAATGTCTTAACAACACTAGATTCCACCAAAGATTCTCCCATAATCTTCATCTTTTCAAAGTCCTTCTTCCTCTCAACTTTAGCCATCTTGTCACTGTTGGAAAAGAAATTGTTGGAAGTTGGATTGCATCAAATGGTTTTCATTGATGTTAACACAATACCAAATATATGAGAGATGTTTACCAGAATTTATTCCCTATCAAAGATGTTCTTTATCAAGTGAACCGGTGTGTTGGTTTTTGGGTCTAGATTCTACTACAAGATAAGCTATGACTCTGATATCTTATCTATGTTGTTATGATTCACTTGGACAACTATATTCAGGATCTTGAGAATTTTTTTTTGGGAGTAGTAAGTTATCAATGATAGAGTTAAACTATATACACTATAGTTGGTTGACGGTTTGAAGCTCTTATGTTTAGGGCCCAGTCTTGGTTGACCTAACACATGCTATGTATTAAAATGATTAAATCTATCTTGGGGAAATTTTCTATAGATCCTAGCCAACTTAATATAATTATGTCAACAAGAGTTCTCTTTGATTATTTTTCTTTCATCCAATCAGGCTGACCTAATTGATGAATGAAATATACATATATATGAGACTCTCTAGAGAGGATGAATAGATTGAAAGTTGAATAAGTGATGCAAGTGTATGTGTATGGTGTGAGCCTAAAAGAATTATTAGTTAAAGACTAGAACACAATTATTGAGCGACTATTGGGAGAAGCAATACTAGTTACATTGAGCTTCATTTGGAATTGAAATCTGCACAAGGAAGGTGTATTCCATCAGTTCACATTTTTGGCAGTGAGCCATAAATTTTATATTCTAGCAGTAAGCCATCTTTTGTATCTCTAGGTTGTAGCCCTGTGGACAGTGTGTCAGGATAGTGAGTCCTTCTATTGGTAGTGATCCTTTTTGTAATCGATTTTGATATTCTCTATATTGTAAGTTAATCCTCACTATGGTTTTTCCCTCATTAGGTTTTCAACATAAATCTGGTGTTACTATTTTTTGTGATGGTTTTTAGTTCCTACATTTGCACTTAATGTTTAATCATTTAAGATGTGTTAAGGTTTTTCTTTGATAAATGACTTAAGGGTTTAATTTGGTGACAAATAATTCACCTACCTCTTAGTTGTACAGTTCAAAAATTGGTATTAGAGCTCGGTTCTTTGGAATGAGTTTAACAACTCAAAGGAGATCTTGGTAGCTTGAACAAAATGGTGAAGGGAATTAACTTGGATGAAGAATTAAGAACAAAGATTACAGAGTCTAAAAATGAAGATCTGAAAGAAAATGTCAAGCAAGCAAATGAGTGCATTCAAAAACTAAGGAATCAGATCTGGAAGTTCAAGTTGAAACATAAAGAAGTTAACCAAGAACTAAAGGAAGCAAAGGAGAATGTTGAGAATATAATAATGAAACTTGAAGAAAGAAAAAAGATGGAAGAGAATATGAAATTGGAAATTGAAAAAATAAAGATAGATGAAGGATGACTAAAAGAGATTATGAATCAGAAGACAAAAAAATGTGATAAGCTTGGACAAGAATTAGTAACCCTAAGAGAAGATCTGGAAAAAGTGAAAGCTCATGAAGAAATTTTTAAGACAAGTTCTACAATGCTTGATGAGTTGATTTCATCTCAAAAAATTGCAAAGGATAAAGGTGGTCTAGGACTTGAAGAAGGACAAAGCTCAAAGATTAAACAAGTTTCCAATAAAATGGACAATCAAATGAAATTCCAAGGCAATACGTATCAACACAAGAATCGAAGGAACAATACCGGAAGGATTCCCATCTAACAACCTAATTCTCAAAGGTACCCATCTTTTAATGTTTTGTTTCTCATGTAGTAAATTTGGACATAGAGCAACAAAATGTAGAAGTAGAATGAACCAGAATAGAATAAGTTAGAATGTTGGATTCTTTTCTAGACAATGTTATGTTTGCAACAAGTTTGGACATAGATCTACCAAATGTAGAATCTAAATGATGATGAACATATTTAATACTAGAGAAGGATTCAATATTTTCAAGGCTTGTTACACATGCAATATCTTTGGACACAAGGCTAATCAGTGCAGGTCAAGGAAAAATGCAAATCCGTTTGATTGAGGATATATTATGTGCTACATTTGCAACAAACCATTTGTAGAAGAAAAGCTGGGAAGAAAACCAATCTTAAATAGGAGGTCAAGCCCATGAACAAGGTAGATTTCAAAGAAATAAGGAAAGAGATGGAAAAATTTTGGAGGAAGAAGGAAGAACCTGAGAACAAGGATGAATCAAATGACTATGTATCTACATCTGGTGCAAATAACTCTTCTAAGGACTAAAACCAGTAGTGGTCTCAGGGGGAGCAGTCACAAAAAATCTAACAATCCCTCGATATATGTGGATTCATGCGATGACACGAGGATATGTGATGCAAGTCTCTATTTTGAAGGAATTGGAGAAAGTTCTAGTAGAAAAGATGTAAATCAAGAAAATTACATAACTCTTCTTGGTTTATAGTGTATCTTAAAGGATGAAGAGCAATAAATGAAAAATTGGGGGAAAATCAGATGAATCCAAGAAAGGCATCATGGCTTGGAGGAAAAGTTTTTGGAAATGAGTCTGTTGTACTAGGTTTCGGTATAGAGGGTTCATCATCCAAAATTTGATCTGATAGCTTCGGCTGAGGGGAAGACACTAACATAGTAAAGTACTAATGATATCATAAGTGATAAATTAACTTTTGCGATGAAACCCTAAAAGAGACAAGTTAAATAAGGAAGTTGAATGGTCATTTATTTTTCACATTGTGAATTGGATGAGCTAAGGAGTAAAATGCAGCTGAGAGATAATAATTTAGGGTTATTGGTGAAGTGAATGTATAGAGAACAAAGATAAAACAATGGAGTCAAAGGAAATGGTGGTATTTGATCCGTGAAAGGATGAATTGTATAAATTAAGTAAGTTACAAATCAATGAATATAACCATGAAAAGATTCAAAATTTCAAAGTTTTGGTTGAGAAAATACAAAAGGTCAAGAGTCTAGGGAACAACAATTTAGAAATTTGGAGTGAATTCCCATACTTTTTGGATGTAGACACTTCTTGGTTTGTTCTAAGTAGAATTCAAGGCGATCAGATGATCTTTGACAAACCCTATGGGATTACAAAGGAAGCAATTGCAGAAATTACAAGGTTATGTAATGATGGGCCCATTCCCATGAAGAGGTCAGTGAAGAACAAAGAGGTCGAAGCCCTAATTGGAGTGATAGAAGAACAAAGGGAAATTCAAATTCATACCATAATCAACCCCATGATAAGGTATGTGGCATATGGAATTTCATAAGATTTCTCTTAGATTATTTTTCTTTCATCCAATCAGGCCAACCTAATTGATGAATGAAATATACCTATATATATGAGACTCTCTAGAGAAGATGAATAGATAGAAAGGTGAATGAGCGATGAAAGTGTATGTGTATGGTGTGAGCCTAAATGAATTATTAGTTGAAGACCAGAACATAATTATTGAGTGACTATTGGGAGAAGTAATACTACTTACACCGAGCTTCATTTGGAATTGAATTTTGCACAAGGAAGGTGTATTCCATCAGTTCACTTTTTTGGTAGTGAGCTATAACTTTTATATTATAGTAGTAAGCCATCTTTTGTATCTTCAAGTTCTAGCCCTATGGACAGTGTGTCCGGATGGTGAGTCCTTCAATTGGTAGTGAGCCTCAACTAGTGAGCCTTTTTGTATTCATTTTTGATATTCTCTATATTTTGAGTTAATCCTCACCATGGTTTTTCCCTCATTAGTTTTTCCACGTAAATATGATGTTACTATGTTTTGTGATGGTTTTTAGTTTTTGCATTTGTACTTAATTTTTAATCATTTAAGATGTGTTAAATTTTTTCTCTGATAAATGACTTAAGGGGTTAATTTTGTGACAACAGATTCACCCCCCTCTCATTTGTCCAGTTCAACAATTGGTATCAGAGCTCGGTCCTTTGGAATGAGTTTAACAGCTCGAAGGAGATCCCGGTAGGTTGAAAAAAAAGGTAAAGGGATCTGAATTGGATGAAGAATTGAGAAAAAAGATTAAAAAGTCTGAAAATGAAGATCTGAAAGAAAATGTCAAGCAAGTAGATGAGTGTATTCAAAAACTAAGGAATCAGATCCGAAAGTTCAAGTTGAAACATAAAGTAGTTAACCAAGAACTAAAGGAAGCAAAAGAGTCTATTGAAAACCTAAGCATGAAACTTGAAGAAAGAAAAATGATGGAAGAGAATCTGAAATTGGAAATTGAACAAAGCAAGATTGATGAAGGATGCCTGAAAGAGATTATCAAGCAGAAGATATAAAAATGTGATAAGCTTGAACAAGAAGTAGTAACCCTAAGAGAAGATCTAGAAAATGAGAAATCTCATGAAGAAAGATTCAAGACAAGTTCTACAATGCTTGATGAGTTGATTTCATCTCAAAAATGTACAAAGGATAAAGGTGGTCTAGGACTTGAAGAAGGACAAATATCAAAGACTAAACCAATTTTCAAAAAAGTGGACAATCAAAGGAAATTCCAAGGCAATACTTATCAACACAAGAATCAAAGGAACAATACCGGAAGGATTCCCATCTGACAACCTAATGCTCAAAGGTACCCATATTTTAATGGTTTTGTATGTCATCCAGTACATTTGGACATAGAGCAGCAAAATGTAGAAGTAGAATGAAGTAGAATAGAATAAGTTAGAATGTTAGATTCTTTTCTAGACAATGTTATGTTTGAAACAAGTTTGGACATAGAGCTACCGAATGTAGAATCCAAATGATGATGAACATATTTAATACTAGTAGAAGGATTAAA
>CM021109.1:83717017-83815130 GCA_007115665.2 Sequoiadendron giganteum
GATTTGTGATGTGAGTGTATTGTTGGAACGCTTTTTCATGCTGCCGCATTTTGTCTTCAAGAGTTGGAAATCTCCTGAAAGAACTTGCATTGCAAGTGTGTTGTAACCGCTGTGTTGAAGATAATACATTGTGCAGGTTTTGGAGTGCTGGGGTTTTTTACCGAAAGGTTTTCCCCAGGGTAAATCATTGTGTCATTCTTCATTTTCTGTATGTATGGTATATTGCTGCAATATCTTTGTTAAGTAGATTAATGAATCTGAAATTGTAAGGGTTTAAAATGAATTTGCACCATACTTTCCTTAAGAGATTAGTGTAGGAAGCTGTTTCAAGACTGAAATTTCTTTTACGCTTTCTGTTCTCTTGAGAACCTCCATCCAACCAACTATCCAGATTTCACCATTGATAAATTCTAGTGCCACCCAAAAAAGATAAACATTTGAAACTACTCACCTTGGACCACCCAACCACCACAAAAATATCACTTAGAGGACAAAGGTGAGGGAATGATGAAAGAATTGGAAGATGAACATCCAAAGAATCATTCCAAAAAATATCTTGTGACCCTCCTTAATGAGAGTTGAACCCCTCTTAATAGTGCTCCAAATCATAGACCCTTTACCAGATAATTCAATTCTCATAATATCCTCACTAGCCACCTCACCCAAGTATTTAAAGTTTAGAACATGCACCCATGGTTTCTTAGGAAATTTACACCACCTCCAAGAAAGTGTAGTAGCCAAAGCAAGAATATTCTACTTTGACTTCCTAAGCCTAAGACCACCATTCTCCTTTGACCTACAAACCTAGTCGCATCTCACCAAACTCCATTTCCTTATTTCAAGATTCCCTACCCAAAAAAAATTCCTGGTAAGGGAGTCAAGCTCCTTGAACATAATCTTAGGAGAAAATAACACCATGAACTTGTAAAGAGGGAGAGCTTGGAGGATGAAAGACACAAGAGTCACCCTACCAATCAAAGAAAGCCATCCAAAGGTCCAATGATTGACTTTAGCCCAAAATTTATCTAAGATATTTTTCCAATCATTCCTCTTTAGATTTCTAACACAAAAGGTAATCCCCAAATATTCCAAGGGAAGATTGTCGGGGATAAGGATTCAGTCTGTCATCAAGATAGGCATCTAAAATAGTAGTGCCTTAGTGATTTCAATTCAAAATCACAACAAAGACACAACCAACTATGCTATAAAGTGGAAACAAGCACAGTTGATCCCCCATTGATCCTCTGAGAGAAGTGAATGCAACAAGAAATAGATTCAACATAAACAAATACCATAAAAGACTAAAAGAAGACACAAAGATATACGTGGGGAAAACCCTTTTAGGTAAAAACTCCACACTCCAAAAGTTCAAGCCATTGTATTATTCAGCAACAAAAAACCAGTTACAATACAATATCAGGCTCAAAGCCAATACAGGAGTTACATCTTGTTCTATTGGAGAAATAACAAGTAACCACAAGATTCCTCTTAGCTCCTCAGATGACTGTCACAGCCAGCCTCATGGCCAGCCCAGTCATTCGGCCTCCAATGATTCCCATGCCCAGATCCGAGAGATAGAGTGTTCACAGTTACATTGCCTAAGCAAATTGCTCGAACACCCTCTCCATCTCTCTACAAATCTCTTCACACCTTCAACCCTCCAACTTGTAAGTCCAACTGCTGCAATCTCGCATCATGCATTATGCTTGCAGCCTCATGGTCGTGCATCTCGCACTTGCTCTGCAATACACGACTAAACCCTTGATTCGCAAACTCACATCTAGCCCTTCTCCTTCACCATCATGAGAAATAACCCATCTCTCATCCATATGTAACCGAATCAACAAGAGCAAAGAAGACCATCTGCAAATCACGCATTTGGTCAGATCTGACAGATCTCCCTACAATGAGCCATCCATGCATTCAATGCCAACACCAAAATAGTCGAGCTCGCCACCCTTCGTTGACAAAAGCAACTACCACAATAACTATCATGGCATCCATCCAATCACAATCCAACCAAGTGCCACGCATCCAAGACCCATCAACAATCACAGTTGATAGAGCAACCAAAACAGTCAAACAGACATCGGGCGCGTCCAATACTTCAAGCCAAATCTAACACTACCGGAGCCGGAGTCGGAACAGGAGTTGAAATAGGACTCCACGAAAAAAAGCACACTGCCAGAGTTGGAGTTGGAGATGGAGATGGAACTGGAGTCGAAACATGACTCCATTGAAATTACAGGTTCAGGAACCAATTCGGTTCCGTGTTCGCCCGTGGCAAAGAGGAACACATTGAAAATAGAACTGACCAGGTAAAGTCAACCCGGGGTAAAACCAAGATGGGAGCACAAAAGATTGGAGTCGGAGTCGGGGACAGAACATGAACAGAAATAGGACTTTACAAAAAGTCCAAGATCAGGAACCAAACCAGTTCCGGTTCCGCCTTTGTCAACTGCAAGAAACAATAATCCAGAACCAGGACAAGGAGAAGGAAAACACCCCGAGGAGAATCCAAACACCTAGAGGAATTGGATCACAAAAGCAGGAGTCAGAACAGGAACAGAAACATGAACATGGAAAATAGACATTTCCAACTTCCAAAACTGGTTCCGCCTCCGCCAGAACCAAGCGGAGAGCAATAGACTGCCGGAGCCGGAGCCGGATCCAGATCTAAACCCAGAACATGACAAAAGGAACAATGCTAGGTTCCGATCCAGATCCCCCTCCGCTAGAACAAAACTCGAAGAACCAAGAAAGCGAGGAGCGGAGCTGGAGACGGAACGGGAACAAGACCCGAAACAAGGCAAACAGAACAATGCTAAGTTCCATCCCAGTTTCGCCTCCTCCAGAACAAAATACTTTGCCAAGGAAACAAGAGAATTCACCTAAGTCTTAAAAGGGGGTCACTAGAAAGTTGAGGCATAATTCCCAACAATCTCCCACTTGCCGAAGACTTTCAGGCATCCTCTAAACCAGCCCGAACATGGACCAACACATGCTCTCACACTCCAATCAAGACCACTACAACAACATCAGAAAGATGTCCACCACCTTAAGCAACAACTCCAAACACAAGAACACACCAAAGTGAAACAAAAACAGTCTCAGTAATGAAAGCAAAAGATCCTCCAGACGGCAGAGGCAAAAAACAGCAAAGCACCACTCCAGCCAAACTCTAGAACAAGAAAAAACTAACCAGCTAGAAAGGCAACCATGAACAGATTGCCCTCATCCAACTGATCAAACTCACGTGACTGAAAACTAGCACCCATAGCTCATGCTAAAACATCCAACCACCCATACCTTAAAGGTATGACCTAAAAGTGAACTCATGCCATCAAAAGAAACCCACCCATCTTAGCAGCAAACAAGCACACTGTGTCAACCAGTCATAGACCAAACACATCCAAGTACTCTCACTGCAAGGGTGCTATCCAGATGAGTGCAAACAAAGCACCATCACAAATGATCCAGGCATACCAAGTCCACCAAACCCAGCATAAATAAATGTAACCATGTAGTTCCAAGGAACATCCATACTGATCTGCAACATCTGCAACCACCTACTGCAAGAAAAATTTCTCTTAACTATCTTCCATAGTTCTTCCAAACACCTCCAAAGCTGACTGAAGAAAGAAGCATAGGCACCTTCGTGTCATCACCCAGGTGACAACACATGACCACAAATAGTGACCAACCCAGTACCATATAGGAAACTCACATCTAAAGTCACAAGAGCAATCAAGATGAACAAGACCATATAAGAGAGAAACTGCAAATCAGTAAGAAACATGTCCTTCTACAAACACTTCTAAATTCCAACTATGTCAAGAATGATCTTCTTTACATCCCAAAGGGAAAGCCTTTCACAATGACACCACTGCCGAGCAAACCAAGAAGAAAAAAGAAACATGCTCATCCAAGATATACAAGCCATCATGGCTAACCTAAGAGCATTCTCCTTCAAGATCTTTGTTGAATTTATATTCAACCAAAGTGTAGGCTTCTCGGACTTTCAGTTGTAACAACAACATTCACTTAAGAATTCAAGCCTCACCTTTATTCTCCATGCATCCATGAGTATCAACACCTGTCATCTCATGCTAACTCGAAACTGCAGCACTACAATAACTAGAAGTCCTCCAGCATATGACCAATGTACTCAAAGTAAAGAGAACCGCCAGACCACTATCAAAGTTCCATAACCTAGAATAGGAGCTTATCATGACACCATGATCTACACATCTCCAAGGGAGATACCATGCTTCAAGTGAACTATCCATGGTCTTCAAGAGCAAAACAACATGCCAAAACTCTAATGCACAAGCAAGAGTATACCATGACATAAAGCAAACAACTCTAAACCAACATCACCTGTCAAGCACCACCAACAACTCAACCAAAGACTACCAAGGTCCTTCATGGATCCAAAGTGCTGCACATCTTCAAATAGTGAACATGCAGATGCGAATTCTGCAACACCAAAGAAGACACCAATCATTGCTAAAGCTCCCACTGAAACATGACACTGAGCTTTCCAAGCACCATGACTGACCACACCATCATTGTCAAAAGCTTACACTATGCCAATGTACCCAGCTCTCCATGACATCGTGATCCACATGCTTCAGGTCCCCATCACTGACTATTCAGGTATTCAAATGCCATTCCTCCTCTCATCTCAAAATAGCCACGCCAATGCACAAGTGACCACAGACAAGGTCAGCTAATAGATCTGCACAACATGGTTACACCCTCGTGGATATAGATAGTCCACTTCCGAGTTGTCTCACAATAAGCATGTAGGTAAGGATAGTCTACAATATTGCACAACCCGTGGATGCAACCAAAAGTAAACCTGCAAATCTATCATTGCACTGGAAACTACAAAACTGAGATAATCAAAGAGAGCAACCAAAGCAGACAATCATGACTCAAACACCAGATCAGCAACATATCTGATTTGCTAGTCACATCCACAACCCAAGCACCAAATCCTAGAAAACCATCAAAGCATACCACAAGAATGCTGAAAGAGAAACATACCAACACTCCCATGCAGAGAAGACACCACTCCTCAAAACCAGTCGAACTGCAACTATCTCATCCAGTCACACCCCAGAAACTAGGATCTAGAAAAATAACAAACAACAGTTCCACAAAACACAAGTTTTCCTTGACCGTGCAAAACTTGCAAAAAACCATAGTGTTTCCAAAACACCCACGCACCTCCATATTCACTGCTCATTTGGATAACTCAGGAGTTTGCACACAACCATCACAGTAAACCAAAACAATGAAAGAACAAGAGAATGTATCGTAGACTTTTTAGGAAAATCTACACAAAACCTTCAAAGCCAAAGACATGAATCTGAACCATGCAAGTGCAAGAAAGAGGCACACAAGAACAATAGGTCCATTTCAGACCAGTTCCAATGCCACAGTCATGCACAAGCACAAGGAAGAGCTAGGCTATCTAGAAGTTGTAGACCACCAAGGTCACCTCATAGCCTCCATGCAATTAGAGCACCAGAGAAAATTCCTTCAGTGCTAAGTCAGAAACACCCAACACAAGCACAACATTCCATAGCTAAACAATGACACAAGCTAGTCCATACCACCAAGGAGCCTCTCACACAGACACCCAATATGAACACCACGCTTTGCTGCAACACAACCATGAAAACATCTCATGCCCTTTGCATTAGGAACAATGTTACCAGTCAGGAGCTTCAGATCATCTTGCCACAACATGACCCACTCCATACTTTTCCAGCGTCTTTCAAACTGTATGTTGAATCAATGAAGAACACACTTCCACTCACCGAAGGACCAATCACCAACCGATTTCTCTAGACTTCCTCAAGCTTGCTAGGCTAAGAAATCACCATAGGAGAAAACCAAAAACTTCAGCAACCAGGAGAAGGCTTTGATAGCACTGTCGGTATCATCAAGCCACGACCTCCCTTAAACATGCTCTGATACCACTTGTTGGTATCATGAGCAACAAGCTACCAGCTCTGATACCACTTGTCGGGGATAAGGATTCGGTTTGTCATCAAGATAGGCATCTAAGATAGTAGTGCCTTAGTGATTTCAATTCAAAATCACAACAAAGAGACAACCAACTATGCTATAAAGCGGAAACAAGCACAGTTGATCCCCCATTGATCCTCTGAGAGAAATGAATGCAACAAGAAATAGATTCAACATAAACAGATACCATAAAAGACTAAAAGAAGACACAAAGATATATGTGGGGAAAACCCTTTCAGGTAAAAATCTCACACTCCAAAAGTTCGAGCCATTGTATTATTCAGCAACAAAAAACTAGTTACAATACAATATTAGGCTCAAAGCCAATACAGGAGTTACATCTTGTTCTACTGGAGAAATAACAGGTAACCACAAGATTCCTCTTAGCTCCTTAGATGACTGTCACAGCCAGCCTCATGGCCAGCCCAGTCATTCGACCTCCAATGATTCCCATGCCCAGATCTGAGAGATAGAGTGTTCATAGTTACATTTCCTAAGCAAACTGCTAGAACACCCTCTCCATCTCTCTACAAATCTCTTCACACCTTCAGCCCTTCAACCTGCAAGTCCAACTGCTGCAATCTCGCATCATGCATCATGCATTATGCTTGCAGCCTCATGGTTGCGCATCTCGCACTTGCTCTGCAATACATGACTAAACCCTTGACTCGCAAACTCACGTCTAGCTCTTCTCCTTCACCATCATGAGAAATAACCCATCTCTCATCCATATGTAACCGACTCAACAAGAGCAAAGAAGACCATCCGCAAATCACGCATCTGGTCGGATCTGACAGATCTCCCTGCAACGAGCCGTCCATGCATTCAATGCCAACACCAAAATGGTCGAGCTCGCCACCCTTCGTTGACAAAAGCAACTGCCACAATAACTATCATGGCATCCATCCAATCACAATCCAACCAGATGCCATGCGTCCAAGACCCATCAACAATTGCAACTGACAAAGCAACCAAAATGGTCAAATAGACATCGGGCGCATCCAAGACTTCAAGCCAAATCTAACACTGCCGGAGCCGGAGTCGGAACAACAGTCGAAATAGGACTCCATTGAAAAAAGCACACTGTCAGAGTCAGAGTCAGAGACAGAGATGGAACTGGAGTCGAAACATGACTCCATCGAAATTACAGGTTCAAGAACCAATTCGGTTCTGTGTCCGCAAGCGACAAAGAGGAACACATCAGAAATAGAACTGACCAGGTAAAGTCAACCCGGGGTCAAACCAAGATGGGAGCACAAAAGACTGGAGTCGGAGTCGAGGATGGAACAGGAACATAAACATGACTTTACCAAAAGTCCAAGATCAGGAACCAAACTAGTTCTGGTTCCGCCTCCGCCAACTGCAAGAAACAACAATCCAGAACTAGGACAAGGCAGAGGAAAACACCTCGAGGAGAATCCAAACATCTAAAGGAACTGGATCACAAAAGCAGGAGTCGGACCTGGAGTCGGAATAGGAACAAAAATAGGAACATGGCAAACAGGCATTGCCAACTTCCAAAACTGGTTCCGCCTCCACCAGAACCAAGCGGAGAGCAACAGACTGCCAGAGCCGGATCCAGAGCCAAAACCGGAAAATGACAAAAGGAAAAATGCCAGGTTCCAATCCAGATCCCCCTCCGCCAGAACAAAACGCGAAGAACTAAGAAAGCGAGGAGCGAAGCTGGAGACGGAACGGGAACAAGACTCAGAACAAGGCAAACGGAACAATGCCAAGTTCCATCCCGGTTTCACCTCTGCCAAAACAAAAGAATTTTCGAAGGAAACAAGAGAATTCACCTAAGTCTTCAAAGGGGGTCACCAAAAAGTTGAGGCATAATTCCCAACAAAGATGACCAATTTGAAAATGAAGAATGTTGGCTATTGTGCATTGGATCAAATCAAGATTATTAAAGAAAAGGATTTGTGACTTATCCTCATTGATCTGTTGACCATATGCAACCAAATATACATCCAAATATTTCCTGAAGTTAACAGCCTCCTAAATCCCAACACCCATGAGAGTAGTGTCATCCATAAACTGGAGATGATTTTGTGCTTCCAAACCCTGTGCCCAACACTAACCATGAATCAAGCCTCTATCTCTGTGTTGTTTGAGAAACCACCCAAAACCTTTAGCCATCAAAATAAATAAGGGGAAAGAAAATCCCCTTGCCTGAGTCCCCAACCAGTAGAAAAATTAGGTGAAGGATAGCCATTAATAAGAACCAAGAAGGAAGGCATGGTCACACAACTCATAACCCATGAAACAAACTTAGAGTGGAAACCAACAACCAAAAGAAGATGTTGAAGGAAAGACCACCTAACTCTATCATAGGGTTTGGACATATCTAATTTGATAAACATGGAGTGAATCATTTTAGCTACTGCCACAATACCATCCATAATTTTCCTACCCTTGATAAATCCACCTTGCTCCAAAGAATCAAGGGATCCAAACACCTCTTCAATCTTTCAACAATCAACTTAGTAATAATATTGTAAGTCACATTGCACAACATAATAGGCTAAAAAGAATCTAAGGATTTAGCATCCACTTTCTTTGGAATCAAAGTAAGGAAACTGGAATTTATAGCCTTAATCATCTACTTGCTAGATAAGACTCCCCAACCACCTCCAGCAAATCCATTTTGATAGTATTCAAAAATTCTTGAAAGAACTCAATAGGGAAACCATCAAGTCTAGGGGCCTTACCTTTCTTCATCTGGAAGACAATGTCCTCAAGTTCCACCAAATAGATGGGTGCCATAAGAGAATTATTCATCTCCACTAAGACCAAAGGGGGGATGTAGGCTAGAACCAACTTCTCCTCCTCCAAGGCAAGATGACTATCCTGAAAGAAGAGAGAAGAGAAGAAACACACCACTTTCTAGCAGTAATAACTTGATTAGAGTTTAACTACTCACCCTGAGCTGACAAGAGAGAGGAAATAAAATTTCCTCCTCTAAGAGCCTTAATCGAATTATGAAAGAAAGAAATATTCCTATCACCTTCTTTGAGCCAATCAACCTAAGATTTTTGTTTCCAAAAAAGCTCCTCCTGAAGCTCCCATAAGCATTTGGTTTCTTACTAAAGCAAATCAACAATCATCCCCTCATCCTTGACTTTGAAAGTGATGCAATCAAGGTGATCTTGAATATGTTTCTGCCTATGAAAGAGATTACAAAAAATAATTTTATTCTATTTCTTAAGCTTGTATTTGACAAACTAGAGCCTCTTAAAGAAAGAGAACATTGATGTCACAAAGGTAGGCCTCCCTTCACCCCACAACTGATCCACAAGTTGGTGTAGGCTAGGATCCCTAAGCAACATCAGTTGGAATTTAAAATGAGGGTGCTTAACCATAGAGAACCAAGAAGAGGATAACTTAGTTGGCTAATGATCATACCCCTTCCACCCTAATATCTCAGAAGAAGTCCAATCATTACCAATCCATTCCACTAACACTAGAAACCTATCTAGCCGCTCAAAAATAGAGCTTTCCACGCATCTCTGATTATGCCAGGTAAAAGTACCATTAGTGGTTTGAACATCCACTAGATTAATAAACTTAATATTGTCTTGAAGCAAGGAAAAAGAAGGTCCCAACCAAATGATTCCCTCCAATTTTTCCTCCAAGGTGCATATAGAATAAAAATCTCCTATAAAAATCCAAGAGTGAGAAGAAGCAAGAGAACAATTAAATCTAATATGAATCCAAAGAATAATCTTACTAGAGGAAAATAATTATGCACATACACATTGGTGAACAAAACCACCATGTCCAAATCAAAACAAGATGTTAGTAGAGAAAGGGAGTTCCTTCCAACCATCCACCATAGAGGAAAGATCTTTCAAGGGTCCCAAATGCATGCCACACCTCCAAAAAAACCATGAGATCCAATACATTGGAAATAACCTCTCCTCCAAATTTTAGGTGAAATATTCATCATATATTCCACAAGAATCTTATTCTCCTGAATGAAAACAATATCAGGAATATGATCACAAACTAAATCACAAGTAGAATTTTGTCTAGGGATGTTACCTAGACCCCTAACATTCTAAGATAAAACAATATCAAGAATATGATCACAAACTAAATCACAAGTAGAATTTTGTCTAGGGATGTTACCTAGACCCATAACATTCCAAGATATCATAATCATTTATGAGAGGAAGCAAAGTGGGAGTCCAATGTCTTAACAACACTAGATTCCACCAAAGATTCTCCCATAATCTTCATCTTTTCAAAGTCCTTCTTCCTCTCAACTTTAGCCATCTTGTCACTGTTGGAAAAGAAATTGTTGGAAGTTGGATTGCATCAAATGGTTTTCATTGATGTTAACACAATACCAAATATATGAGAGATGTTTACCAGAATTTATTCCCTATCAAAGATGTTCTTTATCAAGTGAACCGGTGTGTTGGTTTTTGGGTCTAGATTCTACTACAAGATAAGCTATGACTCTGATATCTTATCTATGTTGTTATGATTCACTTGGACAACTATATTCAGGATCTTGAGAATTTTTTTTTGGGAGTAGTAAGTTATCAATGATAGAGTTAAACTATATACACTATAGTTGGTTGACGGTTTGAAGCTCTTATGTTTAGGGCCCAGTCTTGGTTGACCTAACACATGCTATGTATTAAAATGATTAAATCTATCTTGGGGAAATTTTCTATAGATCCTAGCCAACTTAATATAATTATGTCAACAAGAGTTCTCTTTGATTATTTTTCTTTCATCCAATCAGGCTGACCTAATTGATGAATGAAATATACATATATATGAGACTCTCTAGAGAGGATGAATAGATTGAAAGTTGAATAAGTGATGCAAGTGTATGTGTATGGTGTGAGCCTAAAAGAATTATTAGTTAAAGACTAGAACACAATTATTGAGCGACTATTGGGAGAAGCAATACTAGTTACATTGAGCTTCATTTGGAATTGAAATCTGCACAAGGAAGGTGTATTCCATCAGTTCACATTTTTGGCAGTGAGCCATAAATTTTATATTCTAGCAGTAAGCCATCTTTTGTATCTCTAGGTTGTAGCCCTGTGGACAGTGTGTCAGGATAGTGAGTCCTTCTATTGGTAGTGATCCTTTTTGTAATCGATTTTGATATTCTCTATATTGTAAGTTAATCCTCACTATGGTTTTTCCCTCATTAGGTTTTCAACATAAATCTGGTGTTACTATTTTTTGTGATGGTTTTTAGTTCCTACATTTGCACTTAATGTTTAATCATTTAAGATGTGTTAAGGTTTTTCTTTGATAAATGACTTAAGGGTTTAATTTGGTGACAAATAATTCACCTACCTCTTAGTTGTACAGTTCAAAAATTGGTATTAGAGCTCGGTTCTTTGGAATGAGTTTAACAACTCAAAGGAGATCTTGGTAGCTTGAACAAAATGGTGAAGGGAATTAACTTGGATGAAGAATTAAGAACAAAGATTACAGAGTCTAAAAATGAAGATCTGAAAGAAAATGTCAAGCAAGCAAATGAGTGCATTCAAAAACTAAGGAATCAGATCTGGAAGTTCAAGTTGAAACATAAAGAAGTTAACCAAGAACTAAAGGAAGCAAAGGAGAATGTTGAGAATATAATAATGAAACTTGAAGAAAGAAAAAAGATGGAAGAGAATATGAAATTGGAAATTGAAAAAATAAAGATAGATGAAGGATGACTAAAAGAGATTATGAATCAGAAGACAAAAAAATGTGATAAGCTTGGACAAGAATTAGTAACCCTAAGAGAAGATCTGGAAAAAGTGAAAGCTCATGAAGAAATTTTTAAGACAAGTTCTACAATGCTTGATGAGTTGATTTCATCTCAAAAAATTGCAAAGGATAAAGGTGGTCTAGGACTTGAAGAAGGACAAAGCTCAAAGATTAAACAAGTTTCCAATAAAATGGACAATCAAATGAAATTCCAAGGCAATACGTATCAACACAAGAATCGAAGGAACAATACCGGAAGGATTCCCATCTAACAACCTAATTCTCAAAGGTACCCATCTTTTAATGTTTTGTTTCTCATGTAGTAAATTTGGACATAGAGCAACAAAATGTAGAAGTAGAATGAACCAGAATAGAATAAGTTAGAATGTTGGATTCTTTTCTAGACAATGTTATGTTTGCAACAAGTTTGGACATAGATCTACCAAATGTAGAATCTAAATGATGATGAACATATTTAATACTAGAGAAGGATTCAATATTTTCAAGGCTTGTTACACATGCAATATCTTTGGACACAAGGCTAATCAGTGCAGGTCAAGGAAAAATGCAAATCCGTTTGATTGAGGATATATTATGTGCTACATTTGCAACAAACCATTTGTAGAAGAAAAGCTGGGAAGAAAACCAATCTTAAATAGGAGGTCAAGCCCATGAACAAGGTAGATTTCAAAGAAATAAGGAAAGAGATGGAAAAATTTTGGAGGAAGAAGGAAGAACCTGAGAACAAGGATGAATCAAATGACTATGTATCTACATCTGGTGCAAATAACTCTTCTAAGGACTAAAACCAGTAGTGGTCTCAGGGGGAGCAGTCACAAAAAATCTAACAATCCCTCGATATATGTGGATTCATGCGATGACACGAGGATATGTGATGCAAGTCTCTATTTTGAAGGAATTGGAGAAAGTTCTAGTAGAAAAGATGTAAATCAAGAAAATTACATAACTCTTCTTGGTTTATAGTGTATCTTAAAGGATGAAGAGCAATAAATGAAAAATTGGGGGAAAATCAGATGAATCCAAGAAAGGCATCATGGCTTGGAGGAAAAGTTTTTGGAAATGAGTCTGTTGTACTAGGTTTCGGTATAGAGGGTTCATCATCCAAAATTTGATCTGATAGCTTCGGCTGAGGGGAAGACACTAACATAGTAAAGTACTAATGATATCATAAGTGATAAATTAACTTTTGCGATGAAACCCTAAAAGAGACAAGTTAAATAAGGAAGTTGAATGGTCATTTATTTTTCACATTGTGAATTGGATGAGCTAAGGAGTAAAATGCAGCTGAGAGATAATAATTTAGGGTTATTGGTGAAGTGAATGTATAGAGAACAAAGATAAAACAATGGAGTCAAAGGAAATGGTGGTATTTGATCCGTGAAAGGATGAATTGTATAAATTAAGTAAGTTACAAATCAATGAATATAACCATGAAAAGATTCAAAATTTCAAAGTTTTGGTTGAGAAAATACAAAAGGTCAAGAGTCTAGGGAACAACAATTTAGAAATTTGGAGTGAATTCCCATACTTTTTGGATGTAGACACTTCTTGGTTTGTTCTAAGTAGAATTCAAGGCGATCAGATGATCTTTGACAAACCCTATGGGATTACAAAGGAAGCAATTGCAGAAATTACAAGGTTATGTAATGATGGGCCCATTCCCATGAAGAGGTCAGTGAAGAACAAAGAGGTCGAAGCCCTAATTGGAGTGATAGAAGAACAAAGGGAAATTCAAATTCATACCATAATCAACCCCATGATAAGGTATGTGGCATATGGAATTTCATAAGATTTCTCTTAGATTATTTTTCTTTCATCCAATCAGGCCAACCTAATTGATGAATGAAATATACCTATATATATGAGACTCTCTAGAGAAGATGAATAGATAGAAAGGTGAATGAGCGATGAAAGTGTATGTGTATGGTGTGAGCCTAAATGAATTATTAGTTGAAGACCAGAACATAATTATTGAGTGACTATTGGGAGAAGTAATACTACTTACACCGAGCTTCATTTGGAATTGAATTTTGCACAAGGAAGGTGTATTCCATCAGTTCACTTTTTTGGTAGTGAGCTATAACTTTTATATTATAGTAGTAAGCCATCTTTTGTATCTTCAAGTTCTAGCCCTATGGACAGTGTGTCCGGATGGTGAGTCCTTCAATTGGTAGTGAGCCTCAACTAGTGAGCCTTTTTGTATTCATTTTTGATATTCTCTATATTTTGAGTTAATCCTCACCATGGTTTTTCCCTCATTAGTTTTTCCACGTAAATATGATGTTACTATGTTTTGTGATGGTTTTTAGTTTTTGCATTTGTACTTAATTTTTAATCATTTAAGATGTGTTAAATTTTTTCTCTGATAAATGACTTAAGGGGTTAATTTTGTGACAACAGATTCACCCCCCTCTCATTTGTCCAGTTCAACAATTGGTATCAGAGCTCGGTCCTTTGGAATGAGTTTAACAGCTCGAAGGAGATCCCGGTAGGTTGAAAAAAAAGGTAAAGGGATCTGAATTGGATGAAGAATTGAGAAAAAAGATTAAAAAGTCTGAAAATGAAGATCTGAAAGAAAATGTCAAGCAAGTAGATGAGTGTATTCAAAAACTAAGGAATCAGATCCGAAAGTTCAAGTTGAAACATAAAGTAGTTAACCAAGAACTAAAGGAAGCAAAAGAGTCTATTGAAAACCTAAGCATGAAACTTGAAGAAAGAAAAATGATGGAAGAGAATCTGAAATTGGAAATTGAACAAAGCAAGATTGATGAAGGATGCCTGAAAGAGATTATCAAGCAGAAGATATAAAAATGTGATAAGCTTGAACAAGAAGTAGTAACCCTAAGAGAAGATCTAGAAAATGAGAAATCTCATGAAGAAAGATTCAAGACAAGTTCTACAATGCTTGATGAGTTGATTTCATCTCAAAAATGTACAAAGGATAAAGGTGGTCTAGGACTTGAAGAAGGACAAATATCAAAGACTAAACCAATTTTCAAAAAAGTGGACAATCAAAGGAAATTCCAAGGCAATACTTATCAACACAAGAATCAAAGGAACAATACCGGAAGGATTCCCATCTGACAACCTAATGCTCAAAGGTACCCATATTTTAATGGTTTTGTATGTCATCCAGTACATTTGGACATAGAGCAGCAAAATGTAGAAGTAGAATGAAGTAGAATAGAATAAGTTAGAATGTTAGATTCTTTTCTAGACAATGTTATGTTTGAAACAAGTTTGGACATAGAGCTACCGAATGTAGAATCCAAATGATGATGAACATATTTAATACTAGTAGAAGGATTAAATCTTTTCAAGGCTACTGCTACACATGAAATATCTTTGGACACAAGGCTAATCAGTGCAGGTCAAGGAAAAATGCAAATTCGTTTGATCAAGGATATACTAGGTGCTACATTTGCAACAAACTAGGACATATCTCAAAATTATGTAGAAGAAAAGTTGGGAGGAAAACTAGTCCAAAATAGGAGGTCAAGCCTATGAACAAGGTAGATTCCAAAGAAATAAGGAAAGAGATGACAAAAATTTTGAGGAAGAAGGAAGAACCTAAGAACAAGGATGAATCAAATGACTATGCATCTGCATCCAGTACCGATACCTCTTCTAAGGACTAAACCCAGTATTGGTCTCATGGGGAGCAGTCACAAAAAAATATAACAAGCCCCCAATATATGTGGTTTCATGCGATGCCACAAGGATATGTAATATGAGTCTCTATTTTGAAGGAATTGGAGATTTTTTTTGCAGAAAAGATGCAAATCAGGAAAATTGTGGAACTCTTCTTGGTTTATAGTGTATCTTAAAGGCTGAAGAGCAATAAATGAAAAATTGGGGAAAATCAGATGAATCCAAGAAAAGCATCATGGCTTGGAGGAAAATTTTGTGGAAATGAGTTTGTTGTACTAGGTTCCAGTATGAAGGGTTCGTTATCCAAAATTTGATCTAAAAACTTCGGCTGAGGGGAAGGCACTAATAGAGTAAAGTACTAATGATGTCATAAGCGATAAATTACCTTTTGCGATGAAACCCTAAAAGAGACAAGTTAAATAAGGAAGTTGAATGGTCATTTCTTTTTCAAATTGCAAATTGGATGAGCTAAGTAAAGTGTAGTCAAGAGATAAGAATTTAGGGTTATTGGTGAAGTGAATGTACAAAGAAGAAAGCTAAAAAAATAGAGTAAAAGGAAATGGTGTTATTTGATTCGTACAATGATGAATTGTAGAAATTAAGTAAGTTACAGATCGATGAATATAACCAATGAAAGATTCAAAATTTTGAAGTTCACTTTTGGTTGAGAAAATACAAAAGGTCAAGAGTCTAGGGCACAAGGGTTTAGACATTTGGAGAAAATTCCCATACTTTTTGGATGTAGACATTGTTTAGTTTTTTCTAAGAAAACTTCAAGGTGATCAAATGATCTTCGAAAAACCCTATGAGATTACAAAGGAAGCAATTGTAGTAATTACAGAGTTATGTAATGATGGGCCCATTCTCGTAAAGAAATCAATGAATAAAAAAGAGGTCTAAGCCCTAACTGGAGTGATAGGAGACCAAAGAGCACTTCAAATTCATACCATAATTGACCCCATGATAAGGTATGTGGCATATGGAATTTCATATAAGATTTATTTTAGAAATAGGAAAGGCTCTACTTCGACAATTGTTGTTTACATTGCACACCAAATGGTTGAAAATAATGAGGATTATGACTTGTGTGAGTTATTGAGAAATCAATTAATGGAAAACATTACTATGAAAAATAATGACAATTACCCTTTTTGTTTTGGATCTCTGGTTAAATGTTGATGATGTATTTTCTGAAGTCATTGCCATTGAAAGATAATGTTGTGTGGAGGTCAGTTGTAGTGGTTGGAAAGAAAGTCTATTGATACCTAGAAAGTCTAGAAAAAAGGGAAAAGATTTGTAAAGAATACTTTGTAAACAAAATAAATGCATGAATCTCAGGTATAGATTCTAGTCTAGTTGGGACATCTGAGGCCAGATCTTCCTTCGAAAAGAGGAAAACAGGAAGAATCATTTTGAGTTCTCCAAAAATAAAGAAGCTGAAGACAGAAGAAAATAAAGAAGAAAAGGAAGTAAAGACTATAGAGGCAGTTTATCTAGTATCAATAGATGATGATGAAGAATATATTACTAATGAGAAGGTGTTGAAGATTCTTGAGAAATTTGATGGACTAAAGAAAATTGGAGATATTTGGTTGACCCAACCAACATATGAACAAGATGAGATCACAAATGCCTTTTATTCACCTAAGTGAATTGAAAAATGTTATATCAAAAGTTTTGACTGAGTAGATTGAGGAAAAACTAAAAGAAATGTCATCTAGGGAAACAAAAGAAAAAGATGAAATTCAATTGGCTATGGAAGAAAGATGCATAAATGCATAGAAGAGATTATCTAAGAGCATAAATGAATTAAATACATGCATGAAAGTGTAAATAGTGTATAGGTGTTGTCTTTGGTGGTCTACTAATATCGGGAACTATAGAGAAAAAATCAATTCTATTGAGCTTGAGATGGATTCTATTGGAAAAACATATAATATCCTTAATGATAGGGATAAAGCACAAAAGAAAAGGATAAATTCCTTACAGTCTGAACTCATCGACATTATAGAATAGAGAGATAACATTGTAAAGGCATTTTGGAAATTCAAAGAGATAATTGAATTGAGGTTGGAACAACTTTTTGGTATCTTGGTGGAAGCTGAGAAAAGTGAACAAAATATCACTATCCTAGATACTCTTCTGAAAACAATTGGTTTGATAGTGATGAACAACAACATTTGTTTGAACATTAGATTGCCAGTGGATTCTTGGAAGACATTTCTTTTGAAATTAAAATAAAGATACAAAGATATATTTTTGGAGAAGGATTGAGATAAAAGACCATTTATCATCTTTTTGAAGACTATTTTGTGTAGAAAATTTTGGAGTAATGGGGAGATAAATCCTTTTTCTTTTCCATTGATGTCAAAGGGAGAGAGAGATCATGTGAAAAGACTGCAAGTCACTAAAGCTCATCAAAAGGGGAAGAACTACAAAGGATCTTATTGTTGGATTTTCACCTCTTGTGTTGTCATCAATGTCAAAGGGGGAGATTGTTGGAAATGAGATTGTTTGAAGTTGATTGCATCAAATTATTGTCATTGATGTTAACATAGTACCAAATATATGAGGGTCCCTATCATAGATGTTCTTTTTCAAGTGAACTGACGTGCTGGTTTTTGGGTTTGGATTCTACTACAATATAAGCTATGATTGATATCCTAACTATGTCATTATGATTCACTCAGACAACAATATTTGAGATCTTGAGAAGTTTTATGGTGAGAGCAGTAAGTTATCAATGGTATTTTAACTCTATACACTACTGTTGGTTGATGGTTTGAAGCTCTTATGTTTGGGGTTTATTCTTGGCCGACCTAACAGATGTTATGTATTAAAATGATTAAATCTATCTTGGGGACATTTTGTATAGATCCTAGCCGACTTAATATAATTATGCCGACAAGAGTTCTCTTTGATTATTTTTCTTTCATCCAATTAGACCGACCTAATTGATGAATGAAATATACCTATATATATATGTGAGTCTCTAGAGAAGATGAATAGATAGAAAGGTGAATGGGTGATGTGAGTATAGGTGTATGGTGCGAGCCTAAATGACTTATCAGCTGAAGACCATAACATAATTATTGAGAAATTGTTGGGAGAAACAATACTACTTACACTGAGCTTCATCTAGAACTGGATTCTTCACAAGGAAGGTGTATTCCATCAATTCACATATTTGGCAGTGAGCCATAACTTTTATATTCTAGTAGTAAGCCATCTTTTGTATCTCTGGGTTGTAGCCTTGTGGATAGTGTGTCTGGACAACGAATCCTATTGGTAATGAGCCTCAAGTAGTGTTCCTTTTTTAATCGGTTTTGATATTCTCTATATTGTGACTTAATCCTCACTGTGGTTTTTCCCTCATTGGGTTTCCATGTAAATCTGGTGTTACTGTGTTTTGTGATGGTTTTTAGTTTCTGCATTTTTACTTAATGTTTAATCATTTAAGATGTGTTAATTTTTTTCTTTGGTAAATGAATTAAGGGATTAATTTGGTGACAATTGATTCACCCCCCCTCTTAGTTGTCCATTTCAATAGTCACCAGACACTTTCTTTAAGCTTCTTTGGTGAATGCCTAGGAGAGGCCCATTCTTATTTTTACCATCATCCTTAGCCCCAAAATCAGTGTCCAACTCATATGTCCCATGAGCACTAGTGTGCTCATGAGGAAGTTCCTCCACAAGATTAGGAGCCAAATAACCCACAATAGCAACCATAGACTCTTGTCCATGAGTCCCTTTCTTAACTAGGGATGAAGAGGGGGTAAGTCCTTCCTATGGAATTGCATGCATGATAGATGTAGGATTGGAGACCAAAGGGTATTGACCAATAGGACTCGATCCTCCAAAAAGATGAGATCATGTTCCATTGAATCTAACTCCTCAAAATTTTCAATAACATCAAATGTGTTACCAGAAGCCTCTCTAAGCAAGGTTTTGTTCTAGTAGTTTGGTGCCTTTGCTTTTGATTGGAATTTCATAGGTGTAAATTCATTTGAATCAGGCTCCTCATTTTGAATCAGAGCTTTTCATTTTTCTCTGGGAGGGTTTTCATGCACACTTGGCGAAGGCTATTGGGGTTTAGCTCAAAACTTAGGATAGTTTCTTTGTAAATGCCCACATTCATGACAAGTCCAAGAATGGAAGGGAAGGGCTTCATAATCCACCTATTGAACCCAACACATACCTCCCAACCGGATTTTAAGAGATTTGGTAAAGGATTATTTAAATTTCAATTTCCATGCACAAATGAGCAAAATATGTTATCTTATGATCAAGAGTCTAATGAGAAGGGCCCAAGGGCTTCCCTAACAAAACAACAATAGAATGTGGTGCGTCCTTACACAAAAAATCCATCGGAAGGTGAGGTAGACGAATCCAAACTAGAATTCTTGATGACATCTCTTTTGTTGGGTCAAACCCCAAATGCCATGGCTTAATGAAGATTCCCACCTGATTGTGAAAATACGAGCCCCCTTCAAAAACTGCATTGCAATCTGCAATCCAAGAGAAGACCACAAATAAATACCCATTACCTCCTAAAATAACTTCCAAATCTCCTTTAGGATTCCAGTTGCTATGAACCCAATTTGTTGAATCCCTCTTGTGTTGTTTTTGTCCTTGATGTCAATTTGTGGTTATCTAGCATCTTGATGGTTATCTTCTTAGTTGATCCATATTTTGATTGGCACATCTACTTCATTGATTTTATTATCTTGGTGGCACTGATCATTTAACTCCATGTGCAGATTACAAGTTCTTGTTAAGTTTTATACAAGTTGTTACAGTGTGGTGTGATCAGGCTCTTGCATCTTGAAATTGTTAATGATTTACATGATGCAGCATGTTTCTCAGTATAATAAGGTGATCATTATTGTGTTAATGGAATTTTGAAATTTTCATGAGATTAGCCTTTATTATACTTCACAAGGATTTGGAAAGTATGTTACATTACAAACTATATAGCATTGGACTTAAATGTGATGGCAATTGACTTTGATTTTTATTGGATATCTTCTGGCTTTGGTTATTATTTGGCACTCTATATTGCAGTGCACTTTATATTTCTATCAGGTCACATCATGATTAATAAACATGGCTTAAAAGTCGACAACCGATATAAAGCTTACCGTGTTACCACTGACAGTTAAGTTGGTAACTGCGGTAGTGCAGTGGAAGCAGCTAGCGGCAAGCAAGACTATTACCGCTACACCATGGGTCGTCAGGAAGGTAACCATGGTAGTGTGGTGGTAACTATTAGCGGCAACCAGGACTACTACCGTTGTACCACGGTAATGCGGTGGAAACAACCAGTGGTTTAAAAGGAGCTACCGCTGTACTGTGAGTAGTCCAAACAAAGACCGTGTTTGAGTGGTAAAGGAAGAGGTAATAGTTAATGTTTGTTACCATTGTACCGTGGTTAGTTCAAAGGGTGGCCGTGGCTGTGCGATAAGGGGACAGATGTCAAAATTTACTCTTTTGGGCATGCATGTCATTGATCTACCCACGGTTTTCAAAGTGTTTTATGCGGTTTCGATTGATTAATGTTTGTCCTCTCAGACTCCAAAGTGCTATCATACTATGCAAAGGTTTTTGTGTGGAAAATAGGGCAAATCATTATGTTTCATTGTTCAAAGTTTTTGAAACCCTATTCTGGCCGCCATGCTTGAGTCTGTATCTCAGCCATTTCTTAGTTATCCCTGGCATTTTTGTTCCTAAACAATGATTGGAAGCAGTAAGAAGACAATCACAATGGTCACTCTGTGCGTCAGTTTCCACCCACTGGGTGTTGGCATGTTTTTGGAAGGTAGTGTGGCCGTTTTGCTCCTCTACTGATCTGGTAATCATTCTTTGACAACAACATTCGTTTACTAGGTATTCTTCTTTTGATTGGTTTGGAGATCCGCTTTTGGACAAGCAAGATGGTTACAAACTTACTCGGTCTCTCTTATGCAAAGTAAAAAATTGAAAACATCTATTGCTTTCATGAGAAAATTTTGAAATATTTTCTTTTAAGAATCAAAATGTGACTGCAATTTCATTTGAAGGTTATCATGACAGTCATTTTAAGGAACTATGTTTTCTGGTTATGGGTACTGATAATATCATTGAATCTCTTCATTTTCTTATCTGGGTTCATGGATAACGGTTCTTGTGAAGTTAATTCAATCACACTTTACAATGATTTCAGTTTCTTAAGTTTTACAATCACTATAATGGGTATAGATCTCAGAATATTCTCTCAGCCTCATTGGAATTTGTGGGTAACTATTATAATGCATGGCTAATAGCTTTCGATTGCATGCTGGTTGGGGTTTCAGTTACTTCTTTTTCATAGTAGCTTATTTGTCAGAACTCCTATGGTTATGCACTCTTCATTACTACTTGTGGGTATAATCTGAAAGAGGTTTCATTTTGCTAAAAATACTTTTGTTGCATTGCTGGTTTTGTCAAGGAAAAATGGTTATCATTTCAATTTTAAATGATGTTCTCTCATTGCTTTTGTTTAAGCACTGCATGTGCAGGCTTCTAGTGAAGATATGCTCTATCACACCTCTATTCTTGGACTTATTTGTTATATCTTCAACAGAAAGAAATAATCTTTTTTTTTTATGATCACTGCAACATCAGATCTGTTAGTTGACAATTTTTCTGTAACCTAAAAACAACCTTGAATAACCTTCTGGAAAGTGTAATTCGAAAAACAGTGGTAATACTTCCAATGTGTGATGATGTTTTCTGTAAAAGCCAAAAACAATGAGTTTAGGGTTCTATCATGACTGAAAATCAAAGCTTGAAACAAGGGTATTACTATTTAGAGATGTGAATGTCTATTCTATTTTTTTCGATGCTGAAAATTGGAAAACACAGTGTGTAGTCAGATTTGTAGTTTTTGTATGGGAAAAGATTGAAAATCAAACAATGAGAAAAGAAAGAAAAGATGTATTATTGCAAAGAAATTTGATGAGACTATATTGTGACAATGATAGGATTTTCCTCAAGCTGTATCGAGATTAGATAATGCATGGAATTCTGAAGAGTCAATTTTGACTCTTGAAAATTTTATGTTTTGTCTGTCAAGAGGCACTTGATAGAAATCAGGTGAAACAGAGATATCCTCTATACTATTGTATGTTCTATTGTATATTAGGAAAGGGGTTGGTGCTCCTTGAGATTGGTGTCTCTAAACAGAGGGGTTGGTGCTCCTTGAGTCGGTGCTCAGAAATCAGCCATTGAGGCTTTGTCAAAATAAATTATTGAAATGAAAGCTTGAAAAAGGCAGCAGGTTCAGGAGTGGTTTTTCTACCCCAGGAGGGTTTTCCACTTGGCATATCGTGTGTATATTTGTGTCTTTGTGACTCATTTGTTTCAGTTCTTTACTGCTTTAAAATGCAATGTTACATTACTCATTTCAGTTTATATGATTGCATTCGAATACATGAATGACACTATCATTGATAAATGAGAACATATGTATGGATCTTTTCAGTTTTAGTTTAAATTGTTTAAGAAGTTATAAACACTGATTCACCTCCCTTCTCATTGTACTTTCACTCCAACAATTGGTATTGGAGCCTAGGGTCCTCTAATAGGCCTTTCCAACCTAGGATTGATTCTGTACTTGGAGTGTATTCAAAATGTCTCAAGCTCATGAAGGTACTTCCACAACTAGAGCTCCATTATTTGATGAGATTGATTATGTATTATGGAAAATTAGAATGGAGACTTATTTAACTTCTATAGACCTTGATGTCTGGAGCATAGTATTGAATAGGTACACTGCACTAGCTAATTTGCCAACTAATTCTGATCAAAAGAAGAGATATGAAACCAATGCAAGAGCAAAGCATGCTCTTCTATGTGCTCTGACTAAAGATGTCTTCATCAAAGTCAAGCACTGTAGTTTTGCTAGAGAAATTTGGACTAAACTTGAAACTATCTATCAAAGAAATGAAAAGGTAAAATAGTCCAAAGTCCTCACTTTAAAACATCAGTTTGAAGAATTAAAAATGAGGGATGATGAAAAATTTGCTGACTATTTTATGAGAGTTGATGAAATATTAAATGCCATGAAGGGTCTGGGAGAAGAATTCAAGGAGTTTGATGTTGTAACCAAGGTCATCAGAACCTTTCCAACAAAATTTGAAGCTAAGGTAGCTACTCTAGAAGAGAAGAAACATTTTACCCAACTTACCCTTGACAGTCTACAAGGCACTTTGACTACCTATGAAATGAGGATTAGTAAAAACAACACCACTACAAAGGAAGAAAAATTTAAAGCTGAAAGGAAAGAAAGGGATGAACTCTTTGAATTAGAATTTTCTGATTCTAAAGAATCCCATTTCATGAAGAAACTCAAAAAGGGTTCTGAAAAGTATAAGGGAAAACTCTCCTTCAAATGCTTTAATTGTGGCAAAATAGGTCACTTTGCTGCAAATTGTCCCTATGGTGACACAAACAGTGATAATGAGAAATCTGAGAAATTTGTGAAGAAAAAGGCTTATAGACCCAAATAGAAGTTTAACTTCAAAAAGAAGAAAAGTTCGTTAGCAAAAATGAAACAGATTCTGAATCTAATGACTCCCTAGATGAAGAAGATGAAAATCTCTTCATGGCTGAAATCATTCAGCAAGATGAAACAAACAACAATGATGCTGAAGAAGGTGAAGTGGACTATGAAGGAGAACTGAAATGTGCTCTAAAAGAGCTGAGAAAACTTAAGAAACAATTGCGTGCTCAAGAACATAATGTTGTTCAAGATTGCTCACAAGAGAAGCCCATAAATCTTGAGATAATTTCATTAAAAACTCAACTTGAAGAATCCAAGAGAGTTGAAGATTGTCTTCGCATTGACATAAGTTTTAAAGACCAAGAAATTCAAAAACTTGAACATGAGATTGTAGATCTCAGGAAGACTATCGAGAAGTATGAAAGCACTCTTAAACTGAATGACATGCTCAGTAAACATAAATTAAACAAAGACAAATCTGGTATTGGCTTTGTTAAAGGTGAGTGCTCAAATGACAGTGAAAAGAATAATACTATTGCTGGAAATAAAAATCCTGAACTCAAACATTCTGAGTTTGTCAAGGATCATATTCATCCTTTTAGGAGCAACATAATGGTTTACAACTCCTACCCTCTCTTTTATGGGTACTGTTACTTCTACAATAAATTTGGCCACAAAGTAAATTTTTGCAAATTTATGAATGCTAGAACTCCTAGATTTGGCTTTAGGAAGAATCATGGTTTTGCAAGACAGATTAGATGTTTTAAATGCAAATATTTGGTTCATTCTACAAAGCAATGCAATGCTGATTAGTAGAATAAACAACTGAAAACCATCAAAGTCTGGAAACCCAAAGCAGTTAACAACATTGAACAAACTATGCTTATTCAAACTGCCTTTCACTCAAAGAAGAAGGACCTATGGGTCCTGTACAGTGGTTGTTCAAACCACATGACTGGTGACAAAAAAATTTACAAATCTAGAAGACTATGTCGGTGGATATGTAAAATTCGGAGACAACTCTGGAATTAAAATCAAAGGGAGAGGTTCTCTTTTTTTGAATGAGGACACTCCAATCTATAATGTTTATTATGTAGAAGGATTAAAACATAACCTTGTAAGTGTCAGTCAAATTTGTGACAGTGGCTATCAAGTCCTATTCACTTCACAAGGATGTGAAATCAAAAACCAGTTTGGCAAAGTTGTTACTGCTGGAAGGAGGACTAAAGGAAATGTCTACAACTTACTAGAAACCTCTGGACATGAAAACAATCATGGTATATGCTTAATGAGTCATGTTGAAGAAATTTGGCTGTGGCACAAGAGACTAGGCCACATTAATTTTGATAATATGGTCAGGATTAGCAAAAATCAAAATGTATGAGGTCTGCCCCTTCTTAGAAAACCCGACAAAGCTATTTGTAAAGAGTGTCTCAAAGGAAAGAAAACCAAGGTAAGCTTTAAATCCAAGGAACATTTCTCTACTAAGCCTCTACAAATTGTTCATATTGACTTATGTGGTCCTACAAGGACTAGATCCATAAATGGTGAGAAATATTTCATGTTGTTTGTTGATGACTACTCTCGTATGGTATGGGTTACTTTTCTCAAGAATAAATTAGAAGCTTTTGAACGCTTTAAAGCTTTTAGTAAACTGGTAGAAAGAGAGACAAACTTAAAAATGAAATGTTTAAGATTTGATAAAGGTGGTGAATTCACCTCACAAGAATTCATAGACTACTGTGACAAACATGGCATAAAAAGACAGTATGCTGCTGCCAGAACACCCCAACAAAACTGGGTTGTTGAGTGAAAGAATAGGACTGTAAAAGAGATGGCAAGAACCATGTTGAATCAAGCAAATTTGGAAAATATGTACTCAAAAGAAGTTGTTCATACAACTGTTTACATTTTGAATAGAGTGCAGATCAGAGTGAAATCAAACTTCACTCTATATGAACTGTGGTATGGGAAATCTGCCCAAATTAAATATTTCAGAATATTTGGCTACAAGTGTTTTATCAAAAGAGATGATGAAAACTTAGGCAGTTTCCAATCTAAAATTGATGAAGGTATCTTTTTAGGATACTCTACTCACAGAAGAGCCTATAAATTCTTTAACAATAGGCTGAACAAAATTATTGAATCCATAAATGTCAAATTTGATGAAAATCTGCTTCTAGATGCTGAACCTATGCAGGATGATGAAGAGGACAAATTTAAACTTGATATAATTACTTAGAGCTTTGAAACTGCAAAGCCTGAAACAAAACCAACAAGCCCTAAACTTGTTGAAGCACAATCTGAAGATACTAAAATCAGCTCATAAAAATGTGAACCCAAAGTTACTTCAAAATCTCTTGCTAGAAATCATCCTAAGGATTTGATTATAGGAGATAGATCTGCAGGAGTTCAAACAAGGAAAACATCTGTTAACTATGATGAAAAATCTCACATAGCTTAGCTTACTGCATTTTGTTTAATTACCCAGTTCGAGCCCAAAATTTTTGATGATGCTCTAACTGATGACTGTTGGCTTAATGCAATGCAGGAAGAAATTGATCAAATTGAAAAAAATTAGACTTGGGATCTAGTCCCAAGATCATATGACAAAAATGTCATAGGAGGCAAGTGGATCTTTAGAAACAAACATGATGAACATGGTCATGTTGTTCGCAACAAGGCTAGATATGTTTGCAAAGGATATGCTCAGCAAGATGGTATTGATTTCGGTGAAACTTTTGCTCCTGTTGCTAGGCTTGAATGCATTAGAATTTTCTTGGCATATTTTGTTTTCAAAAATTTCACTATATATCAAATGGATGTAAAAACTGCCTTTCTAAATGGATACTTAGAAGAAGAAGTTTACATAGAATAGCCTAAAGGGTTTATTTGTAAAAATAAACCCAATCATGTCTACAAGCTGAAAAAGGCTCTATATGGCCTAAAACAAGCTCCTAGAGCTTGGTACTCTAGATTGGATAGTCACTTACTGTCAAAAGGGTTCATTAGAGGAGGAGTTGACAACAATATGTATGTTAAAATTGAAGGATCTAATATTATTGTTGTTGAAATTTATGTTGATGACCATTTTTGGTTGCAACAATATTGCCTTGAGTAAAACATTTTCACAAATCATGCAATTTGAATTCGAAATGTCTATGTTGGGTTAACTGTCATTTTTCTTAGGTCTTTAGATTTCACAACTTGAATCTGGCATCTTTCTATCTCAAGCAAGATATGCAAAAGAAATGTTAAAAAGGTTTCAAATGGATGAAAGTCATCTTGTAAGCACTCCAATGGCTACTGGTTGTAAACTTAGCAAAGTTGATGACTCTGTTGTTGTAAACTCAACTGATTATAGGTCAATGATAGGCAGCATTTTGTATTTAACAACCTCAAGACCTGACATAATGCAAGTTGTTTACATGGTTGCTCATTTTCAATAAGCTCCTAAGGAATCTCACATCAATGCTGTGAGAAGAATTCTTAAATATGTACAAGGCACAATTGATTATGGGCTCTGGTATCCCAAAAGGAATGATTTCTCTTTAGTAGCTTATACTGATTTTGATTGGGCAGGATGTCTAGATGACAGGAAAAGCACCAATGCTGTTGCTTTCTTTCTTGGTGATCGTTTAGTGGCTTGGCACAACAAAAAGCAAGAATCTATTTCGCTCTCTACTGCTAAAGCAGAATATATAGCTGCCACTTCTTTATGCACTTAGGTAATTTGGATGTCATAGACATTATCAGATATGGGTATTGAAATTCCAAAACCTATTACTATTTTGTGTGACAATACTAGCACAATAAATATCTCAAAAAATCCAGTTATGCACTCTCGAACTAAACATATAGCTATAAAATTTCATTTTCTTCATGAAAAGGTGTTGGCTAATGAGGTATATGTGCAATATGTTCCTACAGAAGCATAGGTTGCTAACATTTTTACAAAACCGTTGGCTAAAGATGTTTTTGAAAGACTTAGGTCTCGATTGGGAGTTGTCTCTCAATCTCTGTTATCTTAAATAGTCTATCTTGGTGATAGGGGGAGCTGGTTAGCTGTTCTTGCAGCTCATACTTTGTTGTTCAAAGGTTCAATCTACAGCTTGATGGAATTTCACAATTGGTTCTGGTTTATCTTTGTTTGGTCTCCCTTTATCCTTGTGTGAAAAAGGGGGAGAATTTTGAGCATTCAGTTACAGTTCATTATCTTTGGTTTGGTGGCTCAGTTTTTCCATCAAGGACAAAGGGGGAGTTTGTTGAATCCCTCTTGTGTTGTTTTTTTCCTTGATGTCAATTTGTGGTTATCTGGAATCTTGATGGTTATCTTCTCAGTTGATCCATATTTTGATTGGTACATCTACTTCATTGATTTTATTATCTTGGTGGCACTGATTGTTTAACTCCATGTGCAAATTACAGGTGCTTGTTGAGTTTTATACAGGTTGTTATAGTGTAGTGGGATCAGGCTCTTGCATCTTGAAGTTGTTAATGATTTACATGATGCAACATGTTTCTCAGTATAATAAGGTGAACATTATTGTGTTAATGGCATTCTGAACTTTTCATGAGATTAGCCTTTATTATACTTCACAAGGCTTTGGAAAGTATGTTACATTGCAAACTATATGGCATTGGACTTAAATGTGATGGCAATTGACTTTGATTTTTATTGGATATCTTTTGGCTTTAGTTATTATTTGGAACTCTATATTGTAGTGCACTTTATATTTCTATCGGGTCGCATCATGATTAATAAACATGGCTTAAAATCCGACAACCGATATAAAGCTTACTGTGTTACTGCTAATAGTTAAGTTGGTAACCGCGGTAGTGCGGTGGAAGCAGCTAGTGGCAAGCAAGACTGCTACCGCTAGATTGCAGGCAGTCAGGAAGGTAACCGCGGTAGTGTGGTGGTAACCATTAGCGGCAAGCAAGACTACTACCACTGTACCGCAGGCAGTTAGGTAGCTAACCGTGGTGGAAACAACCAGTGGCTTACAAGGAGCTACTGCTGTACCATGAGTAGTCTGAAGCAAGACCACATTTGGGCAGTAAAGGAAGAGGTAACAGTTAAATGTTTGTTACCATTGTACCGTAGTTAGTCCGAAGGGTGGCCGCGGCTGTGCAGTAAGGGGACAAATTTCAAAATTTACTCCTTTGGGCATGCATGTCATTGATCTACCCATGGTTTTCAAAGTGTTTTATGCGGTTTCAATTGATTAATGTTTGTCCTCTCAGACTCCAAATTGCTATCATACTATGCAAAGGTTTTTGTGTGGAAAATAGGGCAAATCGTTATTTTTCATTGTTCAAAGGTTTTGAAACCCTATTCTAGCCGCCATGCTCGAGTCTATATCTCATTCGTTTCTTAGTTATCCCTGTCATTTTTGTTCTTAGACAATGATTGGGAGCAATAAGAAGACCATCACAATGGTTGCTCTATGTGTCACTTTCTAGCCACTAGGTGTTGGCGCATTTTGCTCCTCTATAGATCTGGTAATCATTCTTTGACAACAACATTTGTTTACCAGGTATTCTTCTTTTGATTGGTTTGCAGATCCGCTTTTGGACAAGCAAGATGGTTACAAACTTACTCTGTCTCTCTTATGCAAAGTAAAAAATTGAAAATGTCTATTGCTTTCATGAGAAAAGTCTAAAATATTTTCTTTTAAGAATCAAAACGTGACTGCAATTTCATTTGAAGGTTATCATGACAGTCATTTTAAGGAACTATGTTTTTTGGTTGTGGGTAATGATACTATCATTGAATCTCTTCATTTTCTTATTTGGGTTCATGGATAACGGTTCTTGTGAAGTTACTTCAATCACACTTCACAATGATTTTAGTTTCTTAAGTTTTACAATCACTATAATGGGTATAGATCTTGGAATATTGTCTCAGCCTCACTGGAATTTGTGGGTAACTATTATAATGCATGGCTAATAGCTTTCGATTGCATGTTCATTGGGGTTTCAGTTACTTCTTTTTCATAGCAGCTTATTTGTCAGAACTTTTATGGTATATGCACTCTTCATTACTACTTGTGGGTATAATTTGAAAGAGGTTTCATTTTGCTAAAAATACTTATGTTGCATTGCTGGTTCTGTCAAGAAAAAATGGTTATGATTTCAGTTTTAAATGATGTGCTCTCATTTCTTTTGTTTAAGCACTGCATGTGTAGGCTTCTAGTGAAGATATGCTTTGTCACACCTCTATTCTTAGACTTTGCCATTCTATCCTCAAGAGAAAGAAAGAATCTTTTTTTTATGATCATTGCAACATTAGATCTATCACTTGACAGTTGTTTTGTAACCTGAAAACAACCTTGAATAACCTTTTGGAAAGTGTAATTCAAAAAATAGTGGTAATACTTCCAATATGTGATGATGTTTTATTTAAAATCCAAAAACAATGAGTTTAGAGTTCTATCATGACTGAAAATCAAAGCTTGAAACAAGGGTATTACTATTTAGAGATGTGAATGTATATTCTATTTTTTTTTTATGCTGAAAATTGGAAAAGACAGTGTGTAGTCAGATTTGTAGTTTTTGTATGGGAAAAGATTGAAAATCAAATAGTGAGAAAAGAAAGAAAAGATATATTATTGTAAAATAGTTTGATGAGACTATATTGTGACAGTGATAGGATTTTCCTCAAGCTGCATCGAGATTAGATAATGCATGGAATTTTGAAGAGTCAATTTTGAATCTTGAAAATTTTATGTTTTGTCTGTCAAGAGGCACTTGACAGAAATCAAGTGAAACAGAGAGATCCTCTATACTATTATATGTTCTATTGAATATCATGCAAGGGGTTGGTGCTCCTTGATATTGGTGTCTCTAAACAGAGGGGTTGGTGCTCCTTGAGTCAGTGCTCAAAAATCAGCCATTGAGGCTTTGTCAAAATAAATTATTGAAATGAAAGCTTGAAAAAGGCAGTAGGTTCAGGAGTGGTTTTTCTACCCCAGGAGGGTTTTCCACTCGGCATATCGTGTGTCTATTTGTGTCTTTGTGACTCATTTGATTTAGTTCTTTACTGCTTTAAAATGCAATTTTACATTACTCATTTCACTTTATATGATTGCATTCGAATACATGAATGACAGTATCATTGATAAATGAGAACATATGTATGGATCTTTTTCAATTTTAGTTTAAATTGTTTAAGAATTTATAAACACTGATTCACCCCTCCCTCTTAGTGTACTTTCACTCTAACTCAATTTTCCAAGAAAAGTAATGAAATGTGAACCCCCATGAACTTGCATATGAGTGCATGCTCAGACAAATACGATACATCCTCAACAACTAATTTAGGATTGATCACTACCATCGAGTGATTTTTACATCTCTCCAAACACCCATTGGGTTTTGGATGAAAGTTATGAGCTTGATTGTTCTTTGACTCCTCTGCCACATGGAAGAGAAAATTTATCACATCCTCATGACCAAAGGATGAATAAATCTCATCAATGATAGCATCTTTAAAATAAACCTAACGAGGGTCCCCCAAACCCCTTACATGGGCCATGCAACCTACATATCCAAACACCCACAAAGGGCACACACAAATACAAAAAATAAACACACAAAAGAAAATGGAAGGAAAAAAAATAAAAAATTGATCTGTAAAGGGAAGTAAGCCCCCATTGTCACATACCACACTGGTGTAGGTCTGAGGAGCATCTTGTCACCTCACATGGTCATGTAGCCCAATGTACCTAACACATATCCACCCACAACTATCGCTCTTCCCCACATCTTTGAGGTACTTGATTGAAACTAAAAAACTTAATTATATCCACAATCTTGGGTATTTACATGAAATTATAGGCTTCTACCATGAGTATGTAAATGAGGTTATGGTATTGGGATCTTTATCTATACCCAACAACCTATTAGTTGCAAGATTTCTCATCGTATCCTCATTGCACAACCCAAATATTTTATACTTTCCATCATAGGGCTTCAATCATGTTTGTGTAATAGGTTCTTGACCTCCTTTTGTAAGAGGAACTATGGAATATTTTTTGGCAGATGGTCAGCACTCGCATTAGGATTCATGACATGGACTAACCACCTCCCATGGATCTATTAACTCTAGTAGTTGTATTGAGAATTAATTGGCCGATCTTTTGGTGTAACGAAAAATCGTGGATCCAACAATTGGTATTAGAGCCAAAGGTGTTAGGTTCGAATCTCCTCGGGTAACACTAAGGGGGAGATTTTTGGTAGATGGTAATCACTCCCCTCAAGATTTGTGACATGAAATAATCACCTCCCATGGATCTATTAACTTTGGCAGTTGTATCAGGCATTAATAGGTTGATCTTTTGGTGCAACAACAACCATGGGGCCAACAATATTGTCTTCCACATTATAGCACCTTTGAGGTGCTTGATCAAGACTAAAAGACTTAATTTCATCCTCAATTTTAGGTATTGACATGAAAGTGTAGTTTTATCCCATGAGTTTGAATGGAGTAGCAAGGCTACTCCCTAATTTTCTCTAGCTTAAGATCGGGGCTATTGAATTTGAAAACTATAAATAAATTTTATATTTGGAAATTTTAGGCAACACATACTTGGGTAAAATATGGGGACTAATGAGAGTCCACTCCACCATAACTAAAGTATTGTTGGGTTTATTATCCCCAAGTTCTACTATTGACTCTAGATTCATTCTAGTTATGGATTTTTATATACCTTCTTCTATACTAAATGATAAAATTTATCATTTATGACTTGAGTGTCCCTTTCATGCCTATTGTCATGAAGATGTTGACCCAAAATTTTTATAGCTTAGATTGGATAGGATGGATGGTTCCAAAAAGAGTTTGGACTTAAAAATATAATCTTTCAAATACCATGGAGTATCTACATTGAGATTAAAAAAATAATTTGAGTCCAATAATATAATACAACACTTTCTAGTGGGCATGAATCATGTTTATATCATTGTGAATAAGGCACTTTAAGATCTCCAAAACTTCCTTGGAGGATAAAATGTTAAAATATAGACATGAGGTTGTGGATATATTTGTGTTAAAATAATTTTTCATCTAGATATGTTTCATCCATTGAGTTGATGAGCCACCATATGAGAGATATGTATGAGTCACAAAATCAATTGGAATAATAAAAGGCTCATGTGTTCATATCTCCTCTTAAAGCCAAGTTTTAGGAAATTTTTCTTTAAAATACCAAATATAGATGACATTCTAAAATGGTTTTGGGTATATCTCTCTCTTTTAAGTAACCATTTAGTTGAATACATATTATTTTTTAATCTTAGGAGTAAAATATGTGTTTCACATATGTTAATGGTTTATGTAGAAAATAGTAACAAATTTGTAGGTTTGGGGATATGTTTGTACACACCTAAAATTTGACCTTACCCAGCCACACCTAGTTTTACTCTATCCTAAGCTATTAATTAAATAAGTATTTATTATTTTTTAATTAATTCCACCCTTTCCCCTATTTTATCCTAATATTTAATTAAATAAATATTTATTATTTATTTAGTTTACCCTTCACTTGATCATTAATTAAATAAATTATTATTTATTTAATTAATTTCACATTTACCTTTATCCTTGTCCATTTAATCCTAGACCTTAAATTTTTTCACATGTATCAGAATATAAGTTGCCATTATGTAACAAGTGTCCCTCTCAAATGTCTAACTCCTTGTCTAGATTCATTGAACCTACACACTTCCCAAAAATCAAACTAAATTTCCATCTCATCCCTCCATTTCATATTACACCTCTTAATCTTAACCATTCACATAAGGATGTTGCCTTATTCCTAATCCTAAACCGAGCCCTTGTCCCTCATGTGACACTTATCACAAGACTACAACTTTGGTCCAAGCCCCAATCCTTAATCAATCCTAATCATCCATCAACCAATGCATCTTGACCCTATATTTCTCTCTTATAAATTTTATAAATGAGAGGCATCTCATCCCATTTGAGCATCCACTTTTATGATACTGTTATGTTATCCATTTTTTTACTCAATCATCTTGATCATACCATCATGCTACTTGAATAAGCAATCCATAATCGATCTATTTAGAGCATATCAATAGGCTTATGGTGCAACCTATTTAGTTCAATCATGGATTTTGAAGGTGTATGAGGTATAGATTTTTGTGTTTCATGCATTTATATTGCATTGTTTTGCCTTATTTCATTTTCATACCCTCATTTTGGCAATGCCCAATGGGAGCCAAATCCCTATTTTGACCTCTTTTTTGTGAGTTTTTGGTGAGTGGTGTCTATGTTTTAGATAGTTGTTCTTCAAAGTTATGTTCTTATTTCTAACATTTTTGTGTTTTGCGGTGCATATTTTTGTTCCCTAACACTCTATTTTGTGGGTTCTCTATTTTATTTTCTACAGATATTTGGGTTTTCCAAGGTTTTTCAAATATTGTAATCTTTAGCTGGTCTTTAGAGTTTTCTTTAGTACTCTTTAGCGTTTTTCTTCTAATCTATTGTTTGTAAGATTATTTTGGATTTTTTCTAGTCTTTTGATAATCAATAGTTTCAAGTTTTTATGTTTCCTCTAGGGTTATACTTCTATTTTTTAAGTTTTCAAGGTCTCAAATAAATTTGTGCCTACATTGCATAGAACCACATCTATGTTTCACAAAGTTGTGCCTATATTTTGACTTGCAACATCAATGTCTTGCAAAGAAACACCCATGTTTCAAATTTTAGCACCTATGTTCTAAGTTTCCATGCCTCTATTCGGAATTATTATGCTTCCTCTTTATAAAGTCATACCTTTGCATAGGTATAATTTTCTTTTTTGTGTTTTGATGCTTCTGTTATGTCAAAAGGCACCTCTATTTGGTGTTGCAACACTTATGTTTCATAGATTTGTGCTTCTAATTTAATTTCATTCATAAGTTTTCTAAGTTTTATCTTATATCTTATAAAAAAATTTCCTTTTGAGGTTTCGCCCCTATACACCCCTATTGTTGGGGTGAGCATTCCAACCCACATCACAAAAGGATTCTAAATTATTATGGTTATCTCAATGATAACAATCATCTTCCTTGATTGTTTTTTTATCTAACCCCTTGTTGTGTAGCTTGAATTTTCTTGTGAAAGGAAAAAATCATGAAACTACTAACATCTTTCTTGTAGATTCATTTGTACAAGGATTTTTTCTACTAATATAGGAACAATTATTTTCTTAAGGTTAATAAAAAAAAATTGTTGTGTATTTGGGTGAGTGCTTTGTATGCTCTCCTCTTGCATCTTTGTGTGATATTGAGGATCAAAAACATCACTTACTCTTTTATTTTCTTTTTTCATTGTTATCCCAAGGAACCCAATGTGTGTATGCTCTCTCCTTGTGCTTCAAGTGATCTTGGGTGACCAAAAACACCTGGATCATTCCTTTTAGGATGATTTCTTGGGGATTTCATCAGATTATAAAGAGTTGGAGGTGAATCAAAAGACACCTCTCTTGGAAGTTGAATCTTGTCAATCTAGGCTAAGCCTCCAAGAAATTTATATCTCAAAAAAGTAAAGGTAGAGAGGGAGTTATATTCTTCTTCTGTCTATTTGAAATGATTCTCTTTCATATATGGATTAGGCATCACATACCCTTGAGGTATTTAGAGGACTCCCTAGCAACCCTGTTCATCCTATTTTCAGACCTTTCTATCATTAGTGTGTTGCAAGTCACACCATCATGTTTGAAGCTACTCACCATGTATCTCTCTAAGTAGAGGTATAAACTCTTTGGGAAAGGTTTTGGGACCTCCAAATAAAGGGAAAAGGTGAGCCCTTGTGCCATTGAATCTCTAGCTACTGACTCTTGAAATATAAGTGTTTAGAATTAATCTTGAGGTATTAGCCTTTGAATGGTGGGCCCACACTAATTATACATTAAAACTTGAATAATTTTAGGCTTTTGCAAGTTCTTAGTGTGTCTACTTGTGCTAAATTAGTGCATACGTACCAATCTCGATTCCTTGAACCAATTTTTTGTTTGTCTTCTTTCAAATCTATCTCCAACTCAAGCAAGCAAAACCTTCATCCTTATCCAACCAATCTTCCAATATCTTCATCCAAGCCCATTTATCTAATCCTTCATCCATACTATTGGTCATTTTTTCCAACTAAACTTTGAAACTCTCTAAGAGGTAGCCAATCTCTATGTTCAAGAATTATCAAAGTTAGTGCCAACTGCTAGGTAAAGCTTCTTAGAGTTTTACCCATACTCTTTAGGCTCTGTGAAACCAAGGAGGGTGTTCCTATTTGTGTTCATATGATATTTCCTGCCTCAAGAACACTTCACACATAGATAAATCCCTACTAACTTGTAGACATACATGATTTATCAAAGTTCTGGCCGACCCTTACACAAATGACCACATATTTACTAGGAATACAAGTATTATGTGAGATTTGCATCTCAAAACAGATAGGATTTGAATTATATAATGTTTTGACCCTAAATCCACATGCAAGGGGTTTCTAATTTTAGTTATTAAAATAATCCTAAATGAATTATCTAGTGCCTCATCAAATTGGACAAGAGTCACATATAAAATATTTAGTCATACATAAAATTTAACCCTGATATCAGTGAACGACTCTCACAATGCCTTACATCATAAGACTTCACAGTATTCAAAACAACACTCCTTATCAAATCCTTAGCAGCTTATCATAGACCTACAATCCCTTTTCAAGCATTTGATTAACTCATTAAGTTAAGGCAAGAAAAAGAATCATACATTCAAATATACCATTGAAGACAAATGAAACAACCCTTGATAATTTCATTCATAATCTGTCACAACATACAAAAGAGAGAAATTGCCTTAAATTTGTAGATTTATTTTGATATCAATAATTTCATAAGACCTATTAAGACATGTACATACCCTACCCAAAACAATTTACCAGCTAAGTCATCCTAAATTCTGCATTATGTGCATTTAGTATATATCACCTAGATCTTCAGAATTGAAATATCCGACCACTGCAATGGGCCTTGAGATCTCCTTTATAGAACAAGAGAGTGGAAAGATTCAAGCTCATTACCATTACATTTCAACAAAATTTCATTTCAAAAATGGAATTTCACTTGCATTTCACAATTCCCACACAATTGAATGTAATCATTTGGTGAATAGGGGAATCAAAATAGTTACAACCCTCGTAACCAGTCAGTACCACCCTAACCACAAAAAAATTTCACCAAGGCCTTGTCACTTCATCCATGTCACACTTAAGAAGACATGACATCAACACCAAAACAAAATTGCAAAACCCAGAGAACCATATCAACTCCCAGAATCCAAATCAGCACCACGACCGCAATATAGATGACTGCTTCATGTTTTCACCTTAGTGAGAGGAAAAGACACCACCTTAGCCTTCTCAACACCACTCTCAACACTAGAACTAGGAACAACACACTGTGCCACCATGGAAATTGGAGTTACCGCGAGGACCTCTTCATCTACACTAACCAGCTCAGTCAAGGCAGTAAGGTAACTGCGATCATCCGAATCAGTCTCAGAACCATCACTACTAGAGTTTCTAGAGACATAAATGGGTGAAATATTCTACCCCAAAGAGCATCGAATAAACCTTGGTTTGTACCTCAATCCCTCATCATTCTCCAACATCCTTTCTCATTCATAACTCATCACCTTTGCCCTTGTAACTTGACCCTTAAGTTGAGGACTGCTCCTTGTAAGACCCAGGAGGGACCTTGTGTCTTCTTCCTTAGACCCAAGAGAACTTGGAACAATTCTCTATTCATGTTGTTTCCTCTCCTCCTGAGACCTTCTTGTACCGATTCTTGTAGACCTATGTTACAGTGAACTAGAAGTAACTGGCTTGCTCATCTCATACTCAAACCCAAATCCTTTACTGAAGCAACAACCACTCAATGCAGAAGCACAAAATAAATAAAAATCTCAATTGTGATGAAGAAAATGAATAACCAACAAGTATTTATAGAGAAAATTGATGAAGTGATCATTAGTTCTCCAACTGTAGCACAGAGTGAGTGATTGATTATTCGTTGACATCAATTTCACCATTGTTAGTTTCTAAGTTCATGGAAATTGACGCACTCTTCATCATGATTGCAAAGAAATAACCCCTTGCATGCATGGAAATTAGGTTGATATCCATCGAAGAGCCTGCACCATTAATACATGTTATTTGCAGAGCTTAAACAACCATCATGTTGGAACTGTAAAATTTTGATAACCTCATTAACCCTTCATGCTTATTAGTTTCCCAAGAAGTTCATACTATAGACATAAAATTTCCACATATAGCCCCATGAAATTCATCTAACATCAAATCTTTAACATTTGAAAATATCAACATAATTTGATACAGGTCTCACCGATAATAATATACATCTCTTCAGTATATCGACAAGACATCAGAAGTATCATACCGATGAGGATATATGCCAAGAGAATACGGGTTCACATTTTCTATCGACAAGACAAAAGGTATCAGCATGACAATGTGAGTTCATATCGAGCTAAATTTCTTTTCATCGATTGGAGTATAATAAAGTGTATTGGCCAGACTATAGTCATTGGGGTGATATTTCAAAGGACTGCCAGAAGCATTCGTTGGTCTTGCCGATAAAGCAAAAAGAATACTCATTCGGTAAGACAATGATGTCGGGGAGAGTTCGGGGAGTCTTACCGATCCCTCATGTTATACCGACAGAACTAAGCATATAGAGATAAAAGTTGTCGAAGAGACAATGAGCGTAGTCTCGTCAAAGAAAAACTATATCGGTGAGATAAGTTTCAATGGGGAGATCTAAGAGAGATCATGATGAATATTATTTTGTCGGCAGGAAAATTACTTGATCTCAGTGACTTAGGTTGACAAAGTGAATACCTCGGTGAGACAAAGAGCCTTTAGAGTGAAGTGAAGAATTGTTGGCCCAATTCGTTAAGTCTGGATGATAGTTTGCTTCGGTGAAGGTCATGGCGATATAAAAAATAAAAAGAGAAAACTATCAGGGAGATTGTGACATCGGGGGAACTACGAGATGTCTTAGCGGATGGGTGAATGTTGAACAGATGGATCAACCAGAGATTTGAAATGTCTTGCTGATAGGATACCTGATGTGACAGTGAGAATTTCAAAAAACTTGCTTCATTCATGTCTTAGTGAAGACATTAATGGCACCACAAAGCATAAAAGATTTTGCAAATCAAGGTGAGCTCAATTGAAATCATTTTTTCGTAGAATTGGCAGTGAAGGAGAGTAGAGGAACGAGCAAAACAATAGGAGCATTCGTCTAACTTGGATTTTCAGGTGAAATACAGTAAGTTCCTCATCCTCTGAAAATTGTAAATTTCGAAGAATGGAAGGCACTAGTTCAGAAAAGATAAAAGGAAAAAAAAATGGGGAGGGTAGCCAACCAAAAGTAAAAAATAAAAAAACTGAAATACAACTAGAGGACATTGAGAGAAAATTGAACCAAGACCTCATAGACCAGCTACCTAGTTTAGGACCTAAAGCAAGGCATTCCACACAACTTAAGGCGGAAGTAGATAAATTGGATGACAAATGTAAGTTCATAGGAGATGTTTGGACACCAATTAGAGGATACCAATTGTTTAGTTTCCACTACCATATAAGAAATTGCTTTGAGCCATTATGTAACCCATGGAGGCTCAATTTGGGAAAAGTAGTGTGCCCTAATGTTTTTGTTGATGTCGAATTGGTGAAATTATTGGCTGGTCATTATAATCCAAAGAATAGGGCCATATGTGATTTATCTGGGAACTCGGTGATACATGTGTCTGAGAATGCAATAAGCGAGGTCTTCAAGTTAGAAGGAATGTGCAATGAGAAGATCATAAGTGAGGAGCTCGAGAGTGAATTCAAAAGAATGGATACCATTTACAAAGGTTGGAGGCTACCCCTATACAGAATTAGGTGTCATGGAAAACCAACTCCGATGGAAGACAACGAGGGACCACCATTTCATGTGGATCTCTTTGAACCCTACATAAAGTACACTTATTTTTCAGTGGGACAGGTATTGGGGATGGAGGTCCCAAAGCATATGACAGTTATACCTATGGTGATTGTTGTGGATGTTCAATATCATAATTCTAGGTCTTTTGATTACTCTTCACATGTGTTTAAAGAGTTGGATGCAGGGTTGATGGCAATAAAGAATGGAGCCTTTGTCCTGCACCTCAGGAGTTATTCATTGTTGATGCACTTGGTGCTATATTTTGGGCAGGAATTAGGATTGTGGCCCCAAGAGCTGAGGATTTTGCAATTTGATAAGGAAGGCAGGTCATTGCCTATTCAGTTGTGGACTGTTGTTTGGGACAACAAGTTTGCTAATTCTAATTTCTTGCATTTTGAAGAGTACTTTATAAATCCTTTGTATAGGTTTTATAATCATCCTTGTGACTATTCCTTGTCTAATGAAATAAAGAGGTTTCTCAAGCCTAAGGATTATAATGGACCAATCAGACACAACTGGGGGGATTGGTATTGTTTAGAAAATGCCACTATGATTAGGGTTTATGGTTTTGAAAGTACTCCATTTATTTTGCCTAGGATAGTTCCAAATAGGATTGCATACCTAGAGATTGTTAGGCAAATGGATTTCTCCAGTGTCATGAACTTAAGCTCTTATGGGAAGCAAGATTTTATGCCAAGTACACTGTGTTTTGGTGATTTTACTGTGTTAGCAAAGGAGGGATACAATTTAATTATGGATAAGTTATTGCATTATAATATGAGAAAAGCACCATCAAGGAATAACTTTGATCCAGAGGGATATATCCATTCTGCTAGATAGAGGATAAACTTTGGAGGGTATCAGCATGTGCCCTATCAGTTTGATGACATAATTAGAAACTTGGAAGCAGAAGATGAAATGGTTATTAAGAAACATGATCAAGAATTATTAGATGCTGAGATTTTTTCTTCCAGTAAAGAAGTATTAGAAGCTAATAGGCCACAAGGTCCATCCGGAAAGGTATCGAGGACAAGAACTCAGGATTACACCTATTCTTCCAGAGAGATGAATAATGAGGAAACTATGGATGTGGATACAAGACATGAAGAATATAGATCTTTTATAGCAGATGATGAATTCATGAAAACCTCATAATTCAAAAAAATATTATATAAACAAAAAGGAAAATAAATAAGAGGACTGGTCGACAATGTCACACCAGGAAATGAGGAGCAATTGTTAAAAAACTTGAGGGATGAGGTGGATAAAGAGATGACAAGCATGACTCTTGAGAAAGGGAGAGAAATGTTGGAAAAGGCCGGTGTCATGATTTTCCCAGGGCTAGATCTAAAGTCTGCATTGGTTTTTGACAGTTTCTTGAAAGACAACAATATTACACATAAGCTCAGCATAGAAAAGGTGACAAAGGTATATACAGGGTTAAAATACAATCCTGATGAAGAGATATTGATGATCTGGGCTTTATATTCCCCCCACAAGAAGTTAGTTGTCATTGATATTGATAAGGCATTTGGACATGTCATGACTTTGAAGGTTGGAGAAGCTAACCCAGTTGCAACTGCAAAAATTGGGATCAATATAGAAAAATTAAATAAATCCTAGATACAAGCATTGATCAGAGAGAGAGAGATGTACAAAACTAATAGTGAAAGAATACTGAGAGAAAATGAACATCTAAAGGACATGGTAGGTGTTGCAACGGGGCCAACAAAGATGCTCACCCAAGGTGAAATTTCACAGGTGAAGGAACATTGGGAAGGAAATGGACACACTTACCGCAATAATCAAAAGGCGACATGTTGCTTTAATCACTTGGTTAAATAAACCTTGGGGAAAATATTCACAATACGTTGATGCAATAAAAGAACATAGGAGAGTGGATAGCAGAATCAAAGAGAAACTTGAGGAGTTAAAGAAAAAGGATACTCCTAGTAATGCAGGGATTGAAAATTCTCATCGTATCATGGATAAGCACAAAGGATTCTTTGAGGAGTTACAAGAGGATGCGCAGGAATTGATAGAAGCCGTCGAGAGAAGATTGACTAGGTTCTATGATGATGAAGGAGAATTAAAAGAAATGGCTACATGGAAGAACGAATGTGAATTAATACTCCAAGAGATGTTAAAGACAACCACAGCAAAAGATGCAATGCTGGATGAGGCGTGTGAACAAAATGAACGAATGGTGATGATGGAGATCATGATCCGCGATGCATTAGGAGATGCAGATACAAATGAGCACCGAGATTACATAGAGCACATGTCTGAAGTTCACTTGTTGCTCAATAGAGCTTAGTTATTGATAATCTTGTTAGTGTTTTATGCCTAAAACATTTTTTGAAAGGACACGTCCTTCCACCCGCTAATGTATAAATATCCGTTGTTTACAAAGAATTTAAAAAAAAGAGCAATTTTAGATAGAAGATAGTTAGTAGGAAATACAATACTTTCAAAATGTTTCAAAGAACTATGATGCATGTATAAATTTTGAAGGATCAATGAAAGAAATCTGATATTGTGGCGCCCTTCTGGTATCAATTATTTGTTAAGTTAATTGAAAATATTTTCAAGTTGTCTCCAAGGTTGATATTTCTTTGTTATTTAAATTGACATATCAAGTATATATTCTCAGTTTATCAATACACATTTGCTATGTTTGTGTGATGTGATTGGTTGGTTCTTTCAATTAAAGATTAAATCCTTCAAGTCATTCACAGTAATTTGGAAGTATCATTTGGATCATTAAGAAGAGCTTGGTTATTTCATTCTTGCATGTTTATACAAGTTATAGACTAATATCATATGCCAAATAATTAGAATCTATGTCAGATAGAAGTCATTTATCTAAAGCTTTCATTTGACTCCATTTTACCCAACAAGGCATTGGTCTTATTTATCCTTTTAGATTCCATCCATTTCATTTACATCTCTTAATTAAACATATAAATTTCCACTTTGATATTGCATATACAATTTATACCAAATTAGTATCATACCTTTCCACTATCAAATTGCCATTTGTGGATAGCTTGGTCAAGTAGGAAGCATAATTCAAAATTTGTGTCATTCATATAGGTGTACCCACCTAGGTTTAGCAGAGCCTTAAGAGTAGAAGGTTCAACTATACTGGTTGGCCTTGTTAGTTGGCCATAACGTTATGAGAGCTTGGCAACCTCTCGTGGTTCATTCAAACCAACGTTTTTGAGACCCAACAAATTGGTGACTTTGTTGGGGAAACTTGAGAGAAATCCGGTGGTAGACAACCTTTCCATATAGATTCATTAAAAGAGAACCACAATTAAAATTTGAAAATTGACTCTGTTGGGTGAAATAACATCTTTTCTCACTTTAGAAAAAGTGGGTGGTGACTCTGAATGAACAAAAGCATTGAGACTGATACAATAAAATACAAATAAAAAAGAAATCAACCTAGAGTTCAGACCATCACAGTTTCTCACAATATGCAAGGAAGGAGACCCTTGTACAAGGAGGGGAATGGTCCTAATGAAAAAGGTAAGAGAACCTATAAAAATGATCAGGGCAAGGTATTCAATGACCTAGATCCAGCCACAAAAAATAGAATATCAAAACCACCGATGGAAACACACAACTCATATGAGGCATTAATAATTGAAAATAGCCCACCTAAAGAGCTTCACACTCCTAAAGAGAAGATAAATCCTTTCCATCGAATGAGCCATAATAAAGATGAAGAGTTCATTGCTGAATTTGAAGCTGAGAAGAGGAGAGAATTTGAAGCTGAGAAGAGAGCTGCACTTTTTGAGGAAGGACTTGAATATGAGGTAGCATCTGAAGAAAACCATGAACTTATGACCCAAGATGAGAAAAATGCACAGTGGGAACTTATGAGGCAATAAACAAAAAGGTCAAGGATAGAATATGAGCAAAGGCTTCAGGCCATGAAGGAATTTGAGAAATTGAAGTTACAGAAGGCTCAGTTTAAAACATCAATAGTTGATTCACCTAAATATATGCCCCCTTGTAAGAACAACAATATGGAGCCATCAAATTCCCCATAGGCCCATTGAAATCAGCCAAGGAATCAATATAGAAACACAAATGCTCCACCACAACATCAAAATATTTAGCCACCTCCTCATCAGTAGTATGTACCCCCACAAGGTCAGCAATATGTAGCAAATACTAACCCACTATATCAGCATCAACACTTTCAAAATCCCCCTCCACAATACACAACCATGATTAGACAATTTGATCTTGTTGGATTTTAGATATATCCTTACCCTCTGGACAACAACTGGAGGAACCTAGTCCCTAAGTTCACAAGAAGTAATGCAGTTACAGCCGAGGAGCATTTGAGAAACTTTAAAGCAGTTATTCAAGACTTGGATATACAATATGAGGAAGTACAAATGAGATTATTTATAATGTCACTAATTGAAGATGCCAGGGACTGGTTTAACAGTCTACCAACAGCATCCATTTATTCCATTAATGTATTTTATGAGCAATTTCTTCAACAGTATGGGAATCAATGTGCATTAGATTTTGCTTTTCCCTAGTTAGTGACTATCCAAAAGCATCAAAAAAAGTCAGCCTATGATTTTAACCAAAGGTTTGTTAAATTACATAATAAAATACCTCAGGGATCCAAGTTGGTTGATCCTGATGCGTTGAGTATCTATTTGAAAGCCTTTGATCCCAAGACATGATATGAATTGAGAAACATAGATCCTAATAATCTAGTTGAAGCCCAAAAGATAGCATTAACTATTAAAAATAATAGGAAAGATGGAGGGATGTTTTCTAAAAGGGAAAACCCTAGGGTTCCCCCATATGCTCCCCTAAACAGACAAGAGAACACATATAGGAATGAAAGACGAAGGCTGCATGACATGCCTTATAACACAAACTGGAAGGATGGGAAGCCGGTAAATGATAGGCCAAAAACTAAAGAAACACTGGATCCATTAAAAAGGAAAGGAGAATATATGGTAGATAAGAGTCCATGGTGCTCAGTCTGTTATGCACCACATTCCCTAGAGCATTGTGTTATAGCTCAATCAATACCATAGACACACTGGAAAATGATGGTGGTGAAGACCGGAATGACTATTTAACATCCCACACTCTTAACTCTTTGGAGTGGGAATATTCATCTTCAGAGGAGGAAGGATATGAGTATAATGTTGATCACCAAAAATACAATGTTCACATGGCAGAGCAGCATGTTTTTTCTGATCATGAAGAAGGTGATAATGAGCAAAATACCCCTATTACATCATGTCAAACTAATAAGCACAATGTGAGGAGACCAAGTGAAGAAGAGATTGAAAGTTTGACTATTGCAATAGTGGAGGAACCTAGAAACAAATATCGGTTGAGGAACAAAACAGTGAATAAAGATGAGGGTGTCCCAAGAGGAATATTTGTAAAAAATAAAAGAAGTATCAAATGAGACATCAAAAGGGACAAATGATAAGCAATCGGACAAAAAAGAACATAAGGGATTTCCTAAGGAGGGAAGTAAAGAAATCCCCATTGAGAAGCAAAAGCCAAATCAAGCATCAAAAGGGGAAAAGGAAGAAAACAAAGGAGAATTGATAGAACCTAAGAGGGGGATCAAAACTGAAGGTACATCTTTTGATTTCATACAAGCCTTATCTCAATTAAAGATGTTTGTCCCATTAATTGAAATGATGAAGATCAAGGAATATAGGGAGGGTGCCATACAATTAATGTCTAATGGGGATCAAAATATAAACCCTGAAAATAAAGATGTTTCTGAAATCAATAATAAAAGGAAGGAGGTAAAAATTCCAGAGGCCTGCCTAATGAACACACCACAGATTGACCCGCTCTTTACCACTTTACTCATAAGCGAAAAACTAGTAAGAAATTGCATGATAGAATTGGGTGCCTCCATGAATATCATGCCAGTAGGGGTAATGAAAAAACTCAGTATGCGGATAGATGTGGAAGGAGGTAAATGCTACACCATGGATAGCAGGCCTATTCCAGTGATGAGAAGCTGAATTGATATCACCGTAATTGACACACCTCCCCAGTTTGGAATGCTTCTATCAAGAAAATGGACTACAGTAGTAGGAGGCAATGTATAGTTTGATTTATCATATGCCACCATACCAGTGAATGAAGAAGAGGTCAAGTTATATAGGGAACCCAGAATGAATCAAATTGTTGAATATGCTCCTCAAGAGCAACTTAATTTTTCTGTGATGTAGATTTGGGGAGTTTTAGGGTAGAATTATCTCAACTTGAGTTGGTAAACAAAGATCTAATTGATAAAAATATTTATGAAAATCAGCAAGGGGTATGGAAAATGTACTTTGATGGGGCCTGCAGCCAAGAAGGTAATGGAGCTGGGATAGTTCTCATATCGCCTGATGGTTCAACTTTCAAATATTCATTTTTGTTAGCATTTGAATGTAAAAAAAATGTGGTGGAATATGAAGCTTTGTTGACCATATTGAATTTAGTTGTTAAACACAAGATTGAACTCTTAATAGTTTTTGGAGACTTAGAGCTGGTTGTGTTTCAGATCAGATCAAAATATGTAGCAAAAAATAAAAGGTTGAAACAATACAGGAATGCAATATGGGATACAATCAAATTATTTGATGCTTTCTCTACTGATTGGGAGGATAGATCAAAAAATATAACGACAAACTTCTTAGCCAATGTAGCACTAAAACAAGATGACATCATGCTAGCAAGAATATCCCAAGTTGAGTTCAAAACAAGACCTGTTGTACCTGATAATGTATATAGTTGGTAGGTTTTTAATGATGACAATGATCTTTTAAAATTCCTTCACTGTATAGACCAATATGAGGCTCAGGAAATTGATTTCAATTCCTTTTTGGAAGAAATAAATGGAGAACAGATAGTATTCAGAAAGAAGGTCTTACAACTTAAGACTAATAAACTTCCCAAGGGGCTAGTAGCGTTGGAAAGAGTATACGATGGAAGTGATTGATCCCTTATGAAACGGACACCATTCAAAAGGGAAGATATTGAAGAAATAAACCTAGGGACTGAACTGTCACCAAGGAAAGTATATATTGGGAAGAAAATAAGCCCGATTTTCAGAAGAATGCTGATTTCATTGTTAAGAAAATATAAACATGTGTTCACATGGTCTTATGAGGACCTCAAGGCATATAGGGAGGATTTATTTCAACATGAAATTCCATTGAAAGCAGATGCAAAGCCATTTAGACAGAAACAAAGGCCTATTATCTTCAAATTTCTCATCACTGACATAATCATCATGCTCAATTGATGGAAAACCTAAACTATATTCCCTATATTCACCATATGCAATTTGTTCCTTCACTTTTGAACAAGTGACATCATGAGCATCTCTACCATTGCATTCCTTAAGTGGGGAATATGCTTCCATATCATCCTTAGAAAATCAATCATAAAAATCATCCTCATTATGATTTTCATCACAAGAACAATTATCACTAGACACAAACCATGTTCAAAGTCTTCAGAATGAATACTTGAGGCTATACTTTTAAGATCATAATCACTGGTTTGTAATGAGATATCAGCAATACATGCATTGTAATTTTTGATCACAACATGACATGGAATAGCATTTTGCATTTCATCATCATCTGAGATATCACAAGAAAAAATTCTTGCACAGTTACTTCATTATTATCCCATGTATCTTCATCTTCATTATTGTTGTTTTTCTTAGTATGTGTATTGTTTGGGGGTTGAATACAATGCTTATCTTTTGGCATATTCTTTTCACTTGTTTGAATTGTTATTTGATTCTTTTCAAGAGGAAAATTGATGTCTCTCTTTTGAGAATCCACATCGTGTGCATAATCACATTTGGTTGATTCTACAATCTTTACCCAATTAGGTATTTGGTCAAAACTATGGGGTTTCAATGTTTTTGGCAAGGTACTGAGCTCAAATTTATAAATCTCACAAAATAAATCAATGCACACAAAATCCCCCAGTCTGAAATCTTTGGGAACCTCTATGAAAGCATCCAAAAATATCAAAAATAGTTTATGTGGTGATTCTCCCTAGTGTCTTCATTTAATACGATTCTTGGACAAAAGAATTTTGATCAACATTGCTCAAATTTTGTTGATGCTCAACTTGGATCTCACTATGATCTTCATACTTTGGTGATTGAAAAATCATAACAACAAAATAATTTTCATCTTGAAAATCATTTCCATTATCTGATCCTTGAACTCTATTTATCAATAACACCTAAGTATACTACCAAACATTTAGTATCATTTGGTCTCATACTTTCTGGAATTCCCTTATTGCCTTTGCAAATCGAAGATTGAAAACAAGGACCAACTCATCTTGACTTCCATGGATTTCCATAAAATATTTTCTTACCACACTTGGATTTACCCTCTCACCAAATTGTTCAACAAATTCTGTTATAAACTGATTCCATGAAGCAATAGAACATTTCAAAAAATATGAGAACCAATCCCTGGCATCATCCTTCAAAGATTGAACAAAAAATTTCATGACAACATCCTCATGATTTACCTCATAATCCCCATCACATCTATGAATGTTTGCAAATGTTTAGAGGATGATTTAGAACTTTGGCTTGTGAATTTTGGAAAATATTTCCTAACATGTTTAGGAATCAAGTTTGGGGAACCCTTCATACCACTAAAGGCCAATTTCATATACCTTTCAATTGTAAAATCTCTTTGAGGGCTTGGTGAGTATTGTTTTCCCTGCATACTTTTACTCACTATTTCACAGGATAACCCTCTTATATCCATATCTAATCATTATCAACTTCATACATGGTTTTCAATTTCATCATTTACTAATTAAACCATGATTCTAGAATATAGATTGAATCATTATGCCCTAAAGCTTTCTTAGAGGAATCACTCAATCAGAAGCATACTTCTTAGATCATTATAATCATTACACACTAGAATTATGAAAATAACTACTATTACTCCTTGTATTAATGCAATTTCATCCAATAGGGAATCATTTATCATCTCAAGCCTTGAAAATTTCTCATAAACTTCTTTCAAACAGAATAATGCTTTCTTTAAATTTATGAGAATACCTAGAAAACTTTGTAGCAATTATTTGTCTTCCCTCCTGACTGAAAAATTCTACAAATGTCGAAGTCTTATTCACAATTCAATTGGTTCTTTAGACAAAGTAACCACCTCCTTAAAAAATGACTAAACTTCAAAGAAACATGAAGTCTTTTCTAGAGTAAATCTTTTTCTGGGTCTTCTCCAAGAATGGAGTCACACTCAAGTTCTTTCAAGATTTTGCTGCAACAAAACTATTTCCAGGTCCAAAAATTTTCAACATCTTAACCAAATGTTTAGATTCACTAAATACTTGACTTTGTGATACTACCATTCATGACTGGGATTCCTTTCTATTTAAATTTCTCATAAGCTCTCCCCAGTAGAGTCGCTATTCTGTTGGTCATTTTTTCTAGCTAAACTTTGAACTCTCTAAGAGGTAGCCAATCTCTATGTTCAAGAATTATCAAAGTTAGTGGCCAACTGACAGGTAAAGATTCTCACAGATTTACCCCTACTCTTTAAGCTTTTTGAAACCAAGGAGGGTGTTCCTATTTGTGTTCATATGATATTTCCCAACTCAAGAACACTTCACACACAAATAAATCCCTACTAACTTGCAGACATACAAGATTTATAAAAGGTTTGGCTGACCTTTACACAAATGACCACATTTTTGCTAGGAATACAAGTATTGTGTGAGATTTGCATCTCAAAATAGATAATATTTGAATTATATAATGTTTTGACCCTAAATCCACATGCAAGGGGTTTCTTATTTTAGTTATTAAAAAAATCCTAAATGAATTAGCCAATGCCTCATCAAATTGGGCAGGAGTCACATATAAAATATTCTATCATACATAAAATTTAACCCTGATATCAGTGAATGACTCTCACAATGCCTTACATCATAAGAATTCATAGTATTCAAAACAACACTCCTTATCAAATCCTTAGCACATTATCACAGACCTACAATCTCTTTTCAAGCATTTTATTCACTCATTAAGTTAAGGCAAGAAAAAAAATAATACATTCAAATATACCATTGAAGACAAATGAAACAACCCTTGATAATTTCATTCATAATCTGTCACAACATACATAAGAGAGAAATTTCCTTAAATTTGTAGATTTCTTTTGATATCAGTAATTTCATAAGACCTATTAAGACTATCTCATGTACATACCCTACCCAAAATAATTTACCAGCTAAGTCATCCTAAATTCTACATTACATGCATTTAGTATATACCACTTAGACCTTCAAGAGTCAAAAAATCCAACCACTAAAATGGACCTTGAGATCTCCTTTATAGAACAGGAGAGCAACAAGCTTCAAGCCCATTGTTACATTTTAGCAGAATTTCATTTCAAAAATGGAATTTCACTTGCATTTCGTAATTCCCACACAATTGAATATAATCATTTGGTGAATAGTGGAATCAAAATAGTTACAACCCTTGTAACCAGTTGGTACCACCCTTACCACATCAAAACTCCACCAAGGCCTTATCAGTTCATCCATGTCACATCTAAGAAGACACAACATCAACACTAGATCTAAATTATGAAACCTAGAGAACCATATCAACTCTCAAAACCCGAATCAACACCACGACCGCAATACAAATGAATGCTTCATGTTTTCACCTCAGTGAGTGGTGAAGAAACCACCTTAGCCTTCTCAACACCACTCTCAACACCAGAATTAGGAACAACACATGGTGCCACCATGACAATTGGAGTTACCGTAAGGACCTCTTCATCTACACTAACCAACTTAGTTAAAGCCACAAGGTAACTGCGATAATCTAAATCAGTCTTAGAACATCACTACCAGAGCTACTAGAGACATCAATGGGAAAATTATTCTCCCCCAAAGAGCCTCAATTTAACCTTGGTTTGTCCCTTGATCCCTCACCATGCTCCACAAACCTTCTTTCTCATTCACAACCTGTCACCTCCTTCCCTATAACTTGACCCTTAACTTGAGGAATGCTCCTTGTAAGACCTGAGAGGGACCTTGGGTCTTATTCCTTAGACCCAAGAGAACCTAGAATGATTCTCTGTTCATGTTGTTTGATCTCCTCTTGAGACCTTCTTGTAACCATTCTTTTAGACCTGCATAATAGTGAACTAGAAGCAATTGTCTTTCTCATCTCGTACTCAAACCCAGAGCCTTTACCGAAGCAAAAACCACTTAATGCAAAAGAATAGAAGAAATCAAACTCTCAATTGCAATGAAGAAAATGAATAACCAACAAGTATTTATCGATCAAATTGATGAAGTGATCATCAATGCTCCAAATATAGCACAAAGTGAGTGAATGATTATTCGTTGACATCAATTTCACCATTGTTAGTTTCCTGGTTCATGGAAATTGAAGTACTCTCCATCATGATTGCAAAGAAATAACCCCTCACACGCATGGAAATTAGGTTGATATCCATCAAAGAGCTTGCACCATTAATACATGTTATTTGTAGAGCTTAAACAACCATCACATGGTTGGTTCAAATTTTTAAATTAGGGTCGTTGATGTATCAATGAGTTGGCAAGTTGAATGACTCGGATCAAGTCAAACATATTTGAAAATTCCATGTCATCATATGGTAGGCCCTTCAACCAATGACACACCTCCCAATCAAAATACCCACATGTCACTTGCAAGCCCCTACCAGCCACCTTGTATCGCCAAGAAAGTCCACACGTCACTTGTTCGCACATCTCGCAATGCTTTTAAAACCATTATTTTAATCATGTGTGATTGGCGAGGAATCACCACAGTTAATCCTCATTATCACATGACAACCATCGATTAGAAAAACTTTATTAATATTGCTGGTGAATTCAAACTGGGCCCCATTACCATACATGAAAAGTGGCAACATCTTGTAGACCTCACCATACCTTAGTGACATCATCAAAAATTCTTGTGAGGCCTACGGGGAATTTTCAGGATCAAAACCATCGATTTGAAGGTCCATAAGCCTACACATGTAACAATGTTATTTATAAAAGGGGATTGACTAGGCAGGTGAGGTAACCCTTAAGGCATAAAATTTAGACTTAAGTCTAAAGCTATAAAATTTTATTGACCCGAGATTAGGCAAAGATTAATACTAACATGGAAAAAAAATTGACAGGCTAGGTAAAGGGGGCTAGTTCATGCACGACATAAAAGGATTCATTGATGACTTAAGTAATCGGCTACCCAGAGAAATAGGTCATTACGAAAAAATAACCAGAGGTTCCAAATGGTGTGAATATTTTGAACAAGGGCAATAAAACCCTAAACCCTAACATTTGACCCCTAACCACAAGGTTAACAACTAGACAAAATATTTTACAAAACCAACTGAGATTTGTAGAAATTTTTAAAAGCTCTACCACATACAAATCATCTAAAACCATCTATCCTCTTTCCAATATTATTCCTTATCCATCCAAGTCTTCCAAATCCATCCAACACCATATCTCACCCATTAAGATATTTCTATTCCAATCTCCTAGTCAACCTAGCTTTTCATCCACTATAAACTTTTCAATCAAATATTCTAGCCAAACTAGTTCTTCATCCACTTATTCACCCCAAATCTAATCTCATTCTCCATCCTCATCATTATATTGTATTCTTCCAATTCTTAATCTATTTCTAATTAACCATCATAATTTCCATCCTCATCCAAAATTAATCCCAAACTTTCCTCTTCCAATCAATCCTCCATCCATAACCATATAATCTATCCTCCATTCAGTCCAGTCTCTCTCAATCCACCTTCCTCCTTCCTAGTTCTCTCCAACATCATGAACACATATCTTCCCCCAATAAGGAAAAAATTTGTGATTAAGGTTAGACCTAATCACATTCATGAAGATGAGGATAGTCTTGTTGACCATCTTGAATATGCTTCCTATGATGATAATAAGAGTCTTGTGGACCAAAATTATCCCTCCACATCGACCACTATTTATTTCATCCTCACCTACTACTTGAACAATGATAAAGATTCCATGCTTAGATACTTCCTTAGTATTGGTGCCAAACTTCCATCCTCCTCACTTACATACAATCCCAATCCATATCTTATAACTTATCCTTCCCATTCATTTTACAAGAGAAACCAAGCCTCTATCCCAAATTCCCCTCCAACACCATCCACATCCCAAATCCCCACCTCTAAATCCTTTTTAATATCCTCATCCTCATCCTCAATTTACCAATCTATAGAATCTTCCCTTCTTATTCCATTTGTTAATCTCCCACATCCTTACAATCCACATCACCCCAATCTTATAAATCCACTTCATCCCATGTATTTCATGATTGCCTCCAAGGAATATTAGAAAATGTGACTAAATCCCCATTCAAAAACAAAGTTTTACAATCTTCCCATGTCATGTATCCACCTTCATCCACTCCACAAGAAGATAAACCCCAATCCCATAAACCTCATGAATATCATATCCCTTCATCTACCCAATTTGAGAATTTTATTAACCTTCCTCCTCAATCACACCATCCACACCACATGAACTATTTAAATCCCCTAATATAAAGCTTTCTAACATATATTCCCCTACATATCAAGATCAAGGCACCCATTCTACTTTATTGCATGATCACACTCTAAATGATGATTAAGATTTATCTTCCAAGACATCTAATGATACCTTTACATCTCAAAAGAAAGATATCCCCCCTCCTCCCCCTCATTATCCCCTTCCAAATCAAGAGAAAAACATCCCTTCAACAACATCACATGATACCCTTCCATCCCATGAGAAATGTGTCCATTCAATAGAATCACATGATACCCTTCCATCCCAATAATAAAGTGTCCCTTCATCTCCCTATCATGATACCCTCCCACTCCATATTATGAACCTCCTCTATTCCATGATCCTACCCCAAGTCAATATCAAAGAATATTTTCATATCCATGTCATGATCCCAATACTCCACAAGTTCCCATCAACCCTATCCAAGCTACCAATGAACCACACACCTATCAAATGGGTTCTTCTACATTCATCCAATCTAGTTTCCTCCATGAACATATCATACCTTCTACTTAATATCTCCCTCAAAATGGATTCACATCTTGCTTCTAAAGAAACAAGTATCCCATTGACAAAAGGATTTGTCAAAATATACAATATCAAGGTAAAGGGATAGGCCTTCATGAGCAAGGCATATTGGAACCAATCAAAATCTATGTAAATCCTAATTTTCAAGGCCTTGGATATTAAAATAATGATGTTGGAATTCATCCCAAAACCCACATCCCTCCACTTAATTCAAAATATTCATACCATCCATCTTCCAAGTCTCTCAACATCATTTCATACTATCATAAATCAAGATCAACCAAGAAACACATATTTAAAATCCTTTCAACATCCTATCTACATCAAATCATCCATAATATCTCCATATCATTCCTTTCCATCCACCAATTCCATTTATCTTGGATTTGGATTCCAAATATAAAATGCATAAAGCCAAAAATCCACAAAAATATAAGGATCAACATGTCCCCTTAAAAATACATGTCAAAAAAAAAGGAAAATATGATCCAAAATAAAAAATTTAAATCCAAAAGGTCATAAATGCCTATGAAAAAAAATAAAAGACAAAAGACATGTGGATTCCCAAGTTAAGAATAGAAGCAATGCATCATAAAGATCAATCAAAATTGGAATCCAAATTTATTCCTCCAAATGCTTCCACCATTCCATCTAAAAATCCCCCATCTTTCAAATCCATTTTGGGCCCTTATCTCCCAAAATCTACTTCCACCCCTCCATCTAATTTAAAATCCACTTCTCCTCCATAGCTACACCACCCTTCAAGGTGTGTTTCCAACATTACTATCCACTCATCCATAATTTTTCCAATAACCCATCAATCATCAAACATTCATTCACCATCATACTCCTTTAATCCAATCTTCTGCATAGATCCATATCCTTCTATATCTTCACATCCATTTCATTCTCCTTACTATAATTCTACCAATGTCAATGAGAATACCTCCAATTTCTATGGTCTAATGGAGAAAATATTCAAGGGATACCATCCATGGACCTATATTCTTGAGTCCTTCCTCCATCTCCCTATCAACCATTCACTGTCTTCCAAATCCACCTATCCCTATCCTTCTTCATCCTTACTATTCAAAAAATGAAAAAATAATAAAAATAAAAAAGTAAAGAGAAATCATTCGTCCAATGGTGAAAACCACTTTTTGTGTTAACTTGGGTAAGTACCATGATGAAAATATGGCAAACAAGCATCATGTGTAATCCCCATCCTCTTGCACTCTATACTTTGGGGAAAACTTCATCCATGATACCTACCACATCCTATCCATTTTTTTCATTATCCTTCATACCATATCCATCATCCTATCATCCCCTATCCATTGTCCTATCATCCCCTATCCATCATCATATCTAAGTTCATCCTCCCTCTTCTACCTTTGATCTTGATAAGCCCAGGGGTTAAATATTCATGCATACATCCATATCTTATCCATATAATTTAACCCATATCTCTCATCCTACCAAAATCCATCTTCCCTTCCCATATTTGATCTTCATAAGGATCTTCAATGCTATCATTCAATCCATATCTTATTCACCATATCATATCCCTCATCCTATCATTATTTCTCCCTTCACATATTGGATCTTGTTAAGGCTAGGGATAAAATATGCATGCATGCTTTAGATAATGAAATCCTTACTTCCTTTCACATCCCTTATACACTATCCTTCCATCTCATGCATCCTTATCCACCATATTTAATCCTTAATTGCACTACCTCTAGTGTGGGACATCTTTTTCCTTTGCAACATATTCCTTGGAGCTCCATCCATTCAATTCATCTATCTCCTATCTAATAAATTTCTCCATCCATTTTTTACCAAGGCTTGGTTCTCCCTTGTCATTGGATCCTATCTTATCCCATACATTTATCCTCCCTCTATATTTACCATCATATCCTCCATGAAATCGTATCCTATCTTATCCAATCCATTCATCCTCCATCTATTATAACCATCATATCCTATCCATTCTAATCCATCTATACTCCATCCTATCCTACCTTATCCAATCCATTTATCTTTCATATATCCTTCCAACCCAACCATCCCAAATCAATCCATCCAAATTCAATCAATCCTAATCCATGTAATTTAATCTTGCAATCTAGCCCATCATCCATAAGCAACCTATCATTTTGATCCAAATCAGTTGAAATCTATTGATCTACTATCCAATTATCATCATAGGGATGTATCCTTCCCTATCAAAGTTTTTTTCTTATCAGTAACAACACAATAATTGGGGTACACATTGTTCTTATTGTTAAATTTGATACCCTCCTCATCATCAATCAATTTTTAGCTTGAATTGGAGCATAATTCTAGTTCATTTTTAGTTTGTTGTGCATGCTTTATTATTTCTTGTGTGTTTATCATTGTTTGTATTTATCATGGTATTTTCACTCTATTACCATAATTGCATCGTGGTCTTCCATATCATGGTGTTAAATGGAATATGGTTGCATTAGACCTTTTTTATCACGTACTTGGCACATTTTCATCTCAATTCATTATATATTGGTGTATAACATCAAGTGGAATATCAAATCTAGGTTGCTTATACCATTGCAACATGGTGATCTTCCATCATCCCTTTCCATCCATATCTTCATCATTCTTATCTTCTCCCATCCATCCTTATCTATTTCCTCCTTTCATTTTTCATCCTCTAACTCTCCCATTCATTTCAAGAGCATACTCGTGTTCTTTGAAAATATCCTCTTGAGGGGGCATACCAATACCTTCTCATCATCCTTTCCCATCCTTACCAATTATTGGAGAATCATGTCACTCATTATCATCCCTTCCTAACCACTATGTTTTATTATTCTTTGAAATGATGTTACTTCTTTTAATTGCAACATCATTTTAAAGAGCAGAAAAATGTAGACACCTAAAATCTGATCTTATATTAAACACTTCCAAAGATTGAGAGGGGGGAGGTAAATTAGTCTGCACAAAAAAATAACCCCTTTTGGAATTTGAAACTTTCAACACAACTCAAACTAAGTTAAGCAGAGAAGTAACATAGAAGTATAGCAATTTAAATCTTTATCAACTTCAACAAACTTTACCAATAAAAGATATAACAATAATTACATTAGCAGCAAGGAGAAGGAAACAGAGAATGCACACATGCACAAAGAGACACTAGATTTATGTGGAAAACCCAATGAGCAGGGAAAATTTTAAGAAACCCCCCCCTTGGCGAAGGTGTAAAATCTTGGCGAATCCTGTATACTTCCCGATAAAAAATATTAATTTTATTGGCGATTTTTTTTATTTTTCGGGAAAAAAAAATCCCAATTGGATAATATTTTATAATCCCTAGAAGTTTGTGGAAAATCATGGCGAATTGCAATTTTTTTTAATCAAATAAAATATTTTTCATTGGCGATTAAAACTGTTTTTCAAACCAAATTTTTTTTCCATTGGCGAATTAATCTTGTTTTCAAAACAGGAAAAAAATTGTTGGCGATTAAAACCTTTTTTCAAATCAAAAAATATATTTTCATTGGTGAATTAAAAAGAATATCAAACTAATAAAAAAATTCAGTGGTGAAATAAACGAATATGCCAATAAAAAATCATAGGGACCATTCTATGAATGTTTTATGGACGGTTGTAGTTGCATTCTTGAAGTAAATCTCTAAAGCACTAGACTTGCAAATTGAAACCTCTGGAATAACACTAGAACTATTAGATTTCTAGAAATCAATGGGTGAGATTTTATTACCGTACAAATGGTTATAGAGTTTTTTTTCTTAGCAATGGGGCAACCTAGGCGGGATGCACAACTTTCAAAGTATCAACTCATTTAATGAATTGTATGATGCTATTAAATGATGTCTTCTCAAATGCCAACTTGAGGTTTAACGTAATATTTAGTAGTAGATTGGCACTTTTTTCTAGGCAAATAAATGGTCACTTCTTGTCGGTGAAGTTGAGTGAGCATGCATACGAGGAAAGGTGGTAGCATTTTCAACTCCAGACTCAGAGTTTTCTAAAAATGGTACTTCATGGCAATATCAAGGAATGGGAAGATGAACCTATGGTTGTTATGCAACCAGATTTGAATTGGCATGAAGAAGAGAAACTTGACATCATTTCCCAATTGTGTTCAGTGGCGTTGAAAGAGAAAACTAGCTATGCCGAGTACAACAGGGTGATTTTCCTTTTAGAAGAAGAAGAATGTGCTGAATTAACAACATGCATGAATCCTTTTGTGACACATAATGATAAGGGGGGTAGTTGCAGCATTTGAGCGCTTTTTTATTGTACAGGGTGTGGGGTGATGGGTCTGTGAATCCACATTTTTGGCATTATAGAGATAAAATAATATATTTCTAAATTTGTGTATTTATTAATGCTTCCTTTTAATTATGAATGAATTGTGTTTCAGATTTTGAGTGCTTTTTGATTGTATAGGGTGTGGGGTGACGGGTCTTTGAATCCACATTTTTGGCTTTAGAGAGATAAAAGAATATATTTCTAAATCTATGTATTTATTAATGCTTTCTTTTAATTATGAATGAATTGTGTTTCTTCATGATTATTCTTCAATGTTTATCTGTTAGGCCAGAATCTATATATTTTCATCTCCAAGACTTTGTGTAATGTGTTCGGATTAATTCAATTGTTAAAAGAGAAACTATCACTTTTGTTTACTTATTTTTCACAAATATCTTGCATCTAATTTCATGGTTAAAGTGACAAATATGTACACCAACAAGAAAAAAATGTTGCATTCCAAAAGTAAATCTCTAAAGCACTAGAATTGCAAATTGAAACCTCTGGAATAACACTAGAATCGTTAGATGCGGATATGTGGTGAGATCAAGGCTCATCGCTCATCACTCATCCTGTCTTTTCAATGCCTCGATGTTGTACATTTCATTTAATTGAAATTCTCAATCTTTTTGAAGAAAGTGTGGTTGTCATATTGCTAGTGTTGGCAGTGGTGGCGATTAATGCCATATGTGATATGAACATTTGAAGCAATTTCTTGGATAAATAATAGCTTTAATGAAACAATATTTGTAATGATTTCATATCATTTGAGTGGCACTGGTGATTTTGACAGTTTGTCAACTTGAGGTATAGTTTGCATGTGTCTAGACGTCAATCAAATTAAACATTTTAACTGTACACGAATCGTGATTCTCATTATACCTAGGTTGGTAGCGACACTGGTGGCCCATAAATAGGGATAGTGAATAGTGGATAGTGTCATAAGGGTTTTCATTTTCTAGGGTTAATAAGGATTCATGAAGAAGATGATGCGGTATTATTGGGGATTTTGTAAATTCTCCTGCATATAGTTATGTAGTTACAGAGTAATCAGTAAAAGATGAATTTCCTTCAATTTTAGAATGGGTAGAATTGGAAAGAAGTTGATTTGGTTAACCTGACTTCTCAGATAGGTTTTGAACCAAGATGAGGAGATTTGATGGAGGTAAGTGCTATACCAGTGCATGGAAGCTACGTGCAAAAGATGGGAGTAGATTTGCTACTCCTCTTGTATCTTCACAGCTCCCTATTCCCTAACATGGTTGGCCTGGCAAGTCCCATGCATTTATTTTCAAAGAGACATTTATTTTACATCTTCTGCATGACTCTGGTTCTCAAAGGGGATAAGTACATTTTGTATCTTCATAGCTCCCATTTCCCCGGAATGATTAGAACCCCCTTCCCCCAGCATGGTTGGAAAATCCACCAACAAAAGCTTGGAATCATGCATTTATTTTCAGAGCCACATTTGTATTATGTTTTCACCAGAAAAAGCTTAGAATCATGCATTTATTTTTAGAGTTACATTGTAGTAAGTTATTAGCAACAAAAGCTTGGAAATTGGAATCAATTTGTAATCCATTGTAATGAGCAACAACTTGGAATAAATTATTAAATTGTGTCTATGTAAAGTGACACACTGACATATGTTATTTATACAAAACATGAGCTTTTCTTCTCTACAACTACTTGCCTTTAAAAATATATGTAATAATGTGACATTGAAATTAAGTTGCAATAAATAAATGGTTGTGTTGTGTTATTCTTTGTTATTCATTTACACTTACAGTAAAGAGTTATTTTCTGAGTTCAGAACTTTAGTGTCTATTAATATATTCAAATCAATTTTTTTCCATTAAGAAATTAAGTAATATAATTTATGCAATACGTACTTGACAATTCATGGTTATATCGGGCCATCGGGGGAGTGCAATCATTCATTCCACTAATGTTTATGTGTTACATCGATGTGCTTACTTTTGTTGACTCTATCGGTATATCGGGGAGAGCACCTTATGAGTCAGCCTGATAGAGTATTGTTACACTGATACTAGGTTGTGAGCTATTTTCTTCAGGCCATCGACAGGTTGTGATGGGGGTTTCACCGATAAATCATTGTTAGGCCAACGCCAATGGTATTGAATTTTGTTAGGAATGGGGAAGGACTATGAGTAAAAGATTTCAAATCTATTTATGGATGCAATGTAGGCTATAATATGGATCTTGCCACACAAATTTCTAAAATTTGCATTGATCATAAAATCAAAGTGTGGTATATTTTTTTGGTATATCTATTTAAGAAATAAATGCATGCAAATTTAAAAGTAAAACATAAAGCAATACAAATGAAAAAAGAAAGTTTCCATCAAATTGACATAAAACATTATAAACACTAAATGTTGTCATTATTGGTTTCTAATTTTGTTTGATACTTAAGAGTCATATTTTATTAATATAATTTTGAAGTACATGCATCTTCCATGCAATTAATTTCAGAAAAAATATATCATGCTACCCCTCCCATCAGAATTTCGTTTACAATAGCCAAATGATATCAAAATAGACCCCAATAAATACTAACCGAAAAACCCCATTAGTAATATTGACATCAATTAACCAGATGATACTGTCAAAGCATAGACAAACCAAAAACTATCATCTATGAGACAAAAAATAACTATCACCGATTCACCAGTTTACAAAAAATTATTTAACCGTGCAAATTCTTTGAATTCCTCCTTCCAATCCTCACTATTGACCACCATTAGACCAAAGAATTTTTTTAGAAAAATCACAACAACCGTGACAATCGCCTAATGGTGCATTAATCCAGGTCCTTGCAAATCCAAGAGAAATGGGTATATATTCACTGTATCCTGTGTTCTCACTCTCTCCATGTCACAAGGCCATGGGAAGCCTATGCCTTCTACCACCACACAAAGAATCGCATCCATCCCTCCAAGCAAGTCAGGTTTAAACATTTTGAGCATTAAGCTTCTAGCTTCCACTTTTGGCACCAGGTTATAGACCAGAGAGGCTAAGAACCGAGAAGAGACTTGCAAATTATCTCTTCCATACTCTCTACTTTCCAGGTGGCTAGAACCTAGAACCATTTTCACAACCACTAACACCAACGGCTCATAATTTAACAGAATCTACTTGAGACTTTGGTCTATGATGGCCCTAAAGGAAGTTAGGCTATTCAACCTCTCCATTGTCTAAAGTGAGATGGGGGTATTAGCCCCAAATTGAGCCAAGTCCACCACATAACCTTAATGACAAACTTGGAAGACTTGGCCATTCGGCTCTGCACTAAAATATCTTGGCAGAAAAAGAAACTACACTCTTCACACAAAAAGCATTCCATAATGAAATGCACAAAGAAATAGTCTTGTGAACTTAAACCTCTAGAATCACCCTATAACCATTAGATTTAGAAATATCAATGATAAAGAATTTGCAACTTGTAGACCTAAGACGTTTCATTCACTTTAATGTTCCAATTTTGAGAAAAAACAATATTTAAAGCACTTTGTACTGTTAAGTGTCAACTGTCAAGTGAATTTTTTTTAAGTGAGAGGGTTAGCACATGGGGAGATTTTTTTAAGTCCTTTGCAACGTTAAGTTACCAACCCCTTGGCCTTGATGCTAATCCTAGTGCAAAAAAGTTTAAAACAACTTTAAAACACATGTGTCATGTTAATTTTTTTAAGTTAATATCATAAATTATTCAAGTTTCAACCATTGGATGGACATTTGATGTATGTTTGTAGTTTCATTTTGTAATGAAATGCATAGAGTGATAAGCTTGAAAACTTAAACCTCCGGAATTACCCTATAACCGTTAGATTTAGAAAGATCAATGGTTAAGAATTTGCAACTTGTAGACCTAAGACGTTTCATTCACTTTAATGTTCCAATTTTTTTTTAAAAGCATTTAAAGCACTTTGTACCACTAAGTGTCAACTGTCAAGTGATTTTTTTAAGTGAGAGGGTCAGCACATAGGGAGATTTTTTCAAGTCCTTTGTAACATTAAGTTACCAGCCCCTTGGCCTTGATGCCAATCCTAGAACACAAAAGTTTAAAACAACTTTAAAACACATGTGTCATGTTTATTTTTTAAGTTAATATCATAAATTACTCAAGTTTGAACCATTGGATGAAAATTTGATGTATGGTTGTAGCTGCATTTCGTAATGAAATGCACAAAGTGATAGGATTACGAACTTAAACCTCCAAAATCACCCTATAACCGTTAGATTTAGAAAGATCAATGGTTAAGAATTTGCAACTTGTAGACCTGAGACATTTAATTCACTTTAATGTTCCAATTTTGAGGAAAAAATCATTTAAAGCACTTTGTACTGCTAAGTGTCAACTGTCAAGTGATTTTGTTTTAAGTGAGAGGATCAACACATGGGGATATTTTAGTCTTCTCTCTTCAAATTGCTCATTGTAGTGCACCACCTTGTTTTGGATTCCACAGTTACACTTCCAACAAAGCCATTCTAGTTTCCATGATTTTCAGCATTAATATTTTCAAAATTCAAGACTCAGAACCTAGGTAAGTGAAAGAATTCCTGTGGCTATGTTTCATCATTTGACATTTCTTAAAATATTATTTTATCAAAATTTGAAGTTTGGGTTTAGAGACTTAAGAATTAAGAAAAATTAAGGAGGACTAATAGGTATTAAGGAATTCAAATTTCACAACTTCACATTGTATAAGCATTTCTACCACTAGTACCACTAGAGCAATGTCCGATAAAAAAACACATTAAGCAAAATTGCTTAAAACCCCAGGTTTCATTGATGGGTACCTTGATATTTATGATCTTGAAATATATGGTAGGCGTATCTCAAAACTTAGATTTTCATCTCAAAATAAGGTTGCAAAACAAACACAAGTTAGTAGTATCAGTGCACCATGGGTAACTGGATTAGGGCGCATGATGTTACATGAGGTTTTCCCTTGCCCTGAATTTATCATGGTTAGTGCCCAAAATTATGATGATAACAAAAGAGCAATTGTTAATAAAGATAGAAAAGAAGAATTTTTATCCTTTAATGCATAAAAACTTGGAAAAGTGTTGGGGTTTATAGCTGAATAATTTGGAGATGTCCACATTGACCTAGAAAAGCTTGCTAGTGATTATGAAGTAGTAGAAAGGGAGAAAAATGCTTTCTTAAATAAAATAGTTCAGGATAGAAAAAAATTGAAAGTTGATCATAAGCCTCCTTATGATTTGGATATTTTTAAACCATGGGTTCAAGATACTATTTCCATGCTAGCATTTTGCCTCGGTCTGGATAGCAATTTGGAAGTGGGTGCAAGCCTCCTTGAAATGGTATTTAATATCCATTATGGTGTTCAACATGTCAAATATAATTTTATTTAGCACATTGTAGAATCCATGCATAAACATTTTTTAATGATTAAAGCAAGTTCCACCAAGACATTTAGGTTCACAACCTACTTGTGCTATCTTTATCTATTCAAATTTAGAGGAATGTTTCAGACCAACAAGCTTTAGATTCAGCCCTATAGTAATGCCGAGGAAAATAAAATGGCTCCAGTATATGAATGGACCAGTGAGATAAGGATGCATGATTCTCAAACGAACTACAATCATTTTGTAGACTAATTTTTGGCTCCATTGCATCAAGCAATTACAAATACTCCAATTCCTAGATTGCTTATGTCATGTAGAAATTGCATTCAACTAGGAAAAGAAATACAATTGGTTAATTGGTACTGAATGGAAGAATATATTGTGCTAAGATTTTATGGATCGGGAGTACAACCATACAAACTTCCAATACATGTGACATAAAGGGTTTTTACATTGGAATATGCAAGGCAGATGCAGAGTGTTGATGAACTACACTTTCTCAGTTAGCAAAAGAAGACCTTATTTCCTTCTTTACCTTTCTCATGTGGAGGGTTCAAATTCGAGAGAAAATCATTTAGTGTGGCACATAATTTTTATTTTTTATTTTTATTTTGATGATATTTGTCACTGGCAGTATGATCCATGTGACATCATTAAATCAATTATTGTGGCCAATAGGAATGTTGCAAGTAGAATTCAACATCAAAATGAATGCTTGCTTGAAAATTTGAGAAACAAGGATTCTTGGGATGAGGTCAGAATAGCAATGGAGAAAATTGCTATTGAGAATGGTATTTCTTTTGAATAATTGTTAGCATAAATTATGGCATTGCATCAAAAGACAATCAGGACATACAACAATTTTTATGAAAAAAGTGATAAACCATCTAGTAGAGTAAAAATTCCAAGTTCTCTAGAGAAGGAAGTTACAGATAAAAATTGGTCATGATAAAAAATTAATACCTTTTGGTCTATGAGGAAGGAGCTAGGTGGACCAATAGCTCTTGCAGACTATGGAGATAATGAAGAAGATAAAGAGTTTATAAAATTGTGGAATATAGAGCATCCTGATGAACATGGAAACAAAGAAAGTGATGATGAATCTAATGATGATAGGGAAGAAGTAGAACAAAGCCATGTCAATTACAAACTTGAATTAAGTGAGGCCACAAAAGAAGCATATACTTCAGGAGCAGTCATAGCTGAAAAAATGGGTTATGAAGGTGGTGGTTTGGGGTCCCAAGGACAAGGAGTTCCCACAATAATAGATGTACAACATAGAAAACCAATTGATAGATCTGGCCTTGGAGCTAATATAATAGACCAAGGGCATACAAATAGAGCCAAAAAAAATCATTTTGTTAGAGCTTCTAATCCTCATCCTCATGGTCAGATACAATCACAACTAGGGCATGCCCAAGGTGGAGAGCTTAGTGCAACTAGAACTTCCTCTGGTGGCGATGGTATGGGTAGTAGCACTAGTAGTGGTGAACATGTGCTACAACAAAAAAATTACATACAACAGGAAAACAATACAAGATACCATAGAAACACCAAGTGATCAAGGCATACAGAAGAGGCAAAGGATTATGACAGGTCCAAGTCACACTATCAGTGGATCCACAAAAAAGGAGTTATTTCCAGGCACTCCTCCACTCCAAGTTAGTGCAAGGACTCCTATTACTTCGCCATTCAAGCATTCCATTGTTCTTGCATCCCTAGGTTATGATTTCATTGAAGAGTTCAAAAAGAAATCGGACTTGTATAAAAAAGAAAAGAAGCAACTGATGGAGAGTGTGTCTGTTGTAACTTCAGATCCTGCAAAAACCATGGTATTACCCACATTTGACACAAATAAATAAATCATGGAGTACACAATTTTTTTTCCCACAGTTCAAAACAAACCAACAAATCAGATGGATCGATTTGAATACCAGGTGACCAATTTTCAATTGGATTTTTTTGGACTAAAAAATACTGACAAAATTAATGTATCAAAGAAGAACAATGAATTGGTGTACACATCATTACTAAAGCAAGATAGAGAGAATAAAAGGTTGCAAACCCAAATAGAAAAGTTACAAGAATACCTAGAAAATGAGAAAGCAAAGAGGAAAGAAGTAGATAACAAGAGCAATGAATTAGAAAAAAGAATAAAAAAATCTTCCTCTACATAAATAAGCAAAGAGGATAAACCAAATGAGAGAGAATTGAATGAATTGAAGCAAAGGCTAGAAGAGAGCAACAAGAAATATGATGAGGAAAAATCCACTTTAGAAAAATTAAGACTAAGCATTGTGAATGGAAATGCACAGTGGGAACAAAAATTGGAGAAAGAGAGAAAAATAAATGAAAGATTGGAGGCAGAGTTGATGGAAGCAAAAAATGAAATTAAGTCTTGCCAAAATAAGTTATGTACATTTTTTAGAGAAACAATGAGGCATATGAAACAAAAGATCCGGGATGAAATAATGCAGAGGTTTGATCATTTGTGTGGCATGTTTCAATTGATTAATGCTATCATACAACATTATAAGAAGCTCAACAAGTATTTAGTGGACAAGAAAAATGTGCTAGAATTAGAGAAATCTACAAATCAAGTTCTACAAACAGTCTACAAAGCTAGTGACAATGATTTGAAATCAAAAGGGATTGCTACCTCAATGAAGTTTTCATCTATCACTAAAAAGTGTTTGAGAATGCTTGAAACAAAGGAATATTTGCATTTGGTTGCAGACAAGATGAAGGTGGTGGATGAAAAGGTAAGGAACTTCACAGAGCTTGGTTTTCTAGAGGCTTTTGACACAAATGACCAATTCATTGGAAAGGATGATTTTAGAAAGAAGATGGAGGGTGCAAGGAAGATTAATTTGCACTAGTTTCCTCAAAACCAAGATGTAGTGAGCTATTTGTATTCCATCAAAACACTGATAACCTTGAATGCAAAATTGACTAAATAATTCAAGACAAGTTCCACTTCCAATTACAATCATGAAATGTTAACAAAAATTCAAGTCAAACAATATCAGTTAGAACAAATGGCAATTCCGTGACCTAAAGAGTGGAAGTTTCTAGAAAAGGTGATACAGTGACTTGATTTTTGAATCTTTGATAATATGAGTTTCCAAGTTCCAACTCAGCTCTATGTAGAGTTGTCTTTGGGAATTGGAAATATTTTGCATTGCCAATGCCTCTATGTACTCCATGTGAAAATCAATAGAAAAGCTCAAATTCAGACTTCAATAATGTGATTATGTTCAATTATATCTATTATTTATTTTATCACTTGAAGAAAAAGTTTGTGGTTTCAAATACTATATACACATTAAATTATTGTTGATGTTCATTGTTGTATATGCTACTAATACTATTGTTAAAATTTTATTAAGCATTGAGTTGAGTGATGAATCACTGAGCAAATGTTCAAGTTTTGCTTTTAACACGATTAAAATATGAACTATAAGGTGATGAACTATTAGCTCATTATATTTACTTCTTGGTAGAGCTTCCAAGTTATGGATGTTGAACTGTTAGCTCATTATATTTAATTCTTGGTAGAGCTTCCAAGTTATGGATGTTGAACTATTAGCTCTTTATATTTACTTCTTGGTAGAGATTCTAAGTTATGGATGTTGAACTATTAGCTTCTATTATGTTGGGACTAAAAATCTTAATCAGTATCCACCAACTTACACCTCACCCACATCCCACATACTGCAAAAATACACTACATTTGATTTTATGATTAGCACAAATTACAGAGATTTGTGTGACCATATCTATTTTGTGGCCCACATTACTACTTGATCATATCCATAAATAAATCTAAGACCCCATGGTCACAACCCTTATTCTTCAAGAATTCAAATTCAATGTACTGACAATTTAAATGTACTTCCACACACTCGATTTGAATAACATAAACAACTAGTTTGGAGACAACCAAATAAGTTAATAACATATAAGAATATGAATCCACAACAGTTGAACACTCGAAAACAAATTAGTAATTATGTGTAACCTTCTCCATTCTATTGATCTTCAAATGATATGCATTATAACAATAGTTTATGATATGAGATGGATGGGAAAATTGGTGCAATCTATTATCTATCTTCTCACTATTTTCTACTCTAAATTCTAATTAAAAATCATGTGATGATCTCCTATTCAATTCTTGATCTCTCTTATATATGAGAGGCAACAAGCTACAAAACCATTACAAAATTTCATGACATTTGACAACTAAACATAACTCAAATAAAACAACATCACAAGTGAATGCACCAATCCATTAATCTCCAAGTAGAAGCTTCTGACCACCTAAGATCTATTCAAAGCATCTAATCCATGATAGGGTGCTCATCATGTTGTCAGTTGGCATTCTTACTCTAAATATGATGGTTGTCCCGTTGAATCTGATTCTAACACATCTACAGTTTGGCTAATAAACAAATTGACTGGAGATAGGTGATGGATGTACTCCTATTCAAAATAGGTGTCCACGTTAGAGATCACTCGTTTCATATCATATTCCATACATATTATTTTTTTGATTTGCTTATGAGTGTTTTGTAAAACCATATCCTCATCATTTATTTCTTGCAACACAATAGTTAGAAGCCCAACAAGCTCTTCCTTCCAATCATCATATTTTTCGCAGATTTCCAATGCCATTATGAAGTGTCAGGACTGAATCAAAGCAGTCAAAATATTTCCTAAGCCTATTACGATATCCATTATGTGATTCTACTATCTTGTTATATGTCAACAATATTTGTCCTTTCATGATATTCTTATCTAGGAGCTCCTTTTTTTTCTCCATAATTCTAGGTTGCAATCATTCATTCTCCACCAATGCAATGCATGTCTATTTGAATAGTTTCCAATATTCATCAACACACTTCATCCTTTTGTTGAATCTTTCTTTTATAATTTTAGATAGAGTGTTATATTTTATGCTTTTCACTTCTTTCTCCAATTCTTTGCATTTCCCCTAGGATTAAAGATGGAAATTCTTCCAATGGGTTGTATTAGCCAATGCATCAAACACTCTCTTATCATTTTCAAGCCATGGGGAGTACAACTCTGATGTGAAGGAGGAAGATGTTCTTTCTCTATAATTTACTAGCTCCTTCTTCAGTTTTTCATTTTCCTTAATCAGTTTTTTGATCTGTGCTTTAGTAAATTTTGCTACATTTATGTTCAATTCTACTGTCTCCATAGGTTTGGTATCCCCTACTCATTGAACCAAGAGATGACCAAACACTTGGTTTGGATTAGTAATTATAGCAAGTCTTTTATCATGGGGTATAGTGACCAAATAAGCAAAGTGGATTTGTTTGGATTGTACCCAGATCCTGAATACATTTTGTCACTTGCTTCTTCTGTTAAGTTCATTGTCTTATCCCCTCTTTTTCTAAAGCTATCAAATACAATTGAAGAGCTAATATCCCACCCTGGTAGGAGCAACACTCCAGCTTCTTGAAGTAATTTCCTTCCTCTTTCAAGAGTGATGGACTCCATTTCCTTATCTACCTCCCTTTTCAATTCCTCCAGAGCAGTTGCCTCCTGCTCAGGAGTGATATCCTATATCTTTTATCTCATTTTTCTGCCTTTATATTCATAAAAAAATTATTTAAATTCAAAAGATTTAACAAAATCACAATAAAAAATAAAGTGTTGTCTAGCCCTGACCCTCACATCATCAGATAGTTCATTTTATGCCTCAAATATTAAAATATTATTCTCTCAAGGGGGATCATATTGTGCAATTAGAGGAGCACTTATTTGTTTGACCTGCTCACCCTCTTCATCACCCTCCTCTTCTTCACTTATACTAGTATCTACAAAAAAACATACCTCAGGAGAAGGTTGTGAAGGTATGTAATCCAAGGGTTCTATGTCTTCAGCTTGTACTCCTAAATAGGTTGCATGAGGTGCATCAAAAACAACTAGGGGAACATCCTTTACCAGTTCATTGACATGAGCGATGAGTTACTCAATTCTTGTTAAAGGATCATGTATCTCACCAAATGCCTTTGAATAAGATGGGACATTTTTTCTCTTCCATTCCTCTACAAGCATAATCTTGTTATAAGCATCCATTCTTTCCCTGGTGGAAGCCTCATCATGGTTTCTTATCACATCTTCGATTGAGAACAAATGTTCATACCTTGATAGCCCCTGTGATAATCTCGCCTTGTGAATAAACCCTTTTGCATCAAATTGTTTCCTTATATCACCTAGAGGTAGGTTGTACTGTGTTAATTTACCATCAATTTCCCTATATTTTTCATTGGAAACCATTGGAAAGTCTCCAAAACATAAGGTTTTGGGCATAATTGATTGTTTTCTATGTCCTTTGAGGTGTTTGGCATCATATTTTTCCAATTGCCTCACAATTTCTAAATAAGAAATTCGGTCAGGAACTACTCGTGGCATCAAGTGTGGAGCTCCTTCAAACCCATAAACCCTTATCACTGTACAATTAGGGAAAGCATACTAGTCTCCCTAGTTATGATTCACTTTATTTCTCGGGTCATTTTCCTTTGGTCTTAGAAATATCTTTACTTCTGGGGATAGGTTATAATTGCACGAATATCCTAGCAACTTCATCAATGTTTTACAAAAAAATCTTCAAAATAAAGGTAATGAGACCTACCAAATTAGTTGTCCCACAATGAAGTCCACATTTGTACAGGTTTCAAATCTCCATTTTCATTTGTATCTTTTATCCTTAGTGATTCACTCCAGACCCCTCTAATTTGTCCCTCATACAAAAGAAAATGCATAAGTAAAGAATGGTGTTCAAAATTAATATTATCACTATTATTTTTAATCTTTTCAAGCCCTTGATGTAGGGCATTTTCCAAGTAGCTAGCATAATCAAATTTCCTGGCATCCTTTCTTTGTATGTCTATAGCTAAGACCATTGGGGCAATCGGCATGAGAGGCAGAACCTCTACTCCCAAAACTTGACCAGTTGAATAATAGGTGTATTGAAAATACTCTTCGAACAAATCTTCATGGAAAGGAGGATTTTCATTGCTAAAGAACCTCCTGAGTTGGCCTCCTTCATCCTTGGGCCAATGCAAAGGTAATTTCCATCTCTTATAGTTGGTATCCATGTGGCAATACTCAATCAAGAGGTCTTTGACTGTGAATGATAAATTCAATGAACAATCTAACTGAAATACATTAGAAATGAGATCCCTAGAAATAACAAGCATGTCACCCCCACCATGTGACTAAATAGTTCTTTTCTTGGGGTCATATATGATAGAAATAGCTTTAATTAGCTTTGCGTTCACAAACACATTAGGCAGCACCACAACTCTTCCCAAGTTCAACCTCCATGGATTGCAGGCTGGTTGAAACCTAAATTGTTTTTTGTAATGGTACATGAAGAGGTGGTACCCTTGTTGCGGTGTCCAAATATCTCCTAAGACCTTATGTTTTTACCATAGTCGATCCATGGAAGGATTCATTTAAGCACTCCTCTTGGGTCTTAGCCTCGACCCAAGGCATTGATCTATCGGGTCTTCATTTAGGAGTTTCTTAGGCTTTTTAATGTCCATTTGATCCAAAGTCTTAGTCTTTCCAGTTTTCTATTTTCTAGCTTTGAATTTGTCTGTACTCTCTTCCATTATTTAAATCTTAAGCTTTTGATGAAAATATCTTCTCAACTGGGTCTGAAGTACTTATGTGACTCTCGTTGAGTCACCTCCATAGTCCACTAGTCTTTGCTGCATCAGAACTCCAAGTTTTTTCCTTTCTACTTCTGCCCTAAGCGAAATCTTCCAAGATTTTGTAACAACTATGCGATCAACTTAGGATATAATTCACTTCAATTCTGGTTCATAAATGCACCATCCGTGGATTGTCTTTCAGTCTTCTCATCATAGAAGAACATTAATTTCAAATATCTCGAAGTCGATGATGCCCCGAGATGTCACATCAGTCTTTCACCAATAGCCACCCTCTCCACCGATGGACACTTTTCCTTTGTTCTATTAGTGTGATGCCAGTTAATGTTTCCCTGATGCACCCTAGTTCCCCTAATATACTTTATGCATTTGATAATTCATGGTTACTTTTTTTGACAGCTTGACTCTATGGGTATATCGGGGAGAGCATCTTAGGAGTCAACCCGATAGAGTATTTTTACACCAATACTAGGTTGTGAGCTATTTTCATCAGGCCATCGACGAGGTTGTGATGGGGGTTCCGCCAATGAAGCATTGTTAGGCCGATGGTATTGAATTTTTTTAGGAATGAGGGAAGCACTACATCACTACAACATTTCAAATTTGTTTCTGGATGCAATGTAGGCTATAATATGTATCTTTTTCACACAAATTTCTACAATTTTCATTGTTCATAAAATCAAAGTGTGTTATATTTTTGTGATTATTGATATGTGGAAGATAAATGGGGTGGACTGGGTGGAGGCTAGTTTCTTTGTAAAGAAAAAAAATTCCTTTTAAGAGATCAAATTTTAATTTTAATATCTCAATTTCATGGATGAAGGAATACAATGTAAAATATCATTAACTATAGTTTGGCATATGATTCATGAAGTGCAATGATTCACAATTTATTTGAATACAGTATAAAATATCATCAACTACAGTTTGGAATATGATTCATGTAGTGCAATATAAAATAAATTATCATGAATTGCAATGATTGACAATTTCAAAGTTCATTGATTACAATATAAAATATCATCAACTACAGTTTGGAATTTGGAACAATGGAAACTGATTCATTAAGTGCAGTAAAAACACCTATAACCTAATGATTATCTTCCATTTCCCAAACGAAGTTAGGGTCCTCAAACTAATTTTTATCTTGAGATAAAGTAAAAGAGTCATCTTGATTCTGAGTCTGCTCTTCACTTTCTTCAGCCTGTGTCTCAAATTCAACATTCATTATGTGATTTGTGTCAATTTCAATATCATTTTCATCTATCCCAATCCCACTACCACTAGTACCAATGCTTGGAATTGGATTGCTTGTGTTGCACAATTCAGCCCCTCTTCTTTCACATGTGGAGTTCTAGATTGCGAGTGCCCTTTGAAAAGGAAATTTTTTGACATTATACACAATTCCTTTCATCCTCAAGCAATTTTCCAAATTCTTGTTGAGTTTGTTTCTTAACTTTGATTTCAAAAACCCCAATGTACTGAAAACTCTCTCATCCTCCACCGACCCCAATATCATTGTTTGACATAAATCAACAAGTTTGAAATATTCTTATATCAAACCACACAATATTTCACTCTGACCTAAGCTTGTCTAAACCTTTTTTATTGATCCCAGTTCAAAGGCCTTCTCCTTACCCATGGATTTATACTAGTCCCTCATAGCTGTTGAAAAACTCCTACATTGTTTTCTAAGCTTATTTTCATTTAAAATTCCATCTTTTGTCTGCTCATTGTATGTTACCTTTTTTCAAAACTATTCGATCAAGATTTTTACTTGATCATGGAAATATTTTGGGTTATCTCAATTTACCCAAAATTGAGGATACAGAATACCCATGGCTTCAAGTATTTCATGTCAATGGAATCTTTCATGAATCTTTGAGGAAACGGATTTTGCAATTTCCTTCAAATTATCACTAATAGATTTAACAACGTCGTTAAAATCTTCTTCGTTAACAACTACTTCTCTACTAGAGCACTTGGTTGTCTTACAATGGTACATTGGTATCTCATATCCACATACACAGATACATAAGTGACCACTTGCATTAAACTGTAAATAATTATCAAGATTATTCAAATCAGTAATTTTCCACCACATCAAATAATTTGTGCCTTCTTGTGTTAGATCTAGATATAGATGATCGAGGGCCAAGCATGTAAGTTTATGTAGATTGGAATATTCATAAATATACATAGTTCTGTCTTGGGCTTCCTTCACAAGATTTTTCATCTCATCCAACATGGGGAGAAGACTAGCTAAAGTCAAGAGTGTCTCTATATCGCTTAACTTATGTAAGAGGTCAGGAGCTTTGTCTACTATGTTGCAATGCTCGTACATCACTCCAATCAAGGATTGATATTCTAAAATAACTCGTTGAGCTGGTCCATGTAGAGAGATCCATCTGATATCGTCATCCTTGAGAAGCTTGTTTCCAAGTTTTATTCCCTTAGAAATTTTTTGAAATTCAAGGAAACATTTGGGACTTCAACAGAAGTATGTGTGGATCTCGTGAACTAGATTTTGAACTTTTGATATTGTAGGAAACTTTCTTACAATTTTGAATTCTAAATTTATTTTGTGGGCCATGTAGTGAATTCCAAGCATGTATGGTGCACAAGTAGTTTGTAATTTTTTGCTAAAATTTCTCCTTTGACCTTGCATCACTATAGCTCCATCAGCTCCTACAGACACCAAATTTTTGGTAATTTTCAACTCATCCATACCTGAAATTTCATTCAAAGATTTCTTGACTAGTTCAAATAGATTTTGTGATGTTGAACTATCCTTCATTTTATGAACACAAAGAAGATGAGCTTGGTGAACATGTTGTTCTATAGTATACAAATGCATACAGACCCAAGAATTATTATCTACCATAGTAACTTCATCTAAAGATAATGCAATGAAATTTGACTCTTTTACTTTCTCCTTTACTTTCTCCTTTAAATCTTCCTTTTCCACTGCAGCAAGATAGTTCACCCATTCCCATCCATTGTTTATTGACCAATGTGAGAAGGGAAAGTGGGGAACACTCAAATAAGATAATAAATCAAAATATTCTGGGTAGTCTGTCATAGGATGCCCCTTGGACAAAATATGAAAAACAACACTCATCTGAATAGTTTTTGACAGATTTGTTGCTGCCATGGATTTTCCAAAATAAGCATCAAGTGTACCTTGACATTTTTTAAGCTTTGACATTCTATGGTTATGCTCTTTATAATCCGCAACATACTTAACATGAAGAAATTCTTCCTTTGATTTCCATCGTACGACTGATTGTTCCTTTCCATCTATGATTTATTTTTTGTAAACTTTAATGATATGCTTTTATATAGTGTCAAGCTTTAGCTACAACATCTAGTCTCTTCCACATTTCCAACTACAAATCATACATTTTACCTTTGTTTCCCTTTCAATATCGGTTTTGTTTTCTACCCCCATTGGTACAATGAATGGTTACTTCGACAACCAAACAAGTTGAAAATTCCTTGTCATTTCCCACTCGCGCCCCAATTTTGATTTTCCTTTTCTTTTCTTTCTACCAACATCATCCTCATCCAAGTCAATTATCTCATTCTGGCTAACCAGGGCATCCCTTGGAACAAATTTTGCGGTATTGCCATCCTCATTTGATACATTTTGATTTAACTCAATGAAAATCTCACCTTGACCTTCCTGTGGTTGAGGTATTGTGGATGCCTTCTTCAATAATATTTGGTGGGAGAGTTGATGATGTAGCTCCACCTTGATCTGATGGATCTGAATCTTTTCCAATTCCAAAGTAAGACTGTATGGTACCTCCATGTTTTGGGCATTTTGATGGCCTCCCAGTCTCTTCATTACCCTGAGGAGTCTTACCCTTGCTACTCAACATATTGATCTCTCACTTCAAATAAAAGCTGGAAAAAATGTCTTCTTGTCTAAGAAGGATAGATTGATAGAGAATATAGATCCCATTCCCTACTCAAAATCATATTTAAGACTGAAGCAAGAAAGGAAAATAGATAAAGAAATATTATTATTATAACTAATAACTAATAACAGTGTGAATAAATGATCACTCACCTTTAAGTCAATGTTTTTGGCTTTCGCTGACTTCTGAATTGAGAAGTAGAACCTCAAAAATGAACAAAATGTGTAAGAATAAATAACAGTTTAAATTGTATTTATATCAATCCATATTTGGCGAATTCTGTGGGATTTTTAAATGGTATGTTAAAAATTTGGCAAATCCCGCATGCTTATACAATGATACTTTATAATTTTCAAGGTGAAATGTATCCTCAAATGTAATTATTTTAAAATATTATTGGTGAAATAGGTCCTCATAAGCAACTATTAATAAATTTTAATTAGTGAAATGGGTCTTCACAAGGAACTATTTGTAAATTTTAATTAGCGAAATGGGTCCTCATATAATGTTGTTTTAATAGTATTGGCGAATATGTTGGTGTTTTATGACATTCTCCTGGGATTCCAGGCGAAAATATTAATCGATCCATTGGAAACACATATTCTTTTATGGTGAAATTATTGCCTAAACATGCCTCATTAATAAAAAAACCGTTGGCGAATGGATATGCATTGGACCGATAGTTCATAAAATCCAGGTGATTTGTACACCCTATTCAGTATGGTAAATTAACCAATTGGCGAAGATTCACCACTAGTTTTTTCCCTGCCAATGAGGGAAAAACCATGGTGAGAGTTAACTTACAATATAAGGCCCGTGCTGCCAAAAAGACTTGTAAGAAGGCTCACTGCCTTAGAGCAAGGTACAAAGGACTTTCAACATTGAAGTATCAACCAATCCCAATAGAAATATATATGGATTTTATGAGATTCACTATCTTAGAACACGATACAAAATATTTATAAGCAAATTATAATGATTTCCAACACAACTCTCTATTAGCTGAGGCATTATAACATAATTAATCTTTCCTTTCAAAATCTATAGCATTGTCTCTAATGGATATTCAATACAACTCACACACACAATTCTTCGCACTTGTAAACTTCTCCAACTAGTTGCATCCAAAATTATCTTACATTTATATCCATCGTAACACTTCAAAAAATCGACTAGGTCAGCCAAGAAGAGAATAAACAATGAATTCAACTAGTTGGCCACCTAAGCATTATGCGGTCCTATCCCAAAGATAAAGAGGACCAAAAAACTCTTAGCACTTATTTCAATGTGATTCAAAATGATTTACACATAGGTGCACATCAATCTAAGTCAACATCAAAGGAAACATGTATATGAAATATTGAAGCACATAACCAATCGACCCATAAACACTTTCAATTGAATTTACTTGATGTGGTCCTAAATAGGATAGTTCAGGACCTAAATCTATCATAGCACATCTTCTATTACTAGTGCAGACCCCAAGCACATAGCACAAGTAAAGGAACAAGCCCTGTCAGCCAAATATTCATAATAACATAGAAAGACAACTCAAAACACATTGTGGCACCAAAAAGGCCAATTAGCACCATAAAAATCATATGGAGATGTTCCTTGAACATCCAACATTGCTTCCATATACTTCTTTCATACTGCCATGTCATCAACAAACACTATAGATCAAATAGATACATAGAACTACTTTCAGGAAATACATAATACATAACTGGATGATGTAGCATTAGTAGAAAAACTTGTAAACCTCTTCAACACTTGAAATTGGAACTGAGACACTGCACAAACATTGAGAGAACATTCACCAAGTCATAGGAGAAAATACATCGATGCAGAGAAATGTAGAGCATTTCTCGGATCAATATAGACAACTAACAACACTACCAGTCTTCTACAATTCACGAAACTCTCCTCGACAACACAATTGACCTAAAAATATTAGAGTGCAATGTCCATAAAGCACTAAAATTAAGTTCCAAACTAAAAAAATAGAACTACAACAGTGGAGGAATGCAAATAATTCTCCCAGATAGACTTCAACGTAGCTTCCTAAGCTAGAATCATTTAGACACCTTGCAAAGAACATAAATTCCTTTCAACAACACATACATTATCAAGAACATTAGGAGAGATCATAAGACATACTATAGACCTTCAAATATATCTCTCCAAAATTAATCATGCTTCTAATCCTCATCTTAATATAACATTATGAAATCAACTCTACTAATAGTAATAATGAATTATATGAACATCAACAATTCTTCTTTGATAAGGCATGAAATCCAACCAATGAACTTATTTATTTAGATGAGACATGAAATACAACCATGAACTTCTTCACCAATGTTAGCCCAAACTAAATGTAGCAATGACAACCAATGAAAAGGACTAACAACTTACTACTCAAGTGCTGACATAACAAACAAAAATCTACTTAGTGTTGACATTAATGGAAACCATCAATGTTGACATCAATGACAACAAATGCCTACACCTTACCCATCCACACCCAATTTTACTCTATCCTAAGATATTAATTAAATAAATATTTAAATTATTTAATTAATTATTTTCACATTCACCTTTATCCTTGTCCATTTAATCCTAGACCTTAAACTTGTTCACATGGATTGCAATATAAAATTGTCATCATGTGACAAGTGTCCCTTTCATATGTCTAGTGCCTTGCCTAGATTCAAAGAACCTAGACACTTCCCAAAATTCAAACTAACTTTCCATCTCATCCCTCCATTTTATACTACACCTCTTAATACTAGTCATTCACATAAGGATATATTCATAATCCTAATCCTAAACCTATCCTTCATCCCTCACATGACACTTGTCACATGACTACAACTTTGATCCAAGCCCTAATCCTCAATCAATCCTAGCCATCCATCAACCAATGCAACTTGGCCCTTGATTTCTCTCATGAAAATTCTATAAATAAGAGGCCTCTCATCCTATTTGAACATCCACTTTTATGATATTGTTATGTTTCCCATTTATCTACTCAATAATCTTGATCATACCATCATGCTACTTGTATAAACAATCCACATTCCATCTATTTAGAGCATATCAGTAGGCTTAGGGTTCAACCTATTTAGCTCAATCATTGAGTTTGAAGGTGTATGACGTATACCCTTTTGTGTTTTAAACATTTCTATTATGTTATTTTTTCTTATTGCATTTGTTGAAAGCTTTGCAAGATGAGCATGAAATATGGATGGTTGTTTTGGTTGTTCCTATTTTTTCATTGATGTCAACATGGTGATAACTATATGGGAAGTCCGCTTGCTTTAGTGGAAGTTGTTCTCTTCCGATAATACTCTTTTGTGATGGATCAGTGTGTTGGTATTTGAGTTTGAAATTCACCGCAAGATCTGATATGACTTTAATCTCTTAACCATATTTTATTGTGTCACGTATAGATTTTATGGATTATTTAAATGTAATTATTAATCATGATATTGATTTAATTATACTATGTTAAATGATTACTTTAAATTGACGTTAAATTGAAATTCAAATTGAAGTGAAATTGAAATCGAAATGCAATTACAAATGATTCGAAATGTACTTTTATGAAATTTGGGGTTTGTCATTGCTGATGAGAAATTGATTGCAAGTGAATGCAAGAACAGGTGAATGTGATGGAAGGCGAGAACAACGATCAGGTAGAGTTGTTTAGCCGATTGACGTTTATGAATAGATGGGATCTCACACACTCACATAGATAATATTTTAATGTATTTTGCGTTTATCATGTTTGCAAAATTTCAAACTAGTTTTGATGTAATTTCTCAAAATTGTGAAAAATGCATGTGATTTAAATGATGATTTGGTTAAATTTGATGAAATTGATTTAAAATTAAATGATTGGATTGCTTGTTTATATATTTTATCATTATTTGAAAATAATGTGTTTGTATTTCAAAACTTAAATGAAATAGAGTTTATTTCAAAATTTAATAAAATATAATAAACAAATGGTATTTTAAAGTTATTTGTTTATAATTGAAAATTATGGAATAGGAAAAAATTTAAATTTTGAAATTAACAATATCTTAAATTGTGTTATTGAAAACAAATTGAAAAGAAATAGAAAATCAAAACATCCGTTCAAATTGGAATTTGCATTCAAAAAAGAGAACTTCAGTTAACAAGATGAAGAAAAATATCTTCAATTAATCAAGAAGCAATCAGATTTTGAAAACTTGGAGTTTGAGTTTGGAACTTGAGATCAATCATAGATTGTGGATCTCATTTTCTTGTTAAGAAAAATGCATGAAAAGAAGAAGGGGAGACTGGAAAGAAAAATCCGAAATGGAGAACACACAGAAAAATTCATTTCAATGTTCTTGAGCAAAAATAAAATTGACAGAGTAAGATCTGAGAGGGAGAATTTATTGATTTGTGTGTTGAATTTGTTGAAGCTCACTAAACATGCACAGGAAAGAAGAGTATTTTTATTTGAACAGAGGTTCACCACTCACCCCTACGTATCTCAAGGAAGAAGTCTTTAAACAAAAATTGGAGTAGTGCGACCTGTTTGGAAGGCACGCACATCCTTCACCCTTCCCTCTTATTCTATGCACAGGGAGGAGGGCAGGTTTCATAAACTCCCCATACTCCACGCAACAGGTTGAATACCCACGCATAGGGAAGTAGGAAGAGGGTGCGGCCAGGGAGAAGGCATGCACATCCCTCCTTTCCCCCTTTCCCTACGTAGTGGCATCTAGGGAGGGCGCATCTAGTAGGAAGGCATGCGCAGGGGCTGGTTAAGGTACGCACAGGTCACATTTTTCACAAGTCACCCAAGGTTCCTCCCACCACTCATAGGTATACCCACCACACAAGCAGAGAGAATAAAAGGCTTGGACGCATAGTAGGAAGATTGTTATTTGCAGCCACATAGCATAGGTATTAAAATAGAAAGAGGAGAAGGAGCAAGGAAACACTAATCAAAAATACAAAATCCAATTGGAAAAAGAAACAGAAAGCAACAAATATAGAGAAAGAGCAGCACAGATAAAACATCACTTCCAGAATTTGAATATTTTACTAGGTAGGATTTGCAAACTTAATTAAAAATTCTATAATAGATCTTGCAATTCTTTTTCGAATTTCTGGTATATAGTTTAAATAATTTTTGAAAGAGAATCTTTGTTATTAAAATTAGAAAAGATTAATCTTCAGATCTGATCGCAAATCTATTGAAAATATCGCCATTCCTTTAAATTTTCTTTTGAATGATTCAAACTGTAGATTTTCCAGATTATTAAATAAATTAGAAATAGAGGATTTTAGTAAAAATCTTGATAGAAATCATAGAAAAACAGTGAAATAAATTTAGGAGATTATATTAAACCAGAAAACAATATTTTAAATTTAGGTTCTGAAATGATCTAAATCAGAAAATAATTACTTTTGTTGAATAAAAATCTTTGATATAAATAACTTCAAATTTAAACACGATTTCGAAACAGAGGTATTCAAACATGGAACTTTCACATTACAAATGAAACTATCAAACAAAAATAGGTAAATGAGATATATTAAATATGATGAATGATTATTATTTATTTTCTGAGAATATGTTAAACTGAAAATAAAATGATTAAACTTGAAATATGATTTATTTAAAAACAGCAAGAACGAACTTGAAACAGTATTAAATAGATGAGTACAAACGAATGAACATGTGCTCTTTTATGACTGTTTTTATATGTATTTAATATGCATGCTGGAGATACACCTTCATTAATTTTGATTAATAAAGTTACTCAATTAAAAATATTAATTTATGTCTTCTATGGATTTAAACAATGAAAAGAAACGACTTTTTAAACTATTTTCGCTTCAAACAAGTTTTCAGTTTTACTATTTTTAAAAGATTGAATTTGACTATTTAGACCATGCATGATTGATAGATGACTTTGCATGTTATGTTTTTGGGAAATTTACCTTCTGGGATGGGTTCCAAATATGGGTAAATAGAGAGTGTAGTTTTGCTTTTCCAAAACTGCTTTATTTGTCGTGCATGACATTTTACTTGGCCAAGTAACTTAAGGACCATTGAAATAGATGGAATTATTGAACTCTCTACCATATCCTAGTATCGAACTTGCTTATTTCTTAAATGAATTAGAAAAATGAAAATGCTTGTGGTTTACTAGTAGTACTAGGCATGCACCAAATTCCATCTTGCTCGTAGACTGCTTTTTGCTAAGCAATTCGTGCAGGGTCGGGTATTTCTTGATTGACTAAGAAATTCTGGGGAAGTGTAAGCTTTGAGGTTGGGTGGAAGAAGTGCCTGATCCTTGTTCTCGTCTTCTTTGTTGAAGATTTTCTTTTGGATGGAAGATCAACGGATGGCATCTTCTTTTATGCTTTAATTATTCTTGATATATGTAATGACGAGCTTATGGCGACTGAATGCCTAAGTCTCTAATTGTAACTGATATTATTATCAACCATTGTATTTATAACTAAAAATTGTGTATTATGACACTTGTATGATTTAGACTGAATTTTTATGAATTTAACTTATCAACTTTTATGTCGTTGTTTTGTAATCGACTAGTTCTTGATGTCTAAATGAATGGAATGACAACTTTATTTTGAATATAATGGATCTTATTTAAAGTAATTTTCAATGCTATTTTAAAGAGTTTTCCGCTCTTTACATCTTGACTCATTCAGACAGCTATGTCCTAGATCTTGAGACATCTTTTGTTGTGAGAAAATAGTTATCTCTGATAGAGTTTAACTATGTATCCTACTATTGTTCTATGTGTGGCATATTGTGTGGGAGACTCCACATTCCACTAGGGTGAACATTCTTATACTGTGGTTTTCTTGACAGTCCCTTTGTTTTTAGTATGATGGGAAATTAATGTTTTCTTAGATCTAGAAGGTGCTCTTTTTGAGGATTATTTGTTGGTTTGGATAATTGCATTCTAGTCTTGGCTGACTCAATGAATGCAATATATTATGAAGACTAGTTATGTTTTATGGATGATAGTTGACTTGGTATAATGCACTACATGGATAAAATGTTTAAATCTTATATGGTGCCAATGAACAAGGTTTTGATTATTTTGTGTTCATCTAATTAAGTTGACCTAATTGATGGATAAGATATACTTGTATATATATAAGATGAAAGGTAGAAGAGAGATGTGTGTATGAGAGTGAGAAGGAGAAGTGAATGCAAAAAAAGGAGAAGATCAGAGCCTAAATGCTTTATCATTTGTGAGCAATACAATTTTGTTGAGTGACTACTGTGTGAGGCAATACTTCTTATTTTGAGCTTCATTGGAACTGAACCCTACACATTGAAGGTGTATCCTATTAGTTCAATCTTTTGGCAGTGAGCCACTATCATTGTATCTTAGCGGTTAGCCATCTTTTGTACTCAGGTAGTGAGGATTTTTAAGGACAGTGAGTCCTGACAGTGAGCGCTATAATATTTTATATCCAGATATAATATATTGTGAATTAACCCTCACTGTGGTTTTTCCCATTTTGGGTTTTCCACATAAAAATACTAGTGTTCATGTGTATGGTTGCATTGACTTGTTTCTATGTTCTCTCTTGCCGATTCAGTCAGAATTGTGATAATTCTTAAGTGGATTTTATTATGGTTTTATGGAATACTAATTCACCCCCCCTCTTAGTATTCCAGATGTTCAACAATATTTTCATACCCTCAATGTCAAATTTGAAAATATAGAAATTCAGATGTGGGATGTTAAATAAAATCTATGTTATAATTGTTATTATTTGTAGCTTAGAGAGATATTTTCTCCTAAGTTAATATAATAAATAATTAATAAGGAAATTCAACCTTAATCACAAATTATATTATTTATTAAAAGGAGGCTAACCTATGTGAAGATTCGCCATGTTTTGTACATATACAAGATGTAATCAAGTCATTCTTACATTCACATTCTTTCAAGAAGGAGCAATAGACCATCTTGTAGCAGAAAATTGACTTCAAGAAGAAACATATTTATCTTTGCATCAAAGGATAGATGCTATTAATTCATTGTATCAATTCACCCTTGTGAAGGGTCTGGTTGTAAAGCAATATTCTACACAAATATATGAGATATATTTTTGTTGGATTTTTCCCCCTCGAGTAGGAAGGTTTCCCTAGGGTAAATTGTTGTGTTTATTGCTCTTTGTGTTGCATTTTTTGCTTTATGTTGAATCTGATCCTAAAACTAACAATAGTGAGATCAAGTATGGATTAAACCTTGATGAAAATAAGCTTGAATTTTCCTCAAATAACTTATAAAATAAAAGCTAATATATACACAATTCTATACATCAAACCAATATTATAGATAGTCATAATTGGAAACATTAGAGTTAAAATGGTTCGTAGATCAAACTATATAAAGAAGGGATCCCTAGTTTTTAATTGGGGCATATTGTTCCAGCACATGTCTTAACCTTGTTAATTTGTGTCCTGTTTTTTTCTGAGTTCTAGTCATTTTTTATCCTTCTATTATTGATTTCATGTTATTAGCATTAGACCAATCCTTGATTCATCTCCCTTAACTAATGTTTATAATTGGTTGGTTGTAGTTGAATTATCAATTTATTATTTATGATTATATAAATAAATTTTGGAGGGTTGAGACTTTGTTTGAAAATAATGATATTAATAATTTATTATATCTTTTAACATTATCCTAAGTCCTAAATAGCTAAAACACTAGCCTGATTTGTCTTAAATAATACTCTATCCCAAGTACCATTATAATGGATAATTTAGTTGACTTTGTCTTAACTATGCATAGAGCATTACTTTGAATAGCTTGAAATATTCAAAATAATGGATTTAAGTCTATTAAAACACTAAATTCCAAGGTATTCAAAGGAAGTTAATTGAAAATGAATCAAACTAGGTGGTATTCACCCCACCATAGCAAGATTGGCATGGTGTAGTATCAATCACACCACTCCACCAAGTCCTTAAGGGAATTAAAAACTATAATGTCCTATAATGACAGTGATATGGAATCTTAAAGGACTATAGTTAAGTTTGTTAATGAGGTGAATATTTAAGGAGACAACAGATTAAAGGTGTGAAGAAAGTTATAATAGAAAAATTATGGAGAGGTAGTATCTAAGATAGACGAAGGATTTCAGGGAATTTGTTTACACCTAAAAATTGCATACAAATGAGTATGTAATACTAAAAATACATTATTCTTATCCATTCAATTAAGTTTAAGTTTATTGTGAATATAAAAGGGATATTAGTCACCCACAAACCATGCTATGTGGATGATTGGATGTATGCACCCAAAAAATTGTTTTGACTATGCAATACACATATTGGTTTGATCACTCTTATGTTTGGTATCACATAATAAAACCATTACTATGTATCACACCCCAAAAAAATAATTTTAAATATGATTTTTTGACATGAATAAATGATTTTATTTCAATTAATGATTAGATGAAATTAAAATACAATATAAATGTTTTGTTAAAAAGAATCAGAGAATGGTAACGATTACAACTTTTGATTAATGATTATGATATCATGGTTATTAATGGACTAACCATTATGATGGAATTCTAAGTTGAATGTAGGAGAAGGTTCTTCCCTCCCAGATGGAGAGGGAGAGTAACACCAAAGAGAAAAGTATAGACATTGCTAAACAAATGGGTAAATTCCATTTTGGGTCGATCACACACCCACATAGGTTTTTTTTCAAAGCCCAAGTAAGTTGTCAAGTTCTACCCTATTTTTTCAAGGAGTTAATACTTGTGTGGTCAAGTCGTAAAGATAGGATGAAGTCATTTTTTCAGTCTTTGGCTTCATTTCAAATATTGATCGTGAGATGATATTATGGTTTTATCATCATCCTTATGATTTACCTTTTATTGTTAAAGTTTTATTTTATTATTATTAAAATTAGTTATATATATAAATACAAATATATATACTTATATAAAAATATATAATATAATATATTATAAATATTAATTCCAATGACTTGAATTATGGGAAGTCACGACTGTTAAAAGGCAGTTAACTTACCTTAAAAGCACAAATTAAATGGAAGGGAATAAAGTCTAATAATGTTAACCTCCTTAGCTATCATGTGGAGGCTTTATGTCACCATTGATGGCTATATACTAGACATGAAGAGAGAGCTTAAAACTACCTTCATTATGGCATGCCATGAGGGAGGGAGGTAGTCACATGTTAAAAGAATTTTTTTTATTGTTTTAATCACACAAGTGCTTGGTGAAAGAGAAGTTTTATCGGTTACTTGAAGACAAATAAATTGCATGATTAGAGTGCATTATATAGAGCTAAGTGTATACTTAGAAGTTATATATGGAAGAGCAGAGGAGGAGTCATGTTGTGAGAAAGGCATGGAGAGTCTAGAAATATTAAAGATTTTTTGATGTTGAGGTTAAAGGATTTTAAAGTGTAGAAAAATAGAAATATAACAAGCATGATTTCACATTCTATTCTCTTTCTTTTATTTTTCATAATCTAAAGAAGTTTTAGATTTTTTTGATGGGTGTTTTTACACCTTCTCAACATAGACAACAAAAAAGTATATCTCTCTTGAAAGGTAATTTTTGCAACTAAGTTCTAGAAATCACCCCAAGGTCTTTCAAGTGTCAAGTCATGACTTTCCAAAACAATGAGTAGTTGTTGATGTGATTTGATGGTAATCACAAAGGGAATTTATGGTTCATAAGCACAAAGGGAATTGGGCCTACAAATGGAGTTTTATAAATTCTGGAAATGAGTGAGCAGCTGCTGCAAGTTTGGGATAAAAAACTAAAACTCCATCTTTTCCATTAGATTTTGCTTTACAATTATGCTAGAATTTTGTCTTAGCTTCAAATTTTAAAGAAAGATCAAAAGGGAGAAAGGGTTAGAAGTTTCCTAGAATTGTAAATAATGTTGAATAGTAACAATGGAGGATGCTATAGTGGACAAACTTCATAAAACTAAGTTCCACTTAACCAAGGACAACCCACAGTCTCATGAAACTAGTGCAATCTTTTAAGGTCTATAGATTTTCAAACCATTCATTCACTAGTGAAGTATGAATAATAGTTGAACTTAACTGCAACGATGTGAACAATGCTCAGACTAACTTTACACAATAATTTATCATCAATAAACAACCAGAAGTATGAGCTAGGAAGACATAAAAAACCATAGCATACTTCACCATTAAAGCACAACATGAACTAATAACTAAAACAACTTAAAAATTAGAACAACAAAGATAAAATCTAATATTTGGAGATAGAATCATGCACACATGGAGAAGAAAACACAAGAAACCATCAAAAAAAGGCCTTTTCTCATTAATTTTCTATAACATGCCTTTACACAACAACTCATCTATCTCTTTGAAAATGAGAGGATGCCCCTATTTATAGTTTTACAAAAGAAAAATGAATGGATAAGATTCATTTACATTGTGTGGCTCAAATTTATTTTACATTAGGGTTTCACCTACCCCCAAATATATGACAATATAAAATAGACTTTTGTCTTTTCTCTATTTCATCTTGTAGTCTATCTTGTCTTGTAGCTTCTTTTGTCTTTTAGCTACTTCTAGCTTTTATAACTATATTGTCAAATACTCATAATCTATAACTAGATTTCCAACATTATTGTGGAGAGTAGAATACTCCACGAACTTCTTGATCATAGCTCAGAGCTTGTCCCATTCCATGAGTTCAAAATGGAGGATCTAAAAGGTTATCTTCTTGAATCTCTCAGTGGCCTACTCCCAATTCTTGGTGCACTTTGGGGTTGCCTTGATAACCTACTCAGACTGAGTGAAATCCCTTGTAGAAAAATCCATGAAATCCGGTGATAGTGTGTTTGCAGCCCCTTGCTCCATCTTCTTATGAAAGAATGGCTTGATTTTCTCTAGATCTAATTCCAGAGTGGGAATTTCATAGTCTATCATGTTCAAATAATCCTCATCGTCAGTCTAATGCTCTACAACCCACTCAAGATTGAGCTCTAGTTCATGAAAGACCCTCTCTAGAATCTCCTTCCTATAATCCAAACCCATCTGCCAGGTTTCCACGAGCTATTGATCATCTTTTGGAAGCTCCAACTCTTTCTCCCATATTCCTCAGGAGAGATTAAGGATGCTCTTGAGCTTAGGATAGGTGATCCTATATAGCTCGATGAATCTATTGCAGGTCTTTATCATGTCCTTGAGCTGATTTTTTAAATTATGAAACTTATTAAACATCCTAGTAGCATGGCAGATGCCATATTACTATTGTATATCACCTGGTACAATCAATTTGTAGTCAACTTGGTCCAGATTTTCATCTTTTCCATTTTATTTAGTTCCTCCTTGAAGAGGATGGCTAGTAAAAATGACTCCACTAGAGCCTCTTCTTCCATGGATGTCCACTATTGAATATAAGCAGTGAGATCTACCACTTATGCTTTCAGTTTTTCCTTGATGGACTGATCCTTGTGCATCTATTGTATGATGGTAGACACTAACCCTTGAAGATCACCTATCTTCTTCTCATAGGTTGGTGGGCCTAGATTAATTGTAGATATTTGGTAACCCTACCCCTGTATGGTTCCAACATCCTTTAATGCTATTGGGGAGGTGACTTTCAATATATGGGACCCACAAGCATCAACCGTGAGGTGTGATATGATTTTAAGCTTCTTCTCTTTTATGGTTTGTGTTTGTGCTCTAGCTAGCATTTCCTCTAGCCTCGCCTTTGGGTCAATGACCATGGGAGCCTTCTTTTTCAATTGTTGCTCTAGCTAGTCAGGAACCCTTGTCTATCCCTTTGGTGATTCATGATCACCTTCCTCTTCTTTCTCTTTATGTGATTGATCCTCCTCATCATTAGGATCCTTTTCATCATTCTTCTCTTCTTCATCTGAGCTCCCTTCTAGAATGAATTTCCCTTTGTCGAGCTCATCACAGCTACATCTTCTTTAATGATGCTTTCTCTTTGTGGTGCCCTCTCTTCTTCATCTTCAATATCAATATTCTACTTGGGATCGAAGCTCTTTTCTTGGGAATCTTTCCCCTCTCTTTTATCTTTCTCTTCTTCTTTTCCTTTCTCTTCCTCCCTTTTTGGAGGTACTTCTTCTTGTACCAGGTCCTTTTCTTGGCCAACTAGTGGAGGCTCTTCGAGTATCTCTACATTGTGATCTGTATATGTCTTTCCCTCCTAGGAGTGGTTCTCCTTTGGGTGGGTCCCTTCTTGTAACTCCTCATCTGACGTCTCTAACATAATGCTCACCAATAGCCTAACATCTTCTTCTAAAGTTTATGACCTTTCCTCATCAGAGGCCACCTTGTCCAAGTTTATATTTACTCTGCCCTCTGAATGTTCAAAGTAATCATCTTCATCAGAATCCTCGGGCTCCTCAGCTATTTCCTCTAAAACTTCTTTGTGTTTCTCTATATGGAGTCTTTCCATTTCTTCTGATATTTGCATTATGGCCTCCATTGTCAATAGCTCAGTTGGCGGTGGTGGGAGAGGAAAAGTGGCAACAAGTTGGGCCATTAATTCCTAGACCTTGGCGTCAAGAATTACCTTGGAAAGTTTGATAGGCATGTTTTTCATATATGCCATGAAATACTATGGAAAGATGGGTGGTGGCATAGAGATTGATGGCATTGATGGTGGCAGAGTGGAGAATGTAGGCAATGGAGGCAGGAGCAATGAAGAGGACAATGGGGATGTAGTGGAAGAAGAAGAGTCTAATACCACTATAGGAGTATTCGGTGACGTAGAGGAGAGGTGGACTAATATTTCTGAGGCAGGTGGAGATGAGACGAGAAAGGCCCCAAAAGTGGAAGGTGGAGGAGTGGCAGCGATAGTAGCGACAATGAGAATGGAAGTGGTAGGTGGTGAGCGTGGCTGCTCAATTTATTTTTTCCTCTTTATTTTGGGGATCTTCCTCTTGAATAATAGGAATTTTGAGCATAAACATCCTCATTCTCTTTGTCCTCTTCAAGATGATGATTGGCCCTTTGTTGGGGTTCTAGTGTATACTTTAGTCATAGGCCTATGTCCAGGTGCATCGTTCCTTTTATTGGCCCTTGTGGCTGGTAGGGACTTGGGAGCTTTTCCCGATGAACTTGTAGTTGCACCACTATCAGTTTCACTTTCAAGCTCATCCTCGAGCTCCCCATATGTGATCTCTACAACTTGCTTCTTTAATTGGAAAATTTGTGCATCCATCCATAGTATGGTTCTATGTTTGATGGGAAAGGTGAGAATTTTGAGGTTAGTGACCTCTTCTTCATTCAAATCAATAATGGGCAGAGGCTTATCAGCCAAGGCGATGTACCTTTCATCCAAAATATTCTCATCTTTGACGACCTGGTCTGACACTTGGAACAGGTTAATGGATTTTGTAAATTGAATATTCATCCTCATGTAATGCTACATTTTGACCTCTGGCCTAGTAGTCTTCTATGTGAGCTCGGTGAGCATGCTACCTTCCCACTAATGTCTTTAGTTTATTATGAGGATCCACCCTTCCTCTATCTATGTGCAAATCCAAGTTGTATTCCACTAGCTCTTTCTTTGAGTGTTCAATGCACTGGGCAGTAGGACATGACTACATTCCTTGTCCAAAGGTTAGGGGATATGGAACTCCAACTCGGTGCTTGTCACTCAACAATGAATGGGCAGTTTGTAGTTTCTGAGTGATTTCCAATAGAATGATCAGTCATTTGGGTAGCATGATAATCTGTAGGGGCATCTTGAGAACCCTTATGTTCAGATGTATGTAAACTTTGGGAATTGGATGAACAAATATCCTAATCCTTTTAAAAATTCCTTGGAGCTATGGGTTACTCTCCTTTTGAATTCTCCTCCAAGAGTCTGATTATATGCCCGATAAAGGCATCATTTACCCTTTTGTATTCTCTTTTGAAGTTCCTATATTGCAATTGGGGATAGTAGTCATAGACTTTGAGTTCTCCCCTCTTTGTCCCCAATGTTCCCACATGAAAGAGATCTTTGTATGGGAATTTCTTTGCCAGAAGGTAAACAAGATATGAAGTCATGTAGAAGTGGGAGGTCTTCTTTATTTCCCTGAGTTGGTTATGCAGGTTATTTCTTATCATCCTAGCCTAGTGGAATTTGGCTTCTCCTTAGATGATTTCTTCTATGGTGTAGAACATCTAATCTTCAAAGAATGTAGTAGTTGATAGGCCCATCACTCCACTCAAAAGAGTAACCAAATCATGGTATTCTTCGAAGAAGTTTCTCCTGTACAATTTCTATGGTACTTTTATAGGACCACCCCTCTTTTCCTTCAACCAATGTTGATTAATCATTATTTCACATCCAAGAGAGTCCTACTTCCACATGTTTTGTGCATGTTCCTTTTCTACTTCTTCCATCGTGTCGAATGTTGGGATGTTGAACATCCTACCAATGGAATTGGTAGACAAGTCTGCCAGTACACTTCCATCTTTATCAATGATTTTCCTATTAAAGTGATAAGCCTCCCGACAAGCCATGAATAGCTCGAGAGCAATTAATGCGGGAGGGAAACTAGATTCTTTTGCAAGACCACTTTCTTTGATCTTTCATGGATTTTCTATAGTAGAGTTGACCATCACCCTTTGTTTGAATTCATCAATATTCATGTGTCCAAGGTTTGTATCTTAGACTATATCCCAGTTGGAGGCGAGCTTGGAGGTGCATTCCACCCTATGAAACTGGTATTTCATTTGTTATTTTTCCTCCTTTCCTCTTGGTGTTCTTGCAGGCTTCTTTCCCTTATCAAGCTTTTATGTAGGCTTCCCTGATGATCCCTCAGCAGGTTCCATAAATCCCGTACAAAAAGAGTGCACTAAGTGTTTTCACATATAATGAGGTAAACATCAATTAAATCCTACAAATCCAAGTTTAGAGCATTTCATACATCTTTAAAGGATCATAAAATTCATCATTATTAATCATTTGGAGCTCATTTGGACCATTTGGGAAAATGCAGGTTCTGAAGTGTGGGTTTCCCCTAGGTAGTAGCCGTTAGGAGTAGCTAGGATTAGAACAACGTTGGGGTCATGGAATCTTGTAGGTAGCCATCCACATTGTAATTCCTAAATAGTTTTTTTGGAGGAAAAATATCTCATGAATGATCAGGTATGCATGAAATTGGCTATGAGGCAATTAGAGTCATTAGATGAAACTTTGATGCTCTTGCGGGTTTGAAGGATGCAGGTGCTATGAGGTGGAAATACCTTAAAGCTTATTTCTTAAGTAACAAAATTAGATGGAAGTAAATCTGCATATAGAGTTTTGCATTATGGAACTCGTGGAGGTCTTAGACATTGGGGATTATGTCTTGAAGTTTGATCGATATGGGGAGTGCGAGAGCAAACTATCAGGGTGTTGTTAAATGCTTTTTGTTAAGGAATGACCATGAGTGGATGGTGGTCCACATAGGCAAGCCCACAATGACCTCAAAAACTTAAGTTTTAGGAAGGGAAGCTTCAGAACTCGTTGACGGGAAAACCATCCCACATAATTCGTAGTGTGGGAGGACGTGGGAATTTGGCAGTGAGATAGCGATATTTGGTGGGTAGACCTCCGACAATGTCTGCTCGCATGGGTTCACCCACAATTTTCTTTTTGACTTGGTGTTTGGCCTAAATTTTTCAAAGTCGAAGAAGGAAATGAAGGGTGTGGAATCCACATTGCGGGATGGTGCAACGACTTCACCGCTAAATAACGGTGGTTGGGTGATGGTGAATGAATCACAGAGGCGTGCAAGTCATTTTGACTTAGTCAATTTTGAAAAAGTGTCAGGTTCAACTCCTTTATGACGATGAGGCAAGGGGAGCCCTCCATGTGGGAAAATGTTAGGTTTTGGTCACCAAAAAATGACAATGGAATGGGGGTCATCTGCAGGTGGAATCTCGCATTGGGATTCCCACATGAGGTCGCAAACTTATTCATTTTGTCAAATGTCTCGAGTGTTGAAGATGGTGGGGCATATGGGGTAGACCGCGGGGATGCATCGACCATTTGATGAATGGCATGATGGAGTGAGATACTGCACAAGCACGAATGTGCAATCTTAATCAAAGCTGAGGAATTTTCAATTGTTAAGGGAAAATTGCAAGTACTAGGCCAAAGGATCTAGTGGGTTTAACAAGATTTTTCGGTGAACCAAGGTTTAATCTCCAAGGTTTTCAAATTACTATGAAACCCTAGCCACATAAGAAACTTTCAAAGATTTAAATATCTAGTAAAACAAAAAGCAACATGAACCTACCTCAAAATCACACGAAGATCTGAAGAAAACTTAGCTCAAATCCAATTGGAAGCTTTGCATAGGTGGGGACTTCATCTTCTCCTCTCAAATTCAAATCACAAGGGTGAAAATAATAGGTGGGAGGGTCCTACTTATAGGAAATTAAGCCATTAATGTGTGCATTAAATTGTAGGTATAGTGGGAGCTTGGTTGGTGGGGTCACAAAAACCCGAGTTGGTGCGGCTGCTTGGTCAAGACCCAAGCGGCAAAGGAAGATGTGGAGCTTCCAATGTGGGTGGAAGTCTAAGGTTGGCTGCTAGATAGCGGTAGAAAGATAGCAGCATACCACAAGATGAGACCTGCAAATGAGGGTCCTCCTAGTCCGATGGGCGTAATAGTGAAAGGCCAAGGGAAACTCATAGGGTTAAACCTGCAAAGGCCAAAGATAAAAAAATTTGGATAGTTGATTTTGGTTAAAAGGATTTTGATGGATTTACTACATGTGACCATTTTAAGCTTAGAAATAGGGGCACACAAAATGAGGCAAGAGAAAAAATGACCCGAAAAAGGCTAAAAGGAAAGAGGGGGTCCCCGGTCTGAATGCGACATGTGTGTTATAGGCACAACAAATGGTGACTCCATTGGGAGAACACTCCTAAACGTTCTAAGGGAAAGGATTCATCTGGAACCCAAAATTTTGGTTTTGCAACCAGAAGCCAATTTTCTCAAATGAACTAAAAACTTAAAGGAGGATGAAATCCTTTGTTGAATCAATTCACAAAAATATCTCAGAAGCATGTGTAGTGGGTTCATTTCCCTTCCTCTAAGACCACAAAGGATAGTGGTCAATTAGCCAAGAAAACCTATGTAGATTATCTAACCCAAAAAGTAACTTGGACATTGCTCTATTGCCACTTAGGTGTCCATAGCCTTCATGGAGTTGTCGCTATGATCCCATGAACATTTCTCTATTGCTATTCGAGCATCCATAGCCCCAATAGAGTTTCTTGTACACCCACACAATTGCTTTTTTTCAATATTTCTTTTTTTTCTTTTGATATTATTTTGTTCAACTGCATAAAATACTAAAGCTCATTGTGGGTTTGGAAGTTACAGTGGTCATTGGAGCAGACTTAATATTTTTCACTTGCCAAGGTTTCATGATGACTATCGTATATCAAATCGATATTTAATAAGGTGTATATCACATGTAATCTAAGATAGATGTGAAGGGATTCAAACAAGGGTTTGGTCCAAGGTCAAGTTAGAGTTTAGGTGAGGAAGCCCACTTCACATAGGTGGATAGAAACTCATGATAACTAATGAAGACTTATCCAAGGAAGGAAAGGAGCGTATAGTAGAGTGAGCCATTTGAAAAGGCCAAGCACAGCCATTGCATCAAGATTAGACAACACCCTCTGCAAGACAAAAGACAAAAAGCAAGTGAAAGTAAATAAAAAAGTAGGAGACCTAACCTAACTATATACAACTGTGTACAAAGGGTGAGCTTAGTCAGCTTCAAGCAAGGAAATAATTCTTGAGGTACTGCCTATTGACAGGCAACATGACATCCTCTTCAGTTAACATTTTGAGGCAAAAGGCATTATCTCCTAAAATTTCAAAAATATTAAAGGGGCCAAGTTAGAGCTTGTCAAATTTGTCATGTCCCTATTTCTTCTCATAGGCCTTGTCCCAACAAAGGACTAAAAAAATAATTATAAAGGCCTTAACTTTGGCTTGGTGGTCAAACCATCTCTTCACTATGCCTTGATGTTTGACAAAATTTTCTATTGCTTAGTTGCAAACTTCCTCTAAGTGGAGAAATTCAGCCAGGCGAGCTTCAGAGCGTTCTCCCTCCTCATAATAAGTATTGATAAATTGAAGTATGGGGATCTTGAGGTGAACTGGGAAAATAGGCTCTAGGCTATAGATGAGGCAAAATGGGGAATTTCCAAAGGCTACCTTATGATGAGTGTGATCTACCCATAAAGCAAAACGTAGCTAGGTGTGCCAATATTTCAAGTTTTTATCAAGCAAATTTTAGATGATGGTCAACAAATTCTTGTCTGTAGCTTTGGATAAGCTATTGCCTTGAGGGTAATAATTGGATGAAAATTTGAGGACAATCCCATAGTCAAAATCCCAACTAGAAAATTTAAGGGAAGCAAATGCGAGGCCATTATCACAGATGAGGGAAAAGGGGCAACCAAAATGATTCACAATAAAACTTTCAAAAAAATTGAAAACCACCTTTGATGTACATTTCCTACATGCAATTTCCTCAATCCATCTAGTGCAATAATCGATAGCGGTTAGAATATACATGTGGCTTGTAGAGGATGGTGGATTGATGGGACCAATGAAATCAATCCCCAATGAGCAAAGGGCCTTACCTCAATAATGTGCTACAACGGGACAATGTTGTACCTTTCCTTGGTGGCAACAACCTAACATACATGACAAGATCTAACATGGTTGTGTACATCTTTGAACAATATTGGCCAATAGTACCCAACCCATAGGATCTGATGAGCGATTGAGGGGCTAGATTCGTGACCAATACCAAACTTCTCATGAAATTCCTTTAGTACTTGGGTTGCTTCTTCTTTTCCAAGGCACCTAAGATACACTCTCTCATGATTCTTCTTGTACAGTATAGCTCCTTGTAGCATGTAGCTATTACTTTTCAATCTTAAATAAAATTGTTGTGCTCCTTGCATTATTGGTGGACACTTATCGTTTAGTGGATAATAGACGATGTCATCGTACCACTCGTCGAGGGAAACATCCTCCAATTGATATTGTTGCACTTTTAGCTCCAACTCTATTTATGTTATTGTACAAGTGAGGGATTTCCCATGGACCAATTTCATGGGCTGAATTTCCATTTCATATTCCTGCAGCAACATGACCCATTTTGATCTTCTTTCTCCTCGTTCATTCTGCATCAACAAGGTCTTTACAATTGGATCTAGAACAATGGCTAATACTTTGCTCTGCAAGATATAGTGTCTGAATTTATTGATGCCACAAACCAAAGCATATGCCTACTTTTCAAAATTGTGATAATTTAATTCTATATCCTTTAATGTGGCACTCATAAATGCAATGGGATGCTCATTCCCCTCGTTGTCTTTTAGCATTAACATGCTAGCGCACGAGTGATCTGAAGCAAAATAATAGATGTAGAATGGCTTCAAATAGTCTGAACTAAACAATACTAGGGCATTTGTGATGGCCCTCTTGATTTATTTGAAAGCATATTTAGCTTCTTGTTTCCACTCCACTTTTTCATCTTGCTTAAGCATAGCATTCCATGGCTTCACTATTTTTGTGAATCTTGTAATGAACTTCTTGACAAAGTTGATTTTTTTGAGAAAGGACTTCATTTATTTTTTGTTGCTTGGGGAGATTCCCTTTTCAAAAATCATGTGTCCTAATATCTTACCTTCGGTCACCCCAAATATCCATTTCTTCGGGTTTAGTGAGATGCCAAATTCTCTACTCTTTTGAAAAAAATTGCACAACTTAGAAACGCGATCCTCTCTCTTCTTGGAGAAAATAGTAAGTTTTTCCATGTATATGATGATGCACTTGCCAATGATTTCTTTAAAGGCTATATCCATAGCGCATTGGAATGTCACACCTACATTGATCAATCTGAATGAAATTCATTTGTATGTGAATTTTCCCCACTTTTTGATGAATGTTGTTTTATGCCTATCTTCATATTGCACCATGACATGATTGTATCCTGAGTAGCCATCTAGGAATGACATCATTTGAGAGTCATTTACAATCTACACTACCTCATCTAGTTAGGGCACTACATAGTTTTCCTTTTTAGAAGATCTATTTAGGTTATGGAAATCCACACATAATCTGATTTCCCCACTTTTCTTTCTAATCAAAAACAAATTTTCCACCCATGTGGAGTGCCTAACAGGAAATATGATTGGATCAAATAACAACTTCTGCACTTCCTTGAAGATAATAGGTTCCAATAATGTATTGATCAGATGTTGTAATTGCTGGAAGGGTCTCACATTTGGATTAAGGGGAATGGAATGAGTGATAATTGATGTATCATACATTTTAAGGTCTTCATACCCCCAAGAAATCACATCATGATAGGTGTGTAGGGAATCAATAATTCCTTTTCTTTCCTCTGGAGTACACACTTTTCCAATCAAGACATTTTTTACCTCTTCATCTGTACCCATGTTGTGAGCCTCACATTGATTATCTATCAATTCTTTGTTTCTTAGTTTGTTGAGGTTGGTCCCTGATGTGATCTAAATCAAATACCTGTTCTAACTGACCATGCCCCTTGGTATTGTGTTGGTTTTTAAATTTATTACTCCTTCTGTAAAAGTAGAATAAATGGAGAATCTGCATAGAAAGACAGTTAAATCTAATCTAACAAGTATTAATCTAAATCAAACAACTAAGAACAAGTAAAAAAGAACAAACAATTAAAACTATAATTAGAACGGTCTCACCGAATATGCATCCAATTCTTTGAATTATCTTGATTGTCCTTCTCCATTTTGTTGTCTCAGTATTCTTTCCCTCAGATTTTCAGTATTGATGCAAGCATAACCTGGATGTATTGTCTCAGAAAAATATCGAAGATAATAGGTTCTTCTCAAAAGTATTGATTTCAGGAGAGAGGAATAATGATAATGATAGGTCAATTTATAGATTTTGGGTTTTCGAACGATCGACTCAAATTCGAAAGAGAGATCAACGATCGAGATTGATGAATGCCATGTGATGTGAGTTTTGTGTTAGCTATAACACGAGTTAGGAAATTTTGTAGGATAAAGATTAAATAAACAATTTAATCTTCAGTTAAGAGTCTTCAAAAATAAAAGAAATAGACTTTGAATGAAAAAGACAAAGCTAGAACTCGAAGAATAATCCGTTCGAATGCACACATAAATTAATTAATTAAATAAAGATATTTAATTAATAAACACATTCATGCATATGAGTTAGAACTAGTTAACTGACTCGTTGTGACAAAGAGTCTCTTCGTAGAGATGATCAGATATCGAATCCGTAGATAATTGATGGATTTAAATAGATCTTGAGTCAGAAGGTGAGTGAATGATTAGATAACTAGACGATAGAAGAATGTGATAGAAACAATTAATTATGAATTAAATGTTAATTTAATTCAACATTTGAAATTGAAATGCATTAATTAAATAAATAATGTAATTTATTTAATTAACTATTGAAAACGATTAATTGAATAATTAAATAATGAGTATTGAATTATAGTTGAA